>KK120386.1:438195-522866 GCA_000611955.2 Stegodyphus mimosarum | reverse complement strand
TCTTTAAAAGAATAAATGTCTTAGAATAGTTTTTATGCAGTTTTACGAATTATTAAGAGTCTTGAAAGGAATGAAGCAAGGACATTTCATGAGACAGAAAACCAAGAACCTATCCGGAAGTCAAAAATTTTGAAATAAAGATTAATTCTTAAATGAAATGTCTTGATTAAGTTTACGAACACTTTATAATGGTAAAAAATGCAACATGTATAGGCAGAAAAAGTAATTACATTAAGTAAATTACAAGACAAAGCATCAAAACGCCAGAAAGTAATCAGATAATCCAGGAAAAATATTAAGTATATGCGAAAGCAAATTTTCTGTCATCGACACATTTTCATGTCCTCTGAATGTTAAGGAAAAGATTGCTGATGAAAATTTTAAAATTGCATTAAATGAATTAAATTCATTAAAATATGGTTCGTTCATAACTGAGACATTATAAAAATCATTAAAATTATTTATTATACCCCACTTATTACTAAACAGTTTGTAACATGCTACAAACTTCTTTTTTTTAAAACTCTGTGGTTAACTTCAGCATTGAATTTTCGCATTTGTATTATAGCGCAAGTATTAATAAACAAGTCTGGTGTGTGTAGAAAAATATTAAAATATTTTCCATTAATTAAATTACATATTCAAGTAATCCATAATTTAATCACATATCCAAGTAATAATATAAACAAAGATTTAACTGTTGTATCGTTATTTTAAGATATTCGCTAGGGAAGCTTTTGAATTGGAAATTCTAATAAACAGTTAATACATATTTACTTCTGCTATAAAAAGGGCAAAAGTGTTTGCCTAAATTTGCTCAGACTATATAAATGTAAATAAGTAAAATACGATAACAGATACAATAACATATCCTACTGGCATAATTTAGTGAGCTAGTAAATGAGAAAGATTTCGGATGAAAGGATTAAGAAAACTCTTGATAAAAATTCTTTGAATTTGATGGGAAAAGCAGTCTAAGCAATACATAGTCTGAAGTAAAAAATAATAAATAATTAATATATAAATAAATTAAAAAATGCTTTCATGTAAACAAATAAAATGAGAAAAATATAGAATAAAAATTTTAAAGAAAATTCTCAGTAGCATTGATAAAATTTTCTTTCTTAACTTTAAAAATATTGCTTTTTTAAATATCCCATCATGAATTAAAGCTATCAGTAAGCTCGTCTTCCTTTATAATTAAAACGCATCTGGTAATTTCATAATGATAATTTATGTACTGTGGGTACACCAAATGTGAAAATAAGATCCTATTTTTAAACTTGCGGTAAAGTTCTGAAAGAAGAACATTTTTCTTCTTTTAAAGAACGTAACTTATATTTTATAAGAATATAATTTTTATTTTTATTTTATGACAACTGTATAACTTTTAACCTTTCTCGGACAACAAACAGCACAGTTATTTCTCAATACATTAAATTCTTTTCAAATAACATGCATACTTCGTTTCTTTAAAAATTTAATATAAGAAGCTATTTTCCACCCTGCTTGCTAAATATATCTTTAAAATTTCTCTGAAAATTGTAATATGCGTTAAAATTATGAATATTTTTATTGTTATTTTTTAAATTATTAAAATTGGCAGTTACTAATATAAAAATACATAAGATCATGATAAATATACTCGTTGAAATTCAAATTAATTAAAAATAAATTAAAAAGAATTAATTTTTAAAAAGACGTATCAAAATAAACTTGAAAGTTTTATTATGGTTAAAGATGCAAAGAAATGCTAATGTGTATTAAGAGTAAACATGAGTCTATTAAGCTACTGTAATTTCAGATTGTGCAGAACATTGAATTATGAAAAACCCTAACTATACGTAAAGGTCAAAACCAATTATTATTCTCATAAATACAATAAAACAATTAGAACTTTTAATAATAGGATTTTTTAATTCTTCAAACAAAAACGCACTTATTGTTGCTTGAGTAATTTATATAAATATTTGTTTAATTACTAACTTAAGTAGGTTATACCTTTATATGTATATATAGGTATAACCTACTTGAGTTAGTAATTAAAAAATATTTATGTTACTTAGTACTAGACACATCTCAGGAAATCATTTGCTTCTATTTAAAAAGTGCCAACATTTCACTGGTTCAAAGATTTTAATGATAATTATTTTCAATTATATCGAATATTAAAATCATTTTCTTAAAGTTTAAATCAACCCTGATAAAACTAATTAGATAAAATATATTTTGCTCTTTGCACATACATTACTGCTGAGAATTTTGTCTTATTGCATTACATAAGCAACTTTTATTGCAGTAAAGGATCTTTCTAATAATTAGCAAGTAGTTACAAATACATTCTAAATGAATAAATCTACTTGAATGAATAAAAAATCACTTACCTCAGATTTTATTAAAAACGGGTAGAAATCCTAGGGAGACGTAATTTGGTGCTGGCTACGAAATCGAAAGTTCTCAACTAGTATCCGAACGTCAGTCACTCTTGAGTTGTGGGAATAAATGTGGTAAACATTATTTATTGCGAGTATGCCAGAATGAGTAAACCAGTATGGTCATTAACGCTGAACTGTAAGCTGGAAAAAAATAGTTGTACTGTAAACAAATCCATCCCCGGGAGGCTGAGAAAAGTCGTTGTGCAAATTCATTTTCTAGGAAACTATCATTTTTAGCGTAGTAATTCGAAGATGAATTCCAAGCGCCACATGCTGGAGGTTGCAGGCATATGTAAACTTTCATATAAGCTTATAGCTTTTGTCTGCAAAGTCACATTGAGAAATGAAATAAAAATAACACAGATAAAAATAAAAATCTCTCTTCGAACGAAAGAAATTTTTGGCAATGGAGATTAAGGATTTCTTTCATACATTTCTTGAAATAGGCATCTAATTTGATTTTAAATAATAACAATTAAATAAAGGGAATGCTACTTTTAGTCAGCATACCTAAGTCCAAGAAGTTACTACTTGAAGGCATTTTAATTCATGAACGAAGAGAGAATTAAAATATTCCATCCTAGGTGTAAAATAATTTTTTTCTGCTCTTTGAGTAAATAACATTTCGCCAAATTTTTTACTAATGAAACATAATTATATTTATTTTCAGCCATATTACGTTTAAAATTGCATGTGAAGAATTTTATAATGATATTTTTCATTTTCACTTAAATGTACCAAAGTGCAATAAATAAATAAATAATAAAATGCATATTCATATTTATCATGGAAAATATTATAGCTAATCACGTAATCAAAAAGCAGAAAGTTTGTTTTCTTTCTAATAAAATAAACAAAACAGTAGTGATAAAATATGCAAACAGATATCTTTCTGAGACATTAAAATTTAGATCTGAATATTCCGTTTACTATTATTACAAGTATAAATACACTTTATTGTGATAAAAACATGTATCCTTTTGATTATGTGGGCTTTTATCATTGTGGGCTTTTATCAAGGTGGGCTTATATCAGTGTGGGCTTTTATCAATGTGGGCTTTTATCTGCGTGGGCTTTTGTCAATGTGCGCTTTCGTCGGTTTGGGCATTTGTCGCGTGGGCAATTATCACAGTGGGCTTTTTTTTGTGGGCTTTTGTCGCGTGCGCTTTCGTCCAGTGGGCTTTTGTCAGGGAACCAGTTTTTGATGCAACCGGCTTAAACAAAGAGCAAAATTACGCATTAAAAACAAATTACACAATGCAGCAATCCACGTTGGTTACTTCATGTTGTACTTATAATACACAAAATACAGGTAACAGATTTGAAGACACAGTATATTTAATACTACTTTTGATTGAATAAGATTATGCTAAAAGATTATAGTTGCATAAATATTGCTGTACTCTGAAGACATACTAAAATAACTTTGCAATTAAACATTGTCCTGGTTGCATTCGATGAAACTTAAAGAAATCACAGATTCGTAATCTTAACGGAACTTCATTTATTTTCTTCTTAAGATGTCACGTAGACTGACGAAAGGCGAAAGCTCGAATTTTGCCTTGCTGCTTCACAGCACACCTCAAAGAAACATTTACGTCGTTGGAACTCCAGTAACTACTAACTGGAGCTCCAAGCGCACGTTTAAACACCTAACTAATTTGCCTTTGCACCGCTTCTCAACTCACTAAATAAAATACAATTTGCATAACATCATACAGTAATAAACCCTCAATTTTCAACATCCAAGGAATTCTCAATGAAAATCGCAAAGGTATGGGACAAAATCATGTAAGCTACCATTGTAGATGTAATGTCCAAGTGTCAGCGTTAGGCAAAAACATATCATGATAGCTAAGGCCTTCTGAGTGGCAAATACTAAGACTTGAGACAAATAACAACGAGAACAAATATTGTATTAGAATAAAAGAGAAACAGGTCAATGTGACAATCAAAATCGCTGAAACAACCTTGTATTTGGCGTACATTTACTAAAAACACTCAGTCGATTTCGAGGGCAACTACAGGTCCCTTCTCATCAGGAGAACAAAATATCTAGAAAGGGAAAGCAACCTGAGTAACGGCTTTTTTTATACCCTCGGGTAGAACCACGCGCGAGGAGGCAACGTCATTTTTCGGCAGTAAATATTGTATTAACTTGAAAAATGATAATTAAGAAATTTTTCGAATTCAATAGTTTAGTTACAATTTATAACATAAGTAACAACTAATATTCATGGGGAATGTATATTATAAATAAATATTTACTACCCTCATCTTGCACTTTAACTACACTTAGCCTTATAAAGAATAAGTAAATATAAGTAAAAACTCGTGTGTGAAATTGTAGCATAAATATAGCTTCATATTATAAAGATTAAAAAAAAGCATTTTCAGATATCTCATACAAACTTGCAAGTAGCCTTACAGTAGCTGTTTTTTTAGATCTGATTTTAAAGCTTTATTAAATAGATACGAAAAAAATATTTCTCATTTCTTCTAAATCGATAATACATTTTTAATGACAAAAGAAAAGTGGAATAATTTCGGAATAAAGAGCCGATGGAATAAATGAGAATTTAATATAAAAAGAAATACTTTAACAAAGAATATTCACGCAAAAAAAAGTAGTACGTTTAAAGGCTGAACTTCATTTATTGACACAAAAGTTTTAATAAAAATATCGATTCGTAACTGTAATATTTTGTTTGAGAACAAATTGTATTATTTCTAGCCTGCAAAGAAACGAGATTTTCAAACACGAATTACTCAATTCATACCGAAATACTTGAAATAACATTTTTCTCAAAGCAAGCATTGTCTTGCTTTTAAAACTAAATAAACTTACAAAATCATTTAGAAAAATAAACAATTCAAAACAAAAACTTCAATGTATAAAAATAAAAATTTATGTTTGAGAAACGAAATAACTCATCGAAAAATAAGCCTTCTATTCTGCTCGATAAAACACAGAATATAATATTATTAAAGATCTGGGAGAATAATAGTATTTGAATTCTTTTTGAAATGAAAGAAAACATACGTAAAATGATTTTCAAAATATGAGAGATTGTTTATAATATTTTTCATATTTTATTAACTCTGAGTATACGCTAGTAAAAGTCTTCCCTAGATCCGAAGCTTTTATTTTATATTGGATGAGTGGAAGTAGAAGTGTAAAAATTCATTTGCTTTGGTACTTTAATTTTGAATCATTGTTTACTTCCGCAAGCTTTATAATTCTCGTTTGATATAAAACTAGCCTAAAAAAAGAATGCAGTTCTGTTTCGTATGTTATACATTTTTCTGTAAGCAACAAAAGGAGGTGATACAAATTATTTGCATTTTCCTGGAAATATCTTCTATTTTACATGCAAAATTTGATTAGTTAAATCTCGCATAGCACTAAATATTTATTTCCTAGTGTATCGAGAGAATATAAATTAGTTTTGCCGTAATAATTGTTTCCCAGTTTTTTAACTGTTAGTTATTACTATAGAACTTTTGAAATGGATTGAACTGCATTACCTCGGTTAGGATAAAACACACTAGGGCTATCAGCTGCTTCGTGGAGAACTTTCGAGGGAAAACTGGCTCGAATTCAGGGGTTATACGGAAAATCCCGAAAACTCTGATCCAGCTTGTTTGCTACAATTTGAATCCGGAGAGAACTACCATAAATAAATATTTCTAGTGGATGGCAGTTGGAATGATTTGCAACTAAAGTTTAACTCTTTTTAATATCAAAAGAAATACTTCCTGGCATATTGCCTGTAACAGCATATTCCTCATTTGAGTTTTTATTTTATAACGACACTTAAGTATATTTGGTAATAATAGTTCTTCGAAATTGTATGTATTCAGTGCTAACAGTGAAAGATAAAATGCATTACTTTCACAGCGCATAAAGCAAAACTCCCTGACAGGCTATAAGGCGACTGTTTGTGACTTCTTTTAAAGATATACGCAACAAAAGAAGAAATTAATTTTATATTTTAATAAATCTATGCCAGGTAAATATTCTATGAGATTGATGCCCTCATAGCTTTCTTCCAACTACTTTTATGCTTCAGCAAAAAAGACAGACGTTGATGTTTATTTATTGTAGCATCTCCAGCACCCTATTAATTTAAATTCATTTGTTTGAACGTCCTTTACACGCAGTGAAAACAGAAATATTTTATTAGCGGTATGTTAAAAATATTTCTACAGAGAAGCTTTTTCTTATTATAAATGACTGTGAAATCAAGACAGAAGCGAAACACCAATTTAAAACGCGAAACACCAAATTAAAATAAACAATTAGGCAACGAAACAACCTTGTGATCATTTAGTTACGTTTCCTTTAGGGCATTTCTATGTTGATTTGTTTTTATGTATCAATAATGTTGTTTCGTTTCGTATTTTATTGCTTTCTTTAATTTTTAACGTTTTTCTTATTCCTATTACTACCATAAATTTTATATTTTAACTCTAACATATATATAGTAACTTCCGCTCATTATTTTAAAGCTTATTTTAGTGCTTTCACTCACTCGAAAGAAGTACTTTTTGACTTATTTATGTACACTCCCCCCCTTACACCAATTTAACCGTTTTGCGCTTCCCTCCTTATTCTTTTAGCATTTAATACCTTTTCCTGCTAGTTTCTATTTAATATGTCAACAGACAAGGCTACGAAAGGCTATGAAACGGCTACGAAATTTGGTACATAGTAGGTGCATCTAGACAAGAGCCAGTGTAACTCAAGCAATTTTTTCGAAAGTCGAATTAGATTATTTTTTATTTTATGTTTTTGGACGAAATCGCGTCATTTTGAGACAATGGATTATAGGAACACGAGATATCATTCTATACATTTCATTTTCACATCGTCGTGAAACGATCGATTAAATACGAATTTATTTAGCAAAGTGAGCTTAACACCTTTGCAACGGAATTTTATTTTTAAAGTTTATTTTAAAAAATGTACTGTTTATTTTCCTATCATTTTTAGACACGTTAAACTTTAATCCTCCCGACTCTTTTTACAAAAAGAATTTTGGAAAAATAATAATATGTTGTATTTTTTAAAAATTTTTAAAATGAAGCTTCCGAATACACTTCTCACATCTCACATATTTTAAAATATGGTTTTGGCAACAATTTTTCATTCTTATTATTGTTGACAGATTTTTGATGAAATCGCATCATTTTGAATAGTTTCATTCTTTTAGAAATGTGGGTTTGGCAACGTTTTTCATCGTGTTTCTTATGTCACTTTTTTTAAGAAACTGAAAAGTTGAAGAAATTAAAAAATTGTTTCTTTTTGCAAAGGTAAATTGTTTAATTAATTTATTATGATAATTAGTATTTATAATAAGGGATATTGCTTATTTCATTGTAACTTTTTATATTATGTTTTAATTATATATAATTTTAATTATAAAAAATTTGGCATGATTTTTTTTACGAAATAAAGCTTTTAATCTGTTTATACCATTTGAGTTCTTAAGATTTTGCAAAGGGAAGTTGGTTAATTTATTTATTAGAATAAGTAATATTTACATTAAGGGATACTGCTTATTTCATTGTCATTTTTTATATATATAATACATTTTTATTGATGCAAGGGAGGGTTTTATTGTTAACAAAGAAAAAAATAGTTGGAAGAACTTACGGAGCCTTCGATCCCAGGTGTGTCTTTTAGGCATTTTTCCAGTACGTTTAAAAGTCAGACGAAAACTGGCCGCATAGCAGCTAGTAACACAATAAAGAATACTGATGATTAACATTGAGTGCATGAGAACATGAGTGCATGCTTTATTTTAAGTAACCTTATTTTTAAATTTAAATTTACTACATTTCAGGTGAACGTATTATTTTCATTTCTTTTCATTCTGATTGCAGCATGAAAATGAAAAAAGAATTAAATTTACGAAATGTGTGTATCATTCCTAACAATCTACGTCAGACTTGTTTTCAGATTTGTTCAGAACTCGAAGAAGTGAAGTGAGTGTATTTTAATCAAATGATTAATTAAAATACATTTATTTCACTTTGTGTAGTTCTTACCTTTGCACTTTTCTCTACAAATAAAACTACATGAATTCATGTTATAATTTTCTCTTCAGTTAAAACTAGATTAAAAAAATAACATTTTACGACCATTGAGAAACTTCAGTCATAGCGTGTTGAAGCGGTAACTTTCCATTTGAAAATTCATTACAGGAAAATGGAAACGTTCACTATAAGAAACAAAATGGCAGCTTGAGTCTTATGAATTCGGATAAAATGCAGAAGTCAGGGGAAAAAGTCTAAATCTCTCTCTTTCTATATATATAACGAAGAAAGTCTGTGTTTTTGTCCTCTACGTAACTCAGTCACTACTATAGCTATCGCCACCAAACTTTCAACATTTCTCCTCTGGGTCCTGAAAAAGATCAAAGTCCATTAAAAAAAAGCTAAAACCAGAGGTATTAATTAAAAACTCGGAAAAATTATACGTTTTCCCTTCATTTTTCCGAGTGGCAACAGTCTTGCAAGCTTTAGATTAAAATCTGCTGTAATTCGAGAAGCGTTGCCATTTCTCGCTTTCAAATTGCAGAATTTGTTAATAAAAATTTCTAAGTTTTACGATGAAATAAAAATAGCATTGCCAAACATTAAATACATTACTCCCAATTCCAGAAATTCGAGGGAAGCCATTTCGACTGCGTACGACTTTAATTAGTCGAGATATTAATTAAAAACTCTGAAAACACGAATTTTCGCACTCATTTTTCCAAGTGGTAACAGTCTCGAGCGTTCGATATAAACATGTTTATTTCAAACAGTGTTGCTACTGCTCTCGTTTCAAATCGTAAAGTTTGTTAATCAAAAATTTCCAAGTTTTACAAAGTATATACATATATTAGGAAGAATGTCTGTTTGTGTTTTTGTTTGTTTGTTCGTGATATTGATTTCTGCTCAATTATGATAAATTTTTTGATACATTGAATCGACTCAAATTGAATATAGGGGAAATATTGGATGAAACTTGAGCTTTTACGACCATTTGATTAGAAAGACGAAAATCATTAAAAATTGCGTGACTGAAAATATCGCAGACTGAAAAATGTATGACTATAAATCGTCTTTTTGCATCATTATTACAGAAGGATTTCAACGGTATCGTTCGCTCTGTTCTTAGATGCATTATTCTCAATCTGACTTAACTGGCATCGGATAATTCCGCTAGTACCAATAAAGAGTATGCGAAAGATGACATCGCATTCAAATTATCCATTACGAAGTACGTAATGCTGATTCAGATTTGTGCATTTCTTAAATAATGCTATCAACTTTAATCCCTTAACAAATTAAACTCTATGTGGAAGTCTTTTAGCCCACACTACGAGAAGGGTTTTTGCAGTACTTTACATATCTGCTGAATGGCTCAATTATTCGCAAATACCACGCTAACAACAATATTTTGGATCTCAGAATAAACTGTCATATCTGGAAACCAATATTTCAAACTAGCTGGACGAGACTGCGTTTCCAGAAATCTGCATTTGTTGTCTCCAATATCTGGTGTGTTTTATCGCATAGGAATACATCACAGGCAATTCGCAACTTTTCCTAGAGATGATCATTCGTAGACCTAGTTTACAAAAGATCGTGCACAACGCTTTGCTTGCAGAACTGCTATCTTGATATTTGCTGGTATGCTGCCTAATCAGAAGGTAGCTACAAGACGAATGGAACACTTTTTGTTAAATACAAGCCATGAATAATCTTTACTTGTTTTCGGACACAAAGTATAAATTAAAAATGGTAAACTATCCATGCAACATTACAGAAAATGCTTCATCTGATGTGCAGTTATTTAGCAACACTTTTTTTACAGAAAATGCTTCATCTGATTTGCAGTTATTTAGCAACACCGTTTTTAAGGTATAAGAGAGAGAGAGAGCAGATCATCATTTACATCAGCCCAGATGCTACTGTTATAGGACGATAGGAATAACTTTTGTTTAATGGAAGAGATAACTCATTTCTGTTGCTTACGTTTCAAGCTATCAGTTGGTGTTGTTGTTGTCTTGTCCATGTATTTCATGGAATAATGGCTGCCAGAGCCTCAAGGAAGTTTAACTTCTACTTCCACCTCAATTTTGAGGGAGAGCACCGTCAGGGTGGTCCGAAGGACTCCCACTCCTCTCCCCTACCACTAAACCACACGCGAGGACATTCGACTAGCCATATATTTAGGCCATATATTTAGAGTGCTCCCATTTATTTCTATACATTTACAACCATCCAGGTCTTCTCCGGGATTCAAGTCTGGTCCATTTAGTAGGCTTCCCTAATCATTATACTGTCTGGGCTATAAGTTATCAGTTAAAGACAATAACTTAACTATTGGTGTTACCTTTCAGAAAATATTTCGTCTGGTTCACAGCAGGTTGCATATGAATACATTAACTATTTGACTGTATTAACTCTTGATTGTATTATCGATTTGAAACGAGAGAACAGATCATCGTTTATGTCAGTCAGGTTATTATAATCAAAATCTGTCGTCTGCTCTAGCTCAAGTGAAAGACTTAAGGGTAAACACATTTTCTCTTATGTGCAGTCTTCTGTAGCCAATTAAAAAATCTTTATAATCCACGTGTCTTTTTATTATTATTACATTCCTATTAGCTTACACTCTCCCTATATCTTATACAAATTTTCAATCGTTAATAAAATACTTTTTATTCATCCACTCAAGTTCAAATACATTCTTTTAAACTTGTATTGGATGACACTTGATGTTAATACAGTTTTTTCACATATTAATGTCAATTCCTATTTATTTATTCCTGTTTATGGGAAATAAAGGTACTCTGTTTTTATTTATAATGACCGTTTATTAGGAATTCTCACGTGCTATAAAAATAAATTTTATAACAACTGATAAGTAATAGTACGATAAATTAGATTGTAATACTTAACAAAAATAAGTGGCAACAGTAAGACAGAGATCTAAAGATTTTTAAAGTGCATGGAATTAAAGAATTGTAGTTTTATAGAGTTGGATGAGGAGGATGTAATGTTCTATTATGTAGCGAATATTCTCCTCACATTTATATGTTAACGTGATAATAATAAATCTTTAAAATATAACCCTTTAAAATATCCCTTGCTTCACAAACGGAGAATGCGAAACGAAACTGCAACACAACGCAAGCGACGATTAGAGAAAGAAAAACATAAGCGCCAAGAAAAGCTTCCTATTAAAACTCTTCGCAGCAGGTCAAACATATGTCGCCTTGAGTCGTGTGAAATCATTAGATGGAATAGTAATTGAAGAACTGGACTGCTCGAAACTCACTAGAAAGGTTCCTTGCAATGATGAAGCATTCATTACAAGAGATGGATAGAAGGAGAAATTATAGACCAGCATCAGCTTCATAAATTAGAAACGAAAAAAATTTAATAATGTTAATAAAAAGTAACTAAAATAAAAATTTTTATATTACTTGTTATATTTAAAACTCACATCTTTCAACAATCTTTATATAAACAAACGCTAAAATCTGTTCCTCTTTTGGGAATTAAAGCAGAAATCTTCCACGGACTTGGTTTCCTATACACTGAAAAGACACGAATATGAGTCCTGCATAAAAATGAAGTAGAGGCGAGCAATTTTTTACCAAACCAGGAATACCTGTATCTAATTCAAATATCCTAAGAACTAAAGACCCTAAGAATACCCTATTCTGTAACCGAAGAAACGGATTATGCTATGTTAATCATTACTATGACATTATACCTTCATTTTCCGGACATAAATATTTGTTTTCCCGAAAAAAAGTAGCTGTGTCTGCTTTGTTTTTATAGACTAAAATGGGTTCCTATTTAAGAGTATTTGTTAAAAATCTGCTGTATATGAAATCCATTTCTGTTTCGGAAACTATAATAACATTTCTTTGTTCTGTAGATCAAAACCACGGATTACTCTTTGAAGATCTATATTAGAATCTACCCTAAGTAATAAATTCTTCAGTTAATTTTGTGATTCGAAAGCACAAAGTGACACGAGGAAATAAACGAATAATTGCATTTCGTTCAATACAAAAGCTAACTAGTACAATTCCCACAGTGAATCTACGGTTCACTTTGCCATATCGATAACATTCGCTGTTATCGATAAAATCAGAACAGCGCACGTGCAGTTTTACCGTTAAATACCAAATTCGTTTCTTCACAATCGAAGGAACTGATGTGTTAAGGAAATTAAATAAATACCTCCTTTTCATATGGTAATCACAAGCATCGTACGTTTGTCTGCTCGTGTCATCAGCATTGAGGTAAGGACAATGACACGAAGTTGGAATGAAAGTTAAAAAGGGCAATTTCTAAGGGAAAAGCAGAATAAATTAAGTCTCATGCAGATAAACGCATCACGGCAAATTCAAATCGTTTCCACCTTTCGGCACTGAATTCCAGATGGAATTCTCTTATACGGATTTCCGCAAAAAATGTTATTGTGGATGTAAATTTTGCCGAGCAGTAGAGTGGATGCATCTAGGGTTTCATCCTAGAGATACTCTTCTCTCACTGTGCGTGGTTTAGAAAGCGTTAATTAATGATTTTTATTATTTTGCTACTTAACTGCACATCTGGTAGTTTAGTAAAAGCTACCGTTGTAATGAATTAATATAATTCCATCGACTATCATTTGGAGAATTATAATGCATTTATATCTATTAATTAAAACATTTAATTAACAGTTACTTCTGCTGAGCATAATTAAATGTATTATGGAAAGCACGTACATCCCCAGGAGAATTTATTTAGCGAATTATTTTTCAAAACATTAACAAAAAAAGTTATTGCTCTGTAACATTGTAATATTTAAGGAAAAATATTGATGATGCAATAAATAGTGATGTTTATGCACAGTTTCTCAGAAAAGCTTTTGCATCTTGTTTATTAACAATTATTCTTGATTTAAGAGCATTTTAATCAACTTTCATTTAAAAAATTAAGGCCAAAAATCGAGGGGTTTCATGTTCAGGAAAAAGAAGTTCGTAATGCATATGTCAAAGGTAACTGATCCGACAGCTGCCAAAGGAATAATGCTGTGAAGTTATAAATTCATTTTGTGTGATTTTGGATGGGCAAGCGGTGTGGTCTTTCAGGCTTTTTAAGCCAAGCAGCGGTGATCGTATGGAAGCACAATTCTGTATGCAGTTTATACTTAAAAGCTAAACCTAAGAGATCTAGGCTCTCTTATTTAACAGATACCAGAAATATGATCGAAAGAGCTCTTAGAAAAGAGCAAAGAAAAGTTGAGGATAGGCAACTGAAGTTAGGTCTAACCTTGAAGCGGTCTTCAGAGCCGCAGGGAATAAATGTTAACCGCTGTCTTTGGTGTGCCTATGAGTTAGCCTATGGTTAGCAGCCGCGGAGGAAGTTGAGAAGCAACAGTTGCTATGTCTCTGTATGCAATTGCGGAAATCTTCCAGTCAGGAAATCCGTTCAACGCAGCAAATGATAAAACTGATTTGATTAAGCAAACTTTATATGGAAGAATCAAGAAAATCACTTATAGGCTTTAATGCTTATCCATTTTGACAATACTGTTGTTTGTTACGGGTTAATAATGGACTGAATGCACGCAAAACTCATGATAGCTTCATAAAACTTATTTTCGCAAAAGAAACACTTTACTGTGCTGTAACTTTCCACAAAAGTACTCGTACAACCAGTGGCGGTTCGTAGCTAAAATTAGTGGGGATGCTGTTCCAAAAAATTTAACCTTTGTTTTAAACCTGTGTAAAGGGAAACAAACATGTATAAAAAGAAAATTTATTTTGAAACTTCCATGAAATTTTACAAAAGAAAAATTAAACATTTCTTAATTACTTTAACTTAAATTGTTACAGTTCAAGCTTTACCTATTCATTTAAAAATGAAATCCATTCTTCTTGTTTTAATTTGCGCGATGAGATCAATAATTTTCTCCTTGATCTCTGGATGACAACTGAGGAAATTTTTCTATATTGAAAGCATTGCAAGCGCATGAAAACGAAAGCTCTTGAAGTTCACTTACAGTCACAGAATTTATTACTTGAGGATGTAAGGACATGGTTAAAGTTTTCTGTAAAATAAAAGAACCGAAAAAAATGAATCAAATAGAATAGCTGAAAAATAATCTAACCAAGAATATGGTGTATGATTTTTAAACACAGCACACGCGGAGTAAAAAAAAAAGAACCAGCTCCCAACGATACTCCAGATTCGGCACTGTAAAAGCGACAGTGCTCTCTCCCTCTCAGCCTCGTATGCTGTTTCCTAAGAGCGCATGCGCAGAACAGCCAAATACCACACGCGCGGAGTAAGAAATAATCACGTTTCCAGAATTTCGGCACTGCAAGACCGACAGTGCTGTTTTATCTCCCTGGCTCGAGCGCTGCTTTCTGTGAGCGCTTGCGCAGAACAGCCTTGTGAAGCGCAGTTCCATACAAAAACTTTCGTACCTTTTTCATAAACTGGAAGATGGCTACAGACATTAAGTTTAAGAATTATATATTACAGAAGTATAAAGAAAGAATTAAAGGAAAAAGGGCTCATTATATTAAATATTAAAAATAATAATAAGTGGAAACAGGGGGTGCTGCAGTTCCACAGTTTTATTACGAGCCGCCACTGCGTACAACTCTAATCAGTATGATAGAGCACAATAAGTTGTTATCACTTTAAACTGCTAAGAACGTTAAACAGAATGCAGTACAAAGAGCATGCAAAGAGCAAAGTTTGCACGGAGAATCTCACTCTGAAAAAACTGACAATTTATGCTCTTTCTGGTCTTATATAGTTTTCTCCCGGCAGCCAGGAAATTTCCTGTACTTCCCCTTTCTGGAAATTACTGGAAGGCATATATACGGTTGCAGTTACATATAAGGGCCGGATAAGATTATAGTTAAATACAGGGAACGATTGCACTACCAGTTGCAGTTATGCAGGGACCGGACCAAAATGTCGTCAAATGGTCGCAAAGTTTGGCAACATTTAGCGATTTCTTGACAAACGTCTTGCCTAGTCGCCAAAATTGTTTTAACACCAATTTACTTCACCAATTTAGCGCCATCGCCATCTTATCTCGCCAATTTAACGAAATAGTCGTTTACCTCAACGTTAAATAGACGTGTCTCTGTAATCTTAATTTTCGGGTACAGCTTCGCTTTTTCGAGGTGCTTATATCACAGAAGAGATATAATTTTACTAAAATTAATTACATTTATACAAAATTCCTAACAATGCTTTCGAGTCAGCAAGTATTGTCAAAATATGGAGCATCTAAACCTTATTTGCTCGAAAATCCCAGCTTACAAGGACTGTGATAAAAGCCTCATTTTTTAATATTGAACTGCCAACAATCCGTGTTTGCAAAGTATAGATTCGTGTATAAAGGGTATCTTACGATAGTGCCAGTACAAGATAATGCAAACTTAAGGAAAAGCACATCAGGTATTCACTGAACTGTCTCGGTATTAAAAACTATGAAGACATCAAGCATCTGTCAAGAAATTCAGATGTTGTACGGTTACGAACAATGTGTCCAACCGGTTAACAACAATGATGAACTGACTCACGTTAGTTCCTCAAGATGGCAGCCAAGCCTATGGACATTGTTCAGGCTGCTCCAAAATCCTCTCAAGTGGTGACATCATCAAAACTTCTTCTTTGACTCTGGTGATGAACGGGCCTTGATGCGCTAACTTGAACGAAATTTGTCCGCAAATTTTCATCTGCAGCCATGTATATCGTACCATGTCTTCTTCAATAAATAAATGCTATTTTATGAAGCGAAACTCCTAATATAATTTATGAAACCTTTTAATGTATTATGGACGTTCAATTAATTTCAGTGATCCGGGTATATTGGAAATCAAAAAGCTCCTTAAATGGTGACCCGGACGCGATTAATAATCAAACGTTGTTTTATTAAGTGTAAAAGGGAATGAGTTAATTTAGTGTACGAAACCTTTTAATGTGTTAAGTAGTTTTGCGCTTAATTAATTAGTAGTCAGGATATGCTGAAAATTAACAACCTCTACACCACGATACTACAAGAAATGTAGAAGCATAATAACTAAGTACCTCTACATATTTTTGCCAAATTTTATATGTCAAATAAAAATATGTTTCAGCAATTATTTATAATGGTCTCCAAATGCTAGTGATATTATCAAAGGCAAGCACTAGATTATGATCCATCTAAGAAGATTCAACAGTAATATCTCATTCACCGATCTATATTTATATATTTTCATTATGTATAGTAAAAAAAGTTTCAAAGAATTTAAAAAACGAACGACAAGCTGGTCAAAAATAGCGCTTGATAAATATTATTTAAGTCGCGCTATATGCTGCGAAATGAATTAATTAATTAAGAGATATTGATTGGAACACAATTAAATCATTAAAGCTATTTTGACATCCTTATATCCTGTTAGGGGTTAGCACAAATTTAATGATATAATTTTAGTTATCATCTTTGGATTAATTGCATATGCAGGTACATATACACAAAACATCACACACACACACACACACACACATATATATATATATATATTCTAAATAAAAGTAATAATTAAAAGTAAATTAAAAAGCCTATAAAAATGAGAAATTTCGAATTAAGATAATATTTTACTAAGAGATAATAATTAAATAAAAACTAGATCTGGAAAGAGATTCTAACTGGAAATACACACACATATGCTTGTATTCGTCCTTCAGCAATTTATCTCCCTCTATACACATAAAATTTTCTGTGGGAGTAAAGAACAAAGACGAAAATAGACTTTCGAAATTTAATTCAGTAAAGATCAATTTGAAAGGATTTCTTAAGCATAGGTACTATTCGGGCCTACCAGCGACCAAACGGTAAAGTCGCTGAACACTGGTAGTTCGGTCCAGGGCTCGAAACCCGATGAAAGAGCTTGCTGCTTGGGCGTTTCCGTGGTTTTCCCCCATGTGTAATGGGTATACAAGCCAGTTTGCTTTAGAAAGTTCTCCACGAAGGCATCCATCGGTTAAGCAGATAGGCCTAGTATGCTTTTCCGTAATCTCAATAAACCAAACCAAACCAAACATAGGTACTATTCTATAACAGAGCATACGAACTTAGCTGAATCATTTGCTCCATGAAGAAGAGGAAATTGTTTTAGCTTCCCTAGAAATATGTAGCTTTTGTACAAAATAGCTCCAATTTAATTTTGAATTACTGACCTCTCAGTTCAGGACTCTAATAATTTCATATATTACTATTCATTTTATGTCCTATATTTAATTAAGGTAACTAGCTCGCCTGCATTACAGCCGTCTTTAATTACTCACAATTCACAAATAACTTTAATTTTTTTATATTTTTAACTAATAACTTCTCCGTCAACTTCATACTGGAGGTTAATGACATCTTCTACATACTACAATGTGGACCATTCAGAATCAAGTTGAATATCGGCTAAAACCCGTTTTCTCAGTAGACTGCTGAACTATATTCGCTTCTATTGCATTCGCAATAGGCGGTCTTTTTTGTTTCTAAGGCCCACCAGCGGCGGATCGGTGAAATAGTTGAACGCTGGTAGCTTTGTCCAAGGTTCGAATCCCGACGAAAGGGCTTGCTGCATGGGCGTTTTCGGACTTTTGCCCATGTGTAATGGGTATACGAACCAGTTCCCTACACGAAGGCATCCTTCCTCTCAGGCAGAGAGCTCTCGATTCCTTTGCTATAATCAAATAGACCCTTTTTATTTATTACATGCAGCAAATTCATCACCCTCTAGAAACCATAGTTTTGCTAAGAAATTTGCTCTCTAACCTAACGTTCAATTTCAAGGGAGTAACTTTGACTTCTTTTCAACAAACATTTTAATGTGTAATAAATTTAATATAACTGAATTTCGTTTAATTGAATTCCGCGTAAGTGGAAGGCTGGAGAAAAATTGTACTGGATAATGAATGGAGATTGAAAGACAATCATTTATTAATGCTTAAATAATTCTGATTATTGTTTATTTTTTAGAGTTACGAATATATTTAAAAGGAAAATAAATTAATATACTATACTCAAAAACAGTAAACGTGAAAATATGACTTTTCAGATGATCTTATGTTATTTGGTACATCATATCAATTAAAATTCAGTAATTCCCGATGTGGTAAAATATTTAACTGAAAGTTGCAAGAATGAGAGCATTAAATAATTATAATATTTTGGGAAAATATGAAAATGAAAACGCTAATAAATTATAAAAACTTTCCACATTTTTAGCCCAAAGGAGCATTGGCTCAGAAGGTCTATTAGTCTAGAAACAGGATTTTGTGTTAAAAAGGCTGAATCACTTTTCAAATTGTTGCCATCAAATATTATCGCCCTGTATTATTTTAAAAGAAATTAAACAAGACAGAACGTTAGGTTTTCCGTATTATGCAAAAACGACAGTACCTAAAGCCATCAAATTTTAAATAACGTAATCCTCCACCCGAACATGGGCGCCTGGATCCTCGAATTTTTAATTTTTAATTTGTTTTATTATCCATTTCACATTTAGTGAAAGTTTAACGACTGTTTGATTAACAAACTCAACGATTTCAAAGCAAGCAAAGGCAACACTCTACAGGGAAAAATAAAATTCTATCTCCACCTCGCGAGACTGCCTATTGGAAATTCTAAAAATATGATGTTTTTAAATATTTTGTGACATTGCCGTTGAATTGACTTTGTGTGGTTTAAGTGCAAAGAACGTCATATTTAATAAATAAAGGAGACACACAAAACGTTAAAAAAAGCCCGTTTCGGCGTAATATTAAATGTGAACGCTTTTGGATTTTTAAAATTTTTAAGGTAATTATGTATTCTGTTAGACATCATTTAGTGGCAATCACTGATATTGACGATACTCTTATTCCAATACAGAATTTCGGGAACTGTAAGTTTATCATTACTATTAACATGAAACAATGTAAAATTGTTTGCTCACTTATCTGAAAATTAAATTTTCTCTATATTTTTCTTGCTGTGATGCTTTGAAAAGAAGTGCTTTAACATTTTGCACGCGCGTTCTTCACTTTATTCACAGGGTATTAATTTTATGCGCAAGAGTGATAATGGTCGAAAATTAGAAATTAAGCACTTTTCGACATTTCCCATATGCAGTTTTTCTTTTAAAACACTGTCGTGCACAATAACCTTATCTGAATTTATTCTTATATTTAAATGCAGAAAATAACTTAATAATGTTTATCCGAAAACAGAAAAAATTATCCGAAATGCCTTCACCGCAGTTAGTTGTGGAAAAACACGTCTCTAGAGCAACGAAAAATTATTAACTTTCCTTTCCTTAGTTAAAATTTTATTATTTATAAAGAGAAGCGAAATGGTAAATATTTTAGTTTCAGACTGAAAGGTAGTATTTCTTGAACTTTACTCGTTTCTTTATATAACTTCTGATGTTATTTATATTTCTTACTATATATAGGTTATAAATCTCTGAGACTGGTTTAAGGTCCTTCTTGAATGCGAATGAAAGCATTAAAAATACTCTACTTAAAAGTAATGAAAAAGACTTGTAAATATTTATGCTTTAATTTATAAAATAAGCAAATTAGTTTAATTGAATATGTAAATGAACTTATGCTATAATCTGTATCTTTAAAAATTACTCAAAATTCATTTTAAATTTCTTGTTATTTATTCATAAGAAAAGAAGCAATGATAGCGGTAGGGACGCTATATTAAAGCTTGGCGAATTTCATTCGCCTAGGATAAGCTATTCTTAACACAGGAAAGATCAATTAAAGTTTGTAGTCTTTGTCTACTTGTAACATTGAATTTTCTTAGAATACAATGTGAATTCAACGTTAAAAAAGTAATTTAGTTATACAACAAAAAAAATTCTTAAATTTAGGTTAACAAGTTGAATTCCAAGTGAAATCAAAACAGAATCAGTAAGAATTACTATTTGAATGCAGTTGTGGATGATGTAAGCAAAAGGAAAGAAAAAGGTAAGTGTAACCCATGATTTTATTTATTTTTCAGAAAATGAAAAGCAGATTCAGATTATTCATATTTACACACAGGGAAAAAAACAAAATCTGAAAAAGTTTATATTTTAACAGTCGCCCAAAAGGATTTGTTAAGGTTTTTTACTCTCTCGCTGAGCTCGCAATCTACCAGTCTGCTGTTGCACTTATTCCTGCTAACCCATTCATTTTGTCTTTTTAGCTTTATTATGAAGCCTCATTTTCTTCGCACTAACGCCATATTCAACAACAAAATTGAACAAAAAAAATTAAAAGCAACATAGCAGCATATGTTTAGAATTCCGGATGCAGTGCTAAGTGTTGACATATATTTTTGTAAGTTCATCCTATAAATATTCAGTTTAGTAAAAGATGGCTTGTAAAACACTTTTTTTCGTCTTTTTATTATTAACATTTGTGTGTTAAATTTATTAATTACATATTAATTTCTTTGCACTTACCCTACATACAATTGAATTCAGTAGTAAAATCAAAAAATATTTTAAAACAACATATCTTTAGAATTTCTGATACACAATCTAACGTACTGGAGATAAACATGTTTTTTTCCCTGTAGTGTTGCCATTGGTTGCTTTCATATAGTTCAGTTTATTAATCAGAAATTCATTAAGTTTCATAAAATATGAAATATGAAATTCGTAATTCAAAATGCGGGCTTTGAGGTGAACATGCTCCGATGGAGAACTATGTTATTCAAACGTGGATAGAGCTAGATACCGCTAGACATTTTCACAGTGCGAGTAACATACATTCATACATACATATTTCATTATTTATTTTCTTAAAAAATAATATCAGGGCGGTTACTTGATGGCAACCATTTGAAATGCGATTCGCCGTTTATCGTGGATGACGCAAAATCCCATTTCGAGACGAATAGCCCATTTGGGTTAAAATGTTTTACTAAGTTTTATTTTCTGTATTATTAATTTTGTAAGTTTATGTTATATTTTAAGGAGGAAATTGTTTCCATCCTATAAGCTATTTTATTCACTTTCGATTATAAGGTTGTATTTTTGTATAGTATTGGTGTAATCCTTTTTGATTTAAAAATAGTTGACATGCGTTATTTTTCATAAACTTGCATATGAATTACTGAAAAAAACAGTTTGCTAGCTTTCTGAAAACATTAAAAAAAATGAATCTACAGACTGTGCGGAAACGCCACACTATTCATTGCAAGCAGATATCCATGGAAGAGTTTCTTTTTCAACATATTTGAAATAATTGTTCTAAATGGCTTGTTAGAAATACTCTAAAGCTGAAATGTTCTGAATGAAACTTTAAAGAGTCTCACCTTCTTGGGAGCAAACATTAAGTCGAGACTCTGGAAGACTAAAGCGAATTACCGCTATGTCTTTTAAAAAAAAGAGAAAGTAAGAAGGGTGTAAATGACCTCTTTTATTAAGAATTCAAATAATTAACAAAGTGCACTGAAACCGGCCAGCATTGATGGCGTAACTTAAAAGATAGAGTTTCAAATTAACTAAGTTACGACTTAAGAGGGCCCAAAGGCTACACAGAAATAGTAGTGCTCAAGTTGGCTCAAACCTATACTGGCGTGACGAACACTATTGGCAAGATAAAGCAACGCCGAAGGCAGACTCTTGTCATAGACTTTTAACTAGTAATGTGGCCTTCAGCAGACCAAACATGCTCTGTCTAAAGACTCTAAAACCTCTCTTTAAATATTACCTCTTTCTGCCTCACCTGAATACTCGTGAACTAAAATTAGCATTCTGGCAAGAAAGCGGAAAGGGAGAATGCCAGTAAAGATGCTTGACATAAAATAACTGGTTAAAATAAAATAAATAAATACTTTACCACTCTCAGTTAAATAAGATCCCGAAAATATTGACTTCTGGAGCGAAAACGTTTTTTCTTATGAATTTTCATTTTGGAAAGTACTTTAACCGCTATTACTTTATTTTGCATTACATGATTTCGCATTTTAACGTAGCATCAAAAGAGTAATTCCCAGACAATTAAAGTATGTGGAGAAACACAAAATTTTAAAGAGTTAGGTAATAAATCTCCCAGATAAACTCATATTTTTTTACTATGAAACATATCATCTAGGGAGAACCAAAAAGATATCATCTGGAACTATAAATAAAGATTACGTATACTGAGGTGAATAAAAAAGACATTCTTGAAATTTGTACTGTATAGCTTCCCATAAAGGGAATTAAATGCACGTTTCTTTTTTATCTTTAGGAACGTTTTTTACCTATTTTTTGCCTAAAAAGACGGTTGTAAATTACATGATATCCCATAGGAACTGGGCAAGGAACTTTTAACTTTTACTTGCGATTCCTGCATTTGTTGATCTTTCCTGTTTTATTCTTTTTAAACAGTTAATATTCACCTATTCACTGTACCATATTCATAGGTTCATCCAGCTTTTGTGGTTACAGCAAATAACCTGGAATGCTTGTTTCTTTTAGTTCATTGAAGGCTCCAAGAAAGATTACGATGACACAATGCATTTGTCACTTGAAATTTTAGCAGAGTTTGCTTGCGTTTTTTGCCTACACTTTCGAATTAATAGCTTGTGAAATATAATTCATACTATGTCGTCTTTGGCCATATTTATTAGACCACTCTTGTAATTAACATAAATAGAAGTTTTAAATGCAAATTGCTTTTACAGTATGAACACGCTTACTTGAATTAATCTTTCCCATTTTCATTTTTGTTTACTTATTTCACTTATTTTTGCAATTAGCAATGTATGCGGCAGCATAAAACCAATCAAGTTTTGGAATAAAATGTAGATTGAATTATTAAAAATATACGCATAAAATTAATGTTATGACAAATACAAAGACAAAAGAATAGAAGATTTCAAAGACAGAAGAACTAGATAATCACCAATTAATTTTCAAAGTCGAAGAGCTAAATGTTAAGATTTCACATCTAATTACCCAAATTATTAAAACGATTATCTTCGTACAGAGCAATAACGTACTTCATTGCCAAATTTTATTTTAAAATACAGTAATTTAGAACTTTTATACATAATAAACGTTAAACTGTTGCTAAAACATATATTTGTTAAAAAAATCAACTGATAATATTTGGGATTTTATGGAGCGAAATGCATTATAAAAAGAAATCTGAAGAACTGAAAGTGCACTATAATATATCTGTGTAGTAAAGCATATGAGGGGGGAAAATCATTCAGTTAAATAGCAGTTCTACAATATCGTATATCATACAGAAGTATCTAAACATGGAAACCCAAAATTAACAAAAAGACAAAACAAAACTCTGGAAATACTTAATAAGTGGATTAGGATTTCTAAAGCTAAATATTTCGCAGAAGCCTGCCATCATTAGGGAGTTAAAATATTTCCAAGAAAAATAAATCGATGTTTACTTGCAACGAGTTAAACATATTTTAAAATCATTCCGTGCTCAAAGCAGGAGCAAAACGTGTTTGGAATGGGACAAAATAAAAGAATTCGGATAAAAATAGACGGAAAAGGTAATTAGTGTAATTATATAATCTATTATATATATATATATATATCTTAATTAATTATTAATATATTTGTTATGAATATAACACAGATAAAACACAGGGGCACCGATAAAACTAAAAGGTTTGTTTTAATTGATTATGGCATAAAACACTAGGGCTATCTCCTAAGGGGAGGGAGGCCTTTGTGGAAGGCGATTTAAGGAAAACTGGCTCATATAAGTGTTACACTTGCGAAAAAAAAAAAAAACGCCCATGCAGCCAGACCGTTCGCCTGAAATGGAGCCCATTCGGAACTACCAGTGTACAGCAATTTTACCGCGCGGCCGCTGGTAGTCCTACAACTAAAAGGAAGCGTTTCCTAAAGACTTTATTTTATACTGTATTGGTAATATTCTTTTTATTTTAAGTTGTATGGCATAACTGAAAGCTAGTCAGTTTCGTTTGTTCACTCAAACTATAAATAGTGAAGTTTTTTAAAAATAATTGGTAGTATTTTTTGTGCTAGTCGTTGAAGAACAATTAATTAATGAGCCATTTGAATTTCAAGAGTATTTCTTAGTTCAGTGAGAAACTTTGGAATATTTGTAAAATATATGTGTCTAAGGATAACTTTTGATTAAAGAAGAGTTAACGTTAACTATGTTTAAACAATGGTTTGAAGATACTAAAAAGAATGAAGGAAGTTAATACCGTCAATGCTAAGGAACATTATTGCTGTCTTAAAGATTGTAAGATGGTATGACTTAAGGAAAAATATTATGCCGAATAAATATTAATTTAGAAGTCAAAGTATAGAGACATTAGGTATTTTTTGAAAGCAGGAGATATGAAGAATGAGCAACGCCCCCGCCGGGACTCGAAGTATGGGCCTCTTGAATACGCGCCGAGTGTGCTGACCACTACACCACAAAGGCATGCCAAGAAAGCGGGAGAAATACCTTATATACTCCCCCTTTTAAAGGGCGAATGGAGATTATTTGACCCAATCGCCAAATCCTGGTGGTGAAAAATCATCATCCACCACCTTTTTTTTAGTTCGGGCGCCACTGTTGAGATATTAGGACTTTTTTGGAAGAAGGAGTCATGAAGAAATGAGCAATTCTCTCGCCTTGACTCGAACCACGGACCTCTCGAATACGCGTCGAGTGTGCTGGCCGTTACACCACGAAGGCCTGATAAGAAGGCAGGAAAAATACCTTATAGGTTTTAAGTCTGTTTATGCAATGTTATTCTTTTTAGATTGGAGAATTATTTAAACTACTAAAATTACAAATGTTTTTTAATACTATCGTTGCAACTTTCATTAAAGTGTAAATAAAAATAAAGTAGAAATGACATGTGAAGTGTAGCGAATTTCTCATTTTATCCTTGATTTGTCCATGATTTGAAAGCATTCATCCTTCATAACAATAAGGATAACTTATAGAATACATCTCCTTCAAACAAGGAATGCTATCACTTTAAAGATTCACTTAACGTTTACTCATATTCACCAACAAAATTATGTCGGTAATCCTAAAAAAAAATAAAACTTTAAAGATGTTTTGAATTTTGCCTTTTTTCGATCTTTACGCATCTGTATCTGATTTTTCATACTTTTTGTATCATCCAGCATTTCCTCGATGATCCTTTGAAACTCTTGAGATATTAGATGCCTTATGACATATGATCCGCGTGAGTTTTGCATGATTTATATGTTTGCTTTCTTGCTAAGAAATAGCATATTCTCTTGAGTTTTAAAATTCTCAGTAGATCATTTTCTTTCGCCAAAGATCCTTCTGGTTGAATTTGCAAACATAACTGGATTCCTGAATATTAACAGGGAGTTTACTCAAAGCTATATTCGTGTGTGCATGGAACAGAAAACACAAACAAGAAAGGGTTAACTTTACCCTTTATTTCCTACAGCGTACAAGCGCTCCCGCACTTTTGGATACGAAGACCAATACTTTTGGTCTAAAACGGAGAAAATGAGAAAATAAACTAACTTAGCTAAATAAGAACTAAGATGCTTTACAGAGAACAGTAACGCGAAAATTGGCCTTTACTACTACGTATGCAGTGAGCGGAATGCAAAAACTACAATACGTCTTCAAATATCAGCGAGAACTAAGTTCTGGCCTTAAAGGCAGACAACGAAAATCACACGCGTAGTAAAGGCAGCGAGAAATCTCTCTTTCACTACTCTCTTGGCTAAAAGCCATGTGTTAAATATTTCTACAGTTTGCAACCTCATTTGCAGAGACTAAATCTATTCACGCTTATTCTGGCCGGAAATGGAGAATTAGAAAAGATAGTGAAGATTTAAAATAAAATAAACGTTGGTAAAACTTAAAAATCCTTACAACTTATTCCACCATTTAATGAGTAACCCTATGCCCTGAAAAATAATCTGAAACTCTATTCTTAAATTTTTCTTAAAACGGCTTATTTTCACGTTATTATGATAATTGAATATTCTTCCTCGAGACTGAGATTTCAGTTTGGAGAACAGATAAAATCACCTGCCGTTGAGTCTGCAGTACAGGAGGTATAATTAAGTTCCTTTAATCCCCATTCTTGTTTCTGAATTGCATTTACATGTTGCTGTTATTGAACTGCTAAAAGAAGTTGGGACTATCACCTTTATTGTTGTTTTTGATTTACATTGATCGTATTGTTGGGCTATGTTGATCTTGTAAACCGTATTGTTGCTTCTGAATTGCTTTGAAATGTTTCTGATTTTGAATTGCTGAAAGTTGGGACTATAGTCTTGTAGAGATTTTGTTCTTGTTGACATGCTCATGGAGAATGCGCAAAACACCTATTTAAGACACATGTAATTTTCCTACTATATACTTGAGTTTTAATCTCCAATCGCTCAACAATTCCTTCTGGACACGTAACAATATTTTGTTACGTCAGTGCCTCCAATAGCCTACCTTCGAGAGAATTATTTTCCACAGACGTTTGGACCATAGAAATTGTCTTACCTATTCATTTACCATATAGTAGGAGGAAGACGAATCAGAATACGGATTTCGTATTTATTTAGCTATTTATTTAGAACTGTAATTAAAATTGTTTTATTTCCCCGTGCAACGCAGACGATTTTTGAAGAGATAGCTACGTCGGAAAAGTAAAAATAAAATAGCTCTTGCTTTTAATATTTAATAAATAAATATCTCGTAACTGCTGTTGCCATCCAGAAAAATCGAGAAAATAGGTTTTACCAGAATGTTCTAAATAATTAAAAAGCTTATAAAAGCCAAATTAAAACACCTCATTTCAGTTGCTGTTGTTTTAAGAGAACTGTTTGTTTACTTAATGGTGTTATTGATTGTAGCGAATTCGCTATGAGGTAGAATTAGTTTCTCTGTTTTGAATTGAGTTCTGTTTAATGTTTGAGATATTGTGATATGTACGAATATCTTTGAGGAAATATTTCAGTATTTTGTTTTATTTCTTGTGAAAGCAATAAGTTTTATTAACTTTTTAAGGATTTGGGCATTCAATCCATTACGAGCCCGTACGCAAGCAACAATATTTTGTTACGTCAGTGCCTCCATTAGCCTACCTTCGCGAGAATTATTTTCCACAAACTTTTGGACCATAGGAATTGTCTTACTTATTCATTTACCATATAGGAATTATGAGAAGAAGATGAATCACGGGAAGAAGACGAATCAGAATACACATGCTCAAGTGTTGTTTTATTTCTTTGTGATTAGACCTTCTTTAATCAAAAGTTTAATCAAGTAATGATACTCAATTTTAAACATTTCCGAATAAATTAGAGCTACTCTTCATTCACTAAACAGCAACAAAAGCATGCATACAATTTCTCTCACGAAATTTTGAGATTTACTCATTTAGTATTACTATTACATGTTTGCAAGAATAAATTATTACCAAACAATTTTCTATATTATTCCGAATTTTGTACTTAGTTAGATGTTTTTAGTAGAATTATAATTTAAATTGTTTCATTTCTCCGTGCAATGCAGCTTGTGACGAGTTTTAAAAGAAAGCTACGCCGAAAAGGAAAAATACAGGAGCACGTACATTTAACATTGAATAAAAGTTTTCCTCGCAATTTAAACTCAATAAATGTAATTGACTACTGTGTTAGCTGTAACCGTAATTCTTCTCTTTTTTTCTTTCCAGAAATTGCTAGAACCGTCTCGTGCGGCCCATTTAAGAAGCTACAAAACGCCAGAGAGAGAAGATCTCAGCTCAGTTGTTTATTTCTTGTTATTTACTTAGCTGCTGTCATTGTTTTGTTGATCAGATTAGCTTTCTCTGCGCTATGGATTGCGTTCTATTTAACGTTTTAGTAGTTTAAAGTATAACTACTGATTACATTGAGTGATATACGAATATCTCTGAGGAAAATTCCAGCTTTGTTATATTTCTTGTGGTAAGAATAGAATTTATTAACTTTTTTATCGGACTTGTGTATTAAATCTATTAAGAACCAGTACTCAGGCAACAATATGTTAAAGCAGAGCCTCTGTACATGGAAAGAAAAATAAAATGGAATTTAGAAATTATTAATATTATGTACAGATAATTATAAAGTGTTGCATAAAATAGCTGACAAAAATTTTATCGGTATAATATCTCTAATCTCCCTTAACTGTCGTACTTTTTTTTTTTAACCTCTATTTCTACAAAATAGTATAGCGTCATCTAAATACATCAACAACTAACTGATTATTGCCTGAGTTGCTATTTTATATTTTATAACAGAAATGGTAGTGAAGAAGTAAATTAAATATCGTATAATTACTCATTAGTTAAATAAGACAAATATTATAACTACGGGTTGGAGGGAAAGTTCTGTCGTATTTTAAATAGGCAGGTGATTTTTCTTGTAAATAAAAAAAACATCTGGCTTGTGTGTCAGGACTGAGTGTTCGGTGCATATTCTTGGAAAACATCTTAGCAACAGCTTAAAGTCCTGATCTTGAACAGGGAGCTGAATGCAGCTATGTTCTGTGATAGAATACTGTGATTGAGTTGGAGAATAACTGCACTTGAAAGGGATTTAAAATCCTCTTTTATTAAATCACTATTATTTACAAACCACTTCCCAACTCGGGAAGGATACAAAAAGTAAAGACCACACTTGGGTCTAAAATGAACAATCAGATAAATTTAAAACTAAAGCTAAATAGAAATTAAATAGTCGTTGCTCACAGAGCTTATAACGCGAGGTTGGCCTCTAACTAAATGGTGCGTAGCAAGATTTACTAATACTGACGAACTTGGAATTATTTCAATACGCAATCACGTAAAAGCATTATGGCTTTAGAATTTAAATGCTAGCTAGTCAGGAGAACGTCGAATAGAATGATCGTGGTCTGAGACTAAAAGCTCTCTCACACTGAGAGGTTTCTACCTTTCTTTTAAATATAACTTGGCTCCACTTCAAATTGGCATAAAGCTAAAACGCGTGCTTCTTCTAACGGGAAGTTGAAAATGAGAAGGGATAGAAAGATTTAAATTAAAATAAAACTTTATTAGTTTAACTAAAACCTTACACGTGAGTCAATCGGGATACGACCTTGTTTTCATTTCAATAATGAAAACGAGTAAACTTAAAACATCCTACATACAAGTAAATATACCCTGTTTATATAACTTGTATATTCTGCTACTATAAATGCAGTTTGCTTTGTATCTAAAGAATGGAAAAAAATAAAGAGGCTGACTTGTAAACGAACTTTAAATAACTGTTTTTTGGGCTAGTTGGTTTAATACTATTCCTCCATCAATTCGATCAAACAAGCTTTTGTTTACGAAGACATCCAGTTAATTAGTTTTTTTTACTGTAAATGTAAAAATGTGTAGAATAAAATATACTTTAAACCATTTTCACTCGCATCCTTTTCATCTAAAATTAGCTAACCTATCCAAAAGCGAGTCCTTTCGTAGGCCATGGAAGTCCATTGACGTTTATCCAGAGAAATAATTAAACACTGCAGGGAGTTCACGACGTAATTAAAACGTTTACGCCAGTGGGAAATATCTGAGAATTAATATTTATGTCTAGGGAATCGAAGGGGCACAATAGATGTCTCGGGGAAACACAGTCAGGAGTGTTTGAACAAGGCTGAAGTTGTGCCCCAATATATATATTTATTTATATAGCGAGGTTATAAAATTATTTCGGTATTCAATTGATTGTCTTTGTTGATGCTTCAGCAGTCCATCGATGATTCTAGAACCCGTTGTCATCAGCAGAACTAGATCGAAACAACCTTCTTCACAGCAATACTGGTTTCAACGATTGCTCGTTTGGACACTTCATTTCCATTCCTTTAATGAACTCGTTTAGGTTTAATGTGGATGGAATAAATTTTCTGTTTATTGAGCAAGATGGAAATGATTCAGGGTTGGGGATAATTTGGAATAATGTTATGTGCCAATATGACAATGGATTGGTAAGTGTTCCTTTTACATAACAGAACTACATATAGAAAGGAACTGAAATTAATTTGAGTCAAATTCTATTTACTATTTGAGAGATCTTAGTAATTTAATGTTCATAAATGCCCTATTCGATTGCTACGAACGTTTTTGAAGCTTAATGATTTTTAATATTATGTTTTAGAAACAATGTATTTTTACTTCCTCATGTGACGCAAAAAGAAAGTATTGTAATTGAAAATTTTCGGGTATCATATTTGAAAGATAATATCCATTTTGACTCTTATCAAATGCAATTTAACAATGCTTTTGAGTAACATTTGTACGTAAGGACAGAATAAAGGACGCATTTTCCACCCCAAAAATTATAAAATTGATTTAAAAGAATTTTGAAGAGAATTTTTCGTGGCGTTTGTGCGTGCGTAAGTGTGTATGTATTTATCACGTAAAACTCAAAAACGAGTAGCCTCAGAGCGTTGAAATTTTAGATAGGGGACTGCTATAACATGTATATGTGCACCTTTCTTTTTGGTTGCAATCGGTCGCACAAAAAGTATATGAATATATATTATATACTTTTTGTGCGATTATATGTATATATATATATATATATGTATATTTTGTGCGGCTATATATATATCCACTCTGCTACTCGGTTCAGTGATCTCAGTTTCTTTATTCTTATATGATTGTAAATTGTGCACTTTTTGCTTTAAAAATGATTGAATTATGTTGTTCTTATCATCCGGTTAAAGTTTTTATGCCTTTAGTAAATCTGCATGCAATATTTGTAGAATTTTCAACAATTGATTAAGTTCAGCTAAGCCTAATTACTTTTAGCACAGCAGCCATATTTCTTTATATTTGAAACTTAGTAGAACAGTGGATTTGTTGCCAATCTAGAAAAACTAAGCTTCGCAACAACAAAGATAACGCCTTTTTTATTATTGCGAATTAAATCATGCTTAATTCATTCTGGAATTTATTCGAGGAAATAAGTGTTTAAGATATACTTTGTAATTTTCAATATAGATATGAGTTTTATGTATTTTTGCCTTGTCGCGAAGTGAGAACTGAATTAATTGAATGAGACATACTGAATTGTCTGTGAAAAATTGCTTCTTTTTTCTTTGCTTGTTTAATTTTTTTATACATGAAATGATAGAGATGATTACATATGATTATAAAATGAAAAATATATAATATGATTATTGTAAAATGATTGAGATGTAACGCTGTTAAGTGAACCTAGCGCCAGAGTGTCGCTATAGTAAACAAATTCAGTGAATTAAAGAGAGCATTTATTCTGTTGTGGTTTATGCGCTATCGATGAAGTAGATTTAATTCAATCCAATAAGGTTAAATGATATGCAAGAAAAAATGCGTATAATTTTAGTATTCCGTACAACGAAGTCATGTAGTGTACAGTTCAGATGTTTTATTGTCATGCTTATGTGCAACAATCTTGTTGCAGTTAGGATTCAGTAACAAAACCGCATCAAATTGCTAAACCAAGTTGTTTATTATTCTGATGATAACTATTATTATTGTTGCTGCTAATCCATTCTAAAACGTCTTCTTTAGTTGGATACATATAAAAATGAATATAAAATAGACTATTTGTTTACTTCGCATTCTGAGTATTTTATTAATGAAATATCTCCAATTCAACATGTATTGTAGTTAACAAATTTAACTTTATCGACTTTCATAGTCAAATGTATAACAACTGAGCTGCATACATTTATATTTCAGCACTCGAAATAATTAATTTTTTGTAATTCTTAAAGCTGTTTATATGTATATTCAAAAGCTAATTTATTAGTTCGAACGGCCTAAGATACCGATCAATAAACGAAATTCTGAGCTTGTAGACAAAGTTGGAAAATCTTGAAAGTAGCATTCAGCGGATTTAATGGGTAGAGGTATTTGTTATCTATTGATTGATGGTGATCGTACTAGCGGAAAAAGTTTTAAATTAAACTTTCCCTTTCGAAAGCTGTAACGTAATAATAAACTAAAGACATTTGTGCAGATTTAGTTAAATGCATAAAACTAAATTAACAACAAGTTAAGAAAATATTTCGAAATTTTTTAAACTAGTGTTTGATAAAAGAGGTGTAGGGTAGTTATTTTATCGCAGTACGAATTTCAGTGGTTATTGTAAGACTTGAAAGATATTTTTCGAAATGTCATACGCTGTTGATTTTCCCACAAATATTCAATAAGTTTTTGAATTTCATTAGTTTCCTTCTGGTGTTTTACACAGATTCATTTGTTTTTTGAAACGGCAAATGTAAATTGATAGCCTCTTCTCGGTCCACAAGCGGCCGAACGGTAAAAGCCACTGACCCCTGGTAGCTCGGTACGGGGTTCGAGTCCTGGTGAACAGGCTGGCTGCATGCGCGTTTTCGAGGTTTTCTTCATGTGTAACGGGGATAACAGCCAGTTTTCTATAAGGAGACCTCCACGGGGCATTACCTCCTTTTCATGCAGGGTTAAATGGCGGAGCACGTAATAAATAATAAAAAGATCCCTTTACTGGATATCGAAACGCAGATTTTCCATTTGCTAACTAGACCTTCTTACCAGTTATACTAAGAATGCACCTAAATGGAGGATATTTATAGAGCGACTGGGGAGAGGCACAAGACTCAGTCGGCTAAATCCAGTTGATGAAATGTTATCGTCCATTACATTTTAACTTCGACACTAGTTAAAATAGTCTTTGGGCTTCCTTAGCACTCAAATGAAAAAAAAAAGGTTTGTTGTACTTTCGTTGAGATTCGAACACGGATTTTTCAGCTTCCAACTGGAAGTGCTAATTACCGCGGGGAATGCGATAGTTCCTTACAGTCTTGGCCATTCTTTTTTTAATTTTGAGATTGCCTTTTATGATGAAGTAATTTAATATTACATTCGTTTGAATTTGCGCTCAGTGTATATTGCAAAATAATCTGACTCCAAAGTTCAAATTAGAAACTGCAGATCTTCAGGTTACGTCTTCTTTACATGTATTCAGCTGAAGACGTCTTCTTTTGCGATCCTTCTTTGCTATTATTCAGAAACAGAACCAGCTATATGTCGTTATAATTTTACATTTTTTGTATTGTTTTGCAATAGGAAGAATGCAGCGTGACAGCGTTTCAATGACAAAAAAAGCAGAAGCAAAAGTGCATATTTATCCAATATGGAGGCTTATTAAGAGAAATGTTTTGGTTGAAGTTCCGGATTAGCTTCGACACCTTCGTTGTGTAATAGTGATGTTATATAATCAGCTTAGAAATGGCCCAGTCCAGAAAAAAAATATTACTATTTCTAAATTCCAGAAGAAATTATTACTATTTTGAGATAAGACAGCGAAAGTACTCAAATAAAAATACAGAATTTTAGGGCTATTGATAATTTAAATTGTAATTTGTATTTATATATTTTTTATCTTACATATCCCCCTTCAAAGAGAAATAGGTTTAGCGACAGAGAAGTCTTTTTAGAGCAAAAAAGCATTAAAGCAGTAACAAATTAAAAGAAACATAACTTGGAAAGCACAGATCATAAAATTTTGGCCAAAATAATTATTTATAAATTGTAAAATATAAATTTCGATAGCATTTTGTAGTCTAGTTGTAAATTCTTTGAAAAGATAAGCTTTTAAGTTCTTGAAATATTCTGAGAAAATATCATGAAACAAAAGTTCCAAACTTGAAGTCCGAGGTATATTCCGAAGTAACTGAAAACGTGCTCGGTTCTCGTTTTTCTTGTTTGAATATCACTTCATAAACAGCATACTTTTTATAATTTGAATGTCATTTAGAAAAACTAAATGCTGTAATCAAAATGAAGTCAAAATATTTCTATTGCATATTGTTCATGAAATTCTATTAAAAATAATAATTATTCACTCATTATAAAAGAAAATGGGATTTGCTTATTGTAGAACAATGTAATACTTAATGCACAGAAACTACAAAATACAATACCGTATAATAATAAACTTAACTTTATTCGGTAGGTCCTTTACAAGCGAATCAGCGTAACTACTTACATGAATACAAGATACTTAAATACAATAGGACATATAAATCTATGCAATCTAACTGTTCTTTATGCAAGGCTCTTTATGTAGGGCTTTTAATGTGTCGAGACATTAGGTATATTTGAAGCAGAAGTCATGAAAAATGAAGCCTCCGCCGGGATTCGAACCACGGACCTCTAGAATACTCGCCCAGTATGCTGACCACCACACCACGAAGGCATGCAAAGAAGATGGGAGGAATACCTTATATACTCCCAATTTAAAAAGGCGACTGGGGTTCAGAGGATCCAATCGCCTATTTCCGGTAGTGAAGAACCATCATCCACCACCTTTTTAGTTCGGGCGCCAGTGTAAAGTCACTAGGATTTATTTGGAAGCAGGAGTCATGTGAAAAATAAGCAACGTTTTGTCCAGGACTCGAACCACGGACCTCTGGAATACGCGTGCTGACCGCTACATCACGAAGGCATGCGAAGAAGACGGAAGAAATACCTTATAAGTGTTCTCTGAAACCATCAAAGTTTCTATTTACGATTTATGGCCACAAATTCTTCATGTTACATAATTGAAATAAAAGAAATAAATATACAAAAAATTCAAATTCAAAGTAAGATAAATAACTTGTATACTCAAGTTAGTTCTCAGAAATGTAGTAAACAGAATTTTACATTACACCACAATAATAATAGAAAAAAAATTGATAAAAAGAAGCCAGATTGAGAGAAAATCAAATCTGAAAGCAGTTTACTATAACTAAGATTTTAGACTCTTCATAATCAATGTTTGTTTATGGAAAGCCTTTCAAAATGTAAAAATTTTGAATACATCCCCTAATTAGTGCACAAAATCACAACAAAATTTCAAAATTTTATAATCAATTTTCATTTTATGTAACAACATTTAAAACAGTTTTACTAATCAGGGGTACTGCAGATAAGAGAGTACGGTCAACTCGACGGTAAGAAAATCTCCGTAAAATTCAATTAAATACATTAATTGTCAAGATTAAAATAAATACATTAGTTGTCAGTAAAATTAATTAGTTGTCAAAAGTTTGATATTGCTAGGTATATAAATATTGCTAAATAATGTCCGTACGAATGCGTTGTTTGGCACTGGGGCTTAGGGCAGATTTCTATTGGAAGCACATTTCGGCAAATAGTATAAATAGTTTTGCGTTGCAGGAGCAAATATTATTGCCGCTCAAGAAAAGCAGTGCAAGAAAATATCTAGTTTGTTTTATATTAACTTTATTAGCCTAATGTAAATCTGAAGTCTACTAATAGAAAACAAGAACAAAAGTATTTAAATTACTAAAAATTGCACAATATGTATTTTAATAATGTTAGTAATCTGAGCATTATTCTTATATATTCTACTTATCAGTAAGCAACAAACACTCAGTTCTTTTTAGTTTAGAAGAACACACTTACACTTAGTTTAGAATTTACTTGTAGATTAATCTGAACAGCAACGTGCAAATAAAAAAAAATCTGAAAGCTTTCAGATTTTACATTACTCTCAAATGGGTTTTTTTAACGTTTTCTGTGTTAGCTTTATTTATTAAATATCATGCTCTTCGCACTTAAAACATAAAATTCAATTCAACAGCAACATCGCAAAATAATTTTAAAATGAGCATATCTTTAAAATTTCCGATACACATTCTAGGACGCTGGAGATAAAAATGTTTCTTTTCCCGTACAGTGTTGCCATTGCTCGCTTTGAAATCGTTGAGTTTGTTAATAAAAAATTCTTTAATGTCTGAGAAACTATGAAATAGGTAATAAAATAAATTCCATATTCCAAATTAGGGCTTCCAGATGCCCATGTGGAGTATTACGCTATTCAAAATTTGATGGCTCTAGGTATCGTTGTTTTATCACAGTGCGAGAAACGTTCATATATTTATGCAGATTCTTCATTATTTAATTTCTTTAAATATAGTACAGGGCTGTAGTATTTGGTGGCAACACTTTGAAAAGGGAATTAACGCAGAAAGTAAATCAACGCAAAATGCCGAAACGAAATTAATAGCCCTTTTGGGCTAATAATTTTTTTTAGTATAAACTTATTTTTATTATAAGATATTTTCTGTATTTAATAAGAATATCTAGAAGTTCTCAATAAAGAGGAAAAAATTTTTTTCTTCATGGGAAAACAGTTTTTATTTATCAGTGGGACAATCAAAAATAAATCATTATGCTTAAGAAAATTATACTTGCTTCATAAAATTACAAATTGAGAAAAAGAGAGAAAGACAAGGAAATAACTAAAATATGCTTCGCAACTGTGGTAGTTACTTACAACAATTTAAGTTTTTTTGTTTTGCGGAAAAAGCAAAAAGGATTGCGATGTTTTGAACTTGAACAAATTTTTCGAATGTATGAAATAGATTGATGCAACTTTAAAAGAACAATGATCATGTCAAAATTTCAAGATCTGTAAATCCGATTTAGAGTGTACGAGAAATTGAATACACACACACACAGAACGTTTTCATTATTTTTTAAGTAGTGTATAAAAATTCAGGTTTCAGTATTTATTTCTATTCATAAAAGTGTATGTACTTGAAATGATTGTGTGTTCAATTATATTAATAACCTGACAAACTTCTTGAGGTGAAGCTAACTAAAAATGACGTCAAATAATGCTGTATAAAAACAGAAAACAAAAAAGGAGGATTTTGTTTATGAAAATGAAAATTTTCATTAGAATTGCGCCGGAAATTACCAATGTGAAAAGAGGTTTTTTTTTCATTTTTTAAGCAATTTCACATATTTATATCCCAACCAAAAGAAAACAGATTTTGCAAAATATGTCTTAGCAATTTCCTCAAAGCGTTGTGGCGCCCTTTTGAAACAAAGAGATTATTTATATGCTAATTTCCGTTCCTGCGTCTCCCAGAAAATTTCACCCACCGAAGCATAAGAAATTTCAACGCTGCCTGAAATATTATGTCCCCGTGATTGTCGAAACAAACTCTCTCCTGTCAGAATGTGAATCAATATAAAGCCAAGGAATTTTGATTAGGTTATTCATTTCGGTTGAATGTACTTGTCTTAGCAAGCTCTATATTTTGGAGATATAAAAGTGTCTAAACAAAGAATATCAAGCATTGGAATTTTAACTGATTTTTGGATGTAATAATTAGCGTAATATGCACCGTGCCCACAAAGTTCTTACTCAGCATTTATTTTCGCACCCTTTGGGTGTAAATATATTTTTCTTGTTACAAAAATATTATAAATGCCTCAAAGATTCATGTTTTTTACCATTTTTTAATTTAAAGAAACCTATTTTGTATAATTTTAAAAATCGAATTTTTTATACTTTTCTCTAGTTCCTATACTTATATTTAAGAAAATTTTGTACTGGTTATAAAACATAAAAATATGAAAGCTTTCAGATTCCACATTGCGCCCAAAGGGGCGTTTTTTAACGTTTTCTGTTTTACCTTTATTTATTAAATATCGCGTTGTTCGCACCTAAACCATAAAATTCAATTCACTGCAATATAGCAAAATAATTTTCAAATGAGCATATCCTTAGAATTTCCGATATACAGTCTCGCGCGCTGGAGATAAAAATGTTTCTTTTTTTTTTCTTGTACAGTGTTGCCATTGCTCACTTTGAAATCGCCGAGTTTCTTAATCATAAATTCGTTAAAGTGTTACAAAATATGAAATCGATAATAAATCAGATTCTAAATTCCAAATTGGGGCTTCCAGATGCCCATATTCGGAAGAGGATTACGTTATTCAAAATTGGATGGTTCTAGGTACTGTTGTTTTATCACAATGAGAGAAACATACATACATTTATGCACATTCTTCATTATTTAATTTCTTTAAATATAACACAGTACGATAATATTAGGTGGCAACAGTTAGAAAAGTGATACGGATATTTACAGTGAATCGACGCAAAACGCCAAAACCAAATTAATAGCCCTTCTGAGCTAACGCTCCTTTCGGCTAAAAATGTTTGACTCCCGTGTGACAAAGATTCCTCGAAACATTTAATTTCAATTTCTGATATCACATACATATTCTGTACAATTCCTGATGTAATATACAATTTACATTAAGTGGCCAGTTAATAAGTAAATTAGAGTAATTCGAGCTTGATTTATTCCCCTTTAGATGCTATTAAATGTTACTGTTTTATAATTTATTAGTCTTTAGTTCATATATTTGCTACATTTTGTAAGCGGAAGCTGAATCAAATTTACACAAATAATTTAGATGTTCTCAAAGTGTAAAATTACGTTATTCATATTCTCAACGAAGTTTTATTTTCATAGGAGCATCATTTGGTAATCATACAAAAAGTTCATTCATACAAAAGCTGCCAATACTTCTTTATTTTTAATTAACGCAAATAATATTTTGAGTTGGCTGTAGGCCAATACTGAAGCCTGCGAATGCTTTCTAAAATATGAATTCTATAAGATTCTAATAAATAAAATCTGATACTCTAACCGATTTAACCGATTTTAAATCACGTACAAATGCAAGTATTTCGCTCTTCAGTTTGTGTACGGCTCCTGAATATGATGTCCAAAGGCAAGTTCTGTTTTACAAAAGTCAAACGTTTTGTGTTTTATTTTTTATAACAAGTCCAAAATTTTCCTAAAATTAAAATAGGGGTGAGAGGAACGTGTAAAAAATTAGCAAGTTTATAAAATTGATTCCTTTGAATTTCAGGAATACAACATATGAATACTTGTATTATTTCAAACAATTCTGCATTTGGAAATATATGTCTACCAACGGTTGTGAAAATAAAGGCCAGGTAAAGATATTTATGGATACAATGTATACTTCATTACTTTGAAATTGGATGTGAAACAAATATTCTTCTTCAAATATTTGAAAGGGCCTTGTGTTTTTATAAAATACCAAGACAAATTTTTGAAATACATTTTAATTTGAACTAAATCTCTCTCTCTCTTTCTCTCTCTCTCTCTATATATATATTGTAAAAGATGGTATTAACATTCAAATAAATTAAATTGCTTGATATTATCGAACTTGAGAAAAGAATTGCAGAATTAATTAGAACAATAATAGCTGAAATGCTGCGAAATACAAAACGGTAGATTAAAGTTGAGGACACTATTGTCTAATGATTAATATAAACAAATATAGAGGATTTCATGCATTTAATAATAATTAAAAAAATAAATAATAATTTGATAATTTTAAAAAAGCAAATGAATAATTTTAAAAATGAAAGCGATGAATAATTTTAAAAAAGCAAATGTTTTGGAATAAAAATTTCTGGCCACGGTTTATAAATTCTATAGCTTCTAAGCTTTTAAATTTATAGGATTCCTCACTCTTATTCTGCTAAATTAAATGTCGAGGAACCTAGTGAACAGTTAAGCAAATTATCGCTTAGTTCAAAGAACAGAAAGCGTAAACTCAAGAAAGGTTATTTACCCTTTATTCACTCAAAGTAAGATTAACAGTTGGCCCCTTTCTTCAGGCTTACAGCAAATTCTCCACTTGGGCTTAAACCCAAAAGTAAGAAATAAGAACCAACTAATGACTAACTAAGAGATTTTTCCGAAGCTAACACAATTCTAAAGCAGTTGGCTCATAATCTTAAACTAGCCGGCGAACTATAAAAAGGCACGTAATAATGCGGTCGAACGTAACAACAGCTTAGAGAGACGTAGCCCAAAAGCAAACGCGCTACTCAGGATTCCTAACTCTCACTCTCGAATTCAATCTCTAGCTCATTTGTATTCAACGCGATTCTATAATCTCATTCTGGTAGGGAGTTGTAAGTTGAAACGAGGCAAGCTAGGAAAGATTCATTAAATTAAAATAACTATTATGAAATTAAAATATGCTTTATAAGCTTATTATTTAAAATGAAATATACCGTCTGCTACTTTTATTTTTCTTTCAAATGTCGCATGTAAACAAGTTGTAGATATATTTTTGTGCTAGTCAAAGAGAAGTATTCCTCTTTCATAATGCAAAACCATTGTGAAATGCATGATATTAAAAATTTTAAATGCAAAATAAACAACATTATTAATCGAAATTGGAAAAACTGTCAATCGTTACTTCTATATGAAAAGAACTCTTTAAATGCATGTCCGAAAAAGGTAAGCACTGTTCCTAATATTTCTAAAGTTAAAACTTTGGTAACAAGAGAAATTGTACCGACACTTAAATCAATCGCAGAGTATTTAAATATATCTATGGCAACAATACATTAAACAATAAACTAAGATTTACAATTTAGAAATGCAAAAAACCATTATGTTTATCAGATTTTGCCGAGGCATGTGTCAAAACGGAAGCGTTTGTACAACTCTATGTGAAAATTACTGAGCACCAGATAAATGGAAATAGATTCTGATCCTCAATAAAACATGGATTTACCTTAATGGCTGCAACAAAAAAAGGTCTATTTGTAATGGGAAAGGAAGAGAAAAACAATGTGCAAATCTGCTTCCATCAATGCAAAAAAATGTTTCAATAAGGCTTTGTGATTGACACAGGATTATCTTAAAATGGGAAATTAAGAAATAAGAATGAGAGAAAATGTTAAAATCATTTCAATGTGCTTTCAAGAGAAAATTTTGAATCCAATATTTACGGAAGAAATTCTGTTTGTTTATCCCAATATCTTTCGAAGCATGAAACTTCATGAAGACAAAGAAACAAGTCGTGCATAGAAGGGTACCACTGCGTTCCTTGAAAAATTTAAGTCTGATATAGGTATTGTATGTATATATTTCAGCATATTCCTGCGAAGTCTGCTGATGTTTCACCTGTGGACTATTGTGCTTTTGGTCTGTTAGAAAAAGCTCTTTGTAAGCGCAAACCCACCACGATTGAGATACTGTGCGAAGTAGCGGAAATAAATGTCCCTGGAACTCTTCTATTGTTGAAATCACGATTCAGACTTACAGTGCGGAAAAAACATTTTACGATCCAACATTTAGTAAACTGCTCTTTAACATTTTAACTATCAGTTAATCTAAACGATATGTAAAACGTTTCTTGCCTTTCTATATAAAATTTATGAAATTATGGGAGAAACTGAAGCTAATCATTAAATGTTTCTAGACGTTTTACTATGCTTTATTTTCAGCAGATGAATAATGCAATTCGAGAAGCAAAATCCTACTTTGTACGACATGATTTAAAGAAGAAAAAATACATTTATCTTATAAGCGGCTTAAGATCAAAGCACTTGGAGTTCTATTTGTTATTTATTTAATTCTGGTTTTACTATTCTAATCATAAAAGGTTCTTCTTTTCTTCTTCTTTATTTTAAACACGTCATCTTTTCGTCGATAGAGATTAATAAAAAATAGTTCTTGCATTTTTATTAACAAATTCAATTTTCTTTGTTTACCCTTAATATAGCGTATCTATAAAATTGCTTACTACAAATGAATAAGAAATTTACTGTCTGTTCGCCATAAATTAAAAATATGAAAGTAATTTTATCTTTAAAAAAGGAATATAAGGAACATTAAGGAAAGGGCGTTTGGTAAAAAGATGATAAATATTTAAGAAAATACATTGTGGGCTGTTAGAATATCTCTGTGATGCCTCGAGGTTTTCGCTGTCTAAAACTCTTACAATTTAGGATATTTTTTAGGGAATGTTATAAAATTGTATTACCGAATAAAAAATATGAATTTTAATACCTTTTTGATTCAGCAATATTATAGTGTAAAAACACAGTAGGAAATAAAAAGCTCTATTTTTGAGACATTTTTTTTAAAGATGGGGTTTTAGTCACTATATGACTATGTGACTATATGGCTATTAAACAATCAGTTTTTATTTTATATATGACTGAGATTTAAGAAACTGTAGCTGTATGCAAATTAGGGATTAAATTTATGCCGATTCGTGAGAAAATTAATATTTGGGATATTTCACAAGTCAAGTCAAAACTAATCTTTCTAAGAGTTCTCCTGTGCTTCAATGTATTCTGTGACATTACGGTGTTCTATCTTCAGCTCGAAGAAAGACTACCAGCGCGATTTACTGACATCTATTTCTGGAGAAGCTACTGCCGGTTAAACGAAATGCTCGAATATATTATTAAAAAATATCAAAGAAAGTATCTTTTTCTCACTATGAAACTGATTTTCTCCGAAAATAAACTAAAGCAGCAGATGAAAATTATCTCTTACCACAGATGAATAATATCTGTGGTAAGAGATGAATAAAATCTGTGGTAAGAGATGAATAAAATCTGTGGTAAGAGATGAATAAAATCTGTGGTAAGAGATAGATAGGCAACAAAATGCTCTCATCTGGCAACAGCTTCTTTTGACAAGAGATCACACATTTTTCAGTTCATTATACATCCACAGCTACCTTTCTCGTCATTGCTGTAATGCTGTTAGACCAATAATGCGTTGTCTTTTCTCGAAACGGAGTTCCATAAAACTTACCTGATGAATATTATATTTTGTGATATTTTCTGCTCTCTGAAGAATGAGATTCCTTTTAGTCTACGATAATTGATTTCATTCTTATCTAACCGAAATGTAACACAGGATATAAATTAAAATTTTAACCTAATTTTTAATAAAATTTAAATTTTAACCGTAACCTAAAATTTTCACAGTAAATTTATCATAACACTGGAAATACGTTGATGGCCTGTACAAACATGGAGGTAACAATGTGAACAGTGTACGTCTTCCAAAATGGAAATCCGAAACTCAAACGTATACAGAAGTAGTTTTGGTGATTCGTTCATTTTCATTAATGTTAATTCTTGACCTCAAAGAGTTCAAATAGTTGACAAATGCCTATAAAGGAAAGAAATGAGTTTGTAAATTGAAGAAGATAGTACCTGTATAAATTCAGTGCGAATGAGCATGCTTGTGACACGTTTAACACACTAATAGCATTAAGGCCGACATCACCATTGAGTCACCAGACTGCTCTCATTGCAAAGTAATGAAGATATCCAATGTCGTACTATATGAGTTTGTTTCCTTGCCATAGAAATTGGTAATTGTTTCAGACTGTGGTCAAAAATTGGTAAACCTATTTACCCAGTCTACGATTTGAATCGTGATGTGTGTCATAAGATAAGTTAAAAAACTTCAAAATTTCATTTTATTAATAGAAATGTAGGTATCGTTGTACATCGTATCTCGTCATGAACAATGAATGACGAAAATTACTCAAAAAAAGGCAACAGATGTTATTTATACTTGTTACCGAATACTCTAACAATCTTTAATCTTTACAAAGAATTAACATTCCATACTGAATGAGGTTCACATGACATTCGCTTGCTCTTCTAATTACATTAATGTTCAACTAATAAGAATTTATTAAATACGCCTCGCTAGTAATACATCATCCAATTGTTAGCGCAATATATATTGTTGGCCAAATCCTTGCTTATACATCCTTTGTCAGAAATGTTCCAGGAAATTTGTTTTCTGAGTTTGCAGTATTAAAAAGGAACAAATGTTATTTTTATGCTAGCTTGTATGTATTCTTACTTGACATGACTTTTGGCCATGTTTTTACGCAGACGTATTAGGTGTTAGGGCTGTGCTTAGCAACGCACTGTTCAGAATGTTGTCTCATTCGTTAAGGTAACACAATGGATGCTGATTGTGAGCAAAGAGTGAACATTAAGTTTTGCGTTATTCTCAGGAAAACCTCTAGTGAAACTTGGAAGATGCTAAACAAGCATATGCAGGCAATGCACTTTCAAGAAATCGTGTTTTCGAGTGGCACAAAAGGTTTCGTGAAGGCGAAGATTCATTGCAAGATGATCTCAGATTTAGTCACCTGCCTATAGCACATTCCGATGCAAACGTGGAACGTGTAAGGCAGTTATTGCAGAAGGACCGTCGTGTAATTGTGTGTATGATATCAGAAGAACTGAATATAATGTGTTCATAAGGTTTTACGCGAAGATTTAGAGAAACGGAAACTTAAGAATCGTCTCTCATTCACTAACAGATGAACAGAAAAAGGAATTCATTAACAGATGAAGAGAAAGGAGAAAGACGAAGAATTTCTGCTATGCCATTGGATAGAGCCAAACGTAATCCCACATTTGTGTTGGAGTTTTTTACTTTTCTAAAAGTTCAATATTCAATAACACATGTTAAGTCAAAATTGGGATAACAACTCTAAAACACATGACTATAACAAATACTGCATGGGTGTAAACATTAGTGTGACAGACATGATAAAACAACATTTAGACTGTGAAACTTGTGTGTTCAAAATTAACAATAAATAGTACCAGATAATACTCCAACAGAAGGAATTAAATTTGCGTTGTGTAAATTTAATATAATATAATAACCTGTTCAAGTATTAAATAAATCTACTGGGTCCAGTGTTCTAAGTTATAAGTGAAAACATTACAAGTTAAGTTAAATTAAATATATGATTTATTAAAGGTAAACAGATTTAGTACAAAATATACATTTGGTGGTGTAGGTGTTGTTCAAAATAAAATAAAATTTTTCATACCGTTGTTCAACAAGAAACCAAAAGTAAGGGTACATGAAGATACGTTGATACACAATCAAGGCAGTAGATTTCAACACAAATTTTCTTGGTCGGCCATTAGCTTTCTATAAGGAGAAAAAAAAACAAGTTAGTTATTGAATTTTTTTTTATTCTCCCCTTGACCATCGGGGTTTCGTCCTCACTGCGTCGCCCTCCATAAGGGGATTCCTCTCCTCCATTTCTTCAGATATCTATTCACTGAGACGGCTACTGGGGACGAGCGACTGCTATCTGGTCTGATGACACCTTTCCGTCAAATATTCCTTCCTTCTCCTCGGGTCAAAAGAACGTCTCCTCCTCTCGTAGATCGCTGCAAGCCTTTTTTTTTCTTTCCACCAAGTACTCGTTTGGCGATCCGAGATGGTACAAATCAAGCCAAGTGCACGGCAACCCAAGGGGAAAGAATGCACACAGGAAGGTGAAGCAAGGGAGTTCGTATGCCGGATGTTGGCGAATAATCGCCGATCCTCCAAGGTCATCAACCTGTCAGCAAAAGCTAGCCTCGATTCGGGGTCCCATTCCAGCATGGTGAAAGCCTGCAAGTAAGCGAATCACCCCTACCCCTCAACCTTGGCGTGGCGTAGCTGCATACAAAAATAACCGATCGAGCAGGGTGCAGATTTCGCATTTGTTGAAAGATATTTCCCAGACCACTGTCTGGCGGGGCGAGGAAGTTTGAAAACAAAGTCATAAATATTGATTTCCCAAAAGGCAACGTAAAAAGTTTTCGAAAGGAATTAAGGATTTGTTTTTTAAAATAATAAATTAATACAAGACCGAAGAAAATTTCTTCGATTAAAATATGATAATCACAAAGAAAAATTTCTTATGTTTTCTACAACACCAAACACGACCACCATAGTCAGAAAATAAAAATTACTTCAATTAAAATATGATAATCACAAAGAAAAATTTCTTATGTTTTCTACAACACCAAACACGACCACCATAGTCAGAAAATAAAAATTACTTCAATTAAAATATAATAATCACATAGGAAAAATTTTATGTTTTCTACAACACCAAACACGACCACCATAGTCAGAAAATATGGATCCCAACTTAGCAGAAAAGGGGGCACATTAACAAAACTTTATTAAACTTTAACACCAACTTGTGTAAGCAAAAACTTTAAAAGTGGTTTTAAAAATTGACCTTAAGGGTCAACTTAACAAGAGATTAAACATTAAGCAAGCAAGTTAAGAATAAGTATTAACTAAACTTAAATTTAAATAGTTAGTCAAACTACCAAAGGAAAAGGAAAAATTAATTACTCAAGCAACTTAAATCAGAGTTAACCAAAACTGTCACAAAAATTAAATGACAACAATTACTTTTCAACAAGGCAAAGAAATTTAAGATCAACTACAAAATAAAAACAAATTAATAACCTTTAAGTCTGATAACAGAATTAAGATAATCATTACAATTAAGATATTTTAAATTCAACAACTGAAGTAGCTAAGTATGTAATGCATAACATTTGTCTTAGAGATTATTGTGGTTTTTTCTTGTTTCCATGAGTGAAAAGGTGACTGAAAAAAGTTATTGCAGACATTAAACGGGCTGTGAAAAATGAGCTTGCAAGCATCGCAGTTGAAGATTTTCCCGCTTGCTTCCAAGATCTTCAGAAACGTTGGCAGTCGTATATAGATAGCCAAGAGGACTACTTTGATAGCAGCTAGTATCATTACTTTGTAAATGCAATTTTCTGTTTTTTACGACCTTTGTCCTAGAAATTTTCTGACAAAGAATGTATTTTAGCAAATACTGTAACATTAAATGACTGCATTTATTTTTACTGTACTATAACCTTCACTTAAAAAAAAACAATTTTTGCATTGTACTAAGGATATAAGTTACCTATCCGAATCAAGATTGTTGTTAATTTCTTATTAAAGGCAAGAAGCAAATGATGTAGAATGAATGTAGTTGATATGCGGGTGGTCTTTGAAATGCCGAATGTATAAATATCATCCATTTAGAAAATTTTTGTAACACGAGAGCGAAATTACTGATGACTGTTTAAAACATATATAAATCTTATTCACTTTACAGTATAGAATATCTTAACTTATTTAAAAAAAAGTATTACTTTGAAATAGAATATTCGCTGCAATTAACGTTCAAGCCTGAATCATAAATTTATATCTTTCAACAAACAGACATAAATCGTAATCAATATACAAGAAATTTAATAACTTATACTAATTATTCCTAAATAATTTTAAATAATATATAATTATTCCTAAAATGCTTAAACTTTTGATTGACTATTTGTTTATTAAAATAAACTTATGTCATCAGATTCTTTCTATACTTTTATGTTAGTCAGTTTTTAAGTGCCCTATCCTTCTACAAATATACATCGTTCGTTGCCGAACTATTGTTTTCGTGATCACGTTTTCCTTATTCGTCCAAAAAGTTTGTTTGTTAATTTTTATAGTCCTTTTTTACATAAAAAGAATCTCAAAACAATTTCTTTTGTTGCTGTTGTAGTGTCCATTTTACATGGAACAATGGCTGCCACAGCCGATTTCAAAGAGAGGTTAGATTTCTATTTTGCACCCCAATTTTGAGGTAAATCACCCCGGAAGTAAGGCCCCCTGGAGGACTTTCGTATATTTATAGTGCCCCCCATGCCGCACGGATACTATACGTTTACAAACATCCATGACGTTTTTGACCATCCATGACAAACATCCATGGCGTTTTTGACCATAGATGACGAACATCTATGACGACATCCATGACATGTTTACAAACATCCTGGACGACATTTATTTTGTTTATTACTTAAAATGTTCAGTTTAATTTGCATGAGAGGGTAAAATTATGTTTCTATGAAACATGTAGTCATTTGATAAAATGCTAAATAAAATAAATAAAATAAACTTTTTTAAAAACCTTATGTAACTTTTAATATTATATATCAATAAAATAATTTCTCTAAATATTGATACTAAGCAACATTATTTATTGCTTGCAAATTCATGATTAAAGAATGCTTATTTGTCTATCAAACTGTCAAGTTAAATACCAGCGAAAAAACAAAAATTTCCGATTTTTCTTATAATCTCGTCCAAGCCACAAATCTCTGATAAAGGTCGATAAAAATATTCGTAGTACATGTTGGTAACAAAACATTCTTGACATTTTTTATTGAAGACGGCTTAGCTGATTTTGCATTTTTAGATGACAGTTTGACTTGAACTGTCAAATCGAATATTATTCGTTGGTTTCAAATTACATTTTTTTTTCAAAGCGGAAAGTATGAAAATCAATTTAACCGAAAATATAAAGCACAATTAGAAAGAAAAAACCAGCTTAAAAAACTGCTAATTAGAACACTTCGGCTTTCTGTATTTCTTGTATTTTTATGGTGTCTTAGGTTTAAAAAAACTCTGCTGAAGAATACGCCGGAAAGGGAGGGAAGAAACATCAAATCAGAAGCTTCTGCGAAACGATTTTTTGATTCACTGGTTTGGAATAATACGATTCCTAGTCGTTATGTTTACTGACAGAAAATCACTAACTGTCAAAAACGTTCTTTTCGAAAAAATGTAATGGCACAATAATGTCATACATTTAAACGTCATGACATCAATCTAAAGGGCACAAATGTTGGGTTAAGTTTTCATCGGACGTGTGACAATGCGTTCATAAATAATTTTGTGGAACAATTTTATTATGATAGACAAAACGGCACCAGAATAAGACAGTGAGACTCTATTTTATACCCCATATTTCGAATAAAAGTATCTAATAAGATAGCATGGAGACTGAGTATCCAATGAAACAGGCCTCCAAGTATTGTTGACTGATCTCAAGGGATTGAAAGGAGATAGATACCTAGACTTAAACATGATTGATGACCTAGCCACCAATTTGTTGAAGGAAAAACAGCCACGCCCACTTCTTTCGATACCGTCTTGTTAGCCGCAGGAGTCTTCAGATTGATCGAGGTTCTAGAAAAAGATGCGGACATCAGCGAAAAAAAAGAAAAAGAACAAATAAAAAAGTGACTCATTGGTAGAAAGGAGTTTAAAAAATGAAAGGAGAAAAACTTTAAAATCTGAGCCGGCAGGAAAACAGTCAACTGTATTTAAATTAGCTCCGATTCCGTCCAAATTATTCGCCTTTTTGTATCGTTTAAACTCAGTTAGTTCTCCGAAATGGTTAAGTCTTTCGGAAAAACGATTAAGGGATAAACGACGGCAAAAGATAAGAAGATTGTTATTTGGAAAGAATGGGTTTCTTGAAAGGTCATTAGAGAATGTTAACTGCAGGGAAATTAGCTAGTCTCTTCAGATGGGATTTTTCCCCATTTATGACTAAGAAGTATGTACAGTATGTGAAGTATGTGAAGTATTATTCCGATAAAGGAGACTGGCCTGAGGGGTAAAAATCTTAACTAAATCTAACTACTTTGATTTTATACCTTCTTGCTTCATTTTTAAAAAGTAATACGTACGTAAATTATCTTCCCATAGACAGTAAACTTCTGAAAAAATGTATTCAAGGGAATGTTTTCTGAGAGTTGTAAAGACATTATCGTTTCTCGAAGAAAGAAACACTAGAAAGCATATATGACTGCAGTAGAATTCAAACTATAGATCTTCTAAGTGTTAGTTGGATGTATTACAACTTACACCATAACCGCATGCTTAGAAAAATGAGACAATTTCTTATATAGCTATGAAACTAGCACAGAAATCCATAAGTTCCCTTTGTCTTAAAGGAATGGAAATGTTTTAGTTACAGGTACGTTAATTAGATAGCATTTCGTCCGTAGTATAATGTACAATTCTGAATGCATCCACGTAATAAATGCTGAATGTAGCAGCGACCAGAAACTCACTATCGGTCATACACTTCGCAATAAATAAAAAAAAAAGTTCTATATCTCCCGTTCTACTGTGACGATTGACGAAATTCAACTTGCGTTTTTCATGTCTCAAAAGCGCGACTTAGGATTTATGTTGGATTTATATTTAGTATTGTTCTAACAAAGGTATTTTGACACAAAATCGGACTTTTTCTGAAATGACATGACAATTTTTTCCATATTTCGTTCTACGACTCAAATTATCCCAAAGTTTTGTAAAAATCGCAAGAGCAAGTTTTTAAAAAATGAACTCTTAAAATTTTAGCTCCTCCATGTTAATTGAATTTAATATATATTTTTAATATCTCTTTTTTAATTAAACATATTTGATTCTTCCTTTCACAGTTCGAAATTTAATTTCATTCCTAATAAAATTCGCCCATATTTTGTGATTTATTTTTAAAATTTGTATTTTAAAATAATTTTTATAAATTTTACGAAAAAAAAATTATAAATTTTACGAAAAAAAATTTGAATTATAAACTATACAATTTTTACCATCATCTTAAAATAGATGTATTTCTAAGCATACCAGCACAAAATTAGAGCTTTTTCGTGTATTTTCTAAAATAAACCTGAATTTACTTATTGGCGCGTTTTGAAATTCGGCATATTTGTAATAAGCGATAATAACGCCAAATGTGATTTACGCGCTGCGTTAAAATTATTTGAAAGTATGAACGATGACTTTTTTTCTCCTCTCGTGTACAGTGAAAAAAAGAAAAGGAAAATTGGTTGCTATAAATTAAGAAGTTCCCCAAACAAATTATTCTTGGCGCAAACTGAAAAAAAATGCGCCAAGATAAATTTTTTAATTTCTTCGTAAATTTAGCACCAAATTTTATAAATATTAATATTTAATGATAATTTGAGTCATAAAATCGCAATATGGGAAAATGTGATGGAGAAAGCCATGCAGGACGATGCGAGGATCTGTCGCCACTATTTCTCTACCACCAAACTACATATGAGGACTTTTGGGTTGCCGTGTATTTATGTGTCCTCATACCACTTAGTTCGGACACTATATGAAAGCATTTAAGTTGTTTCTTTCAACAAAGTCACAACTTTAATTAATTTTGCGAAATCTAAACTGTTTTCATCCCTTGCGTACGTATATCTCATTTCTATTGCATATTTCGTCAAAATTTATAACCAGAAAAAATTAAAACTTTATTTTATAGAAAACTGTATTTTGAGGACTGTATGTGCCAGCAATCTAACACTTGTTTACACTATTTAAAGATTAAAAATGCACTGCTGAGAAATATTCAATAAACATTGTTATATCATCGAAAATCCCTTCTATTTATTCTTCTAATTCTGTGTTTAAAATAACAGTTGTTGTTTTAAACTCGTATTAAGTCCCCTGAGCAGTTTCAAAGCATTTCTTACATCTTAGATTTGAAATTATGAAAGTGTTTATATGAATGATTTATTAGACTTAAGAGTAAATAACAATCTGGACAGAGTTAAGTTGAACTCATGAGTTAAATATTTTAAGTAATTTTAATTTATCTGAAATCTGCTACTTCGCAAACGAATTAAATATTTACTTAAGGACCGTGATGTAATGATTTGTAATCTGACACACAAGGACCTGTTTTTTATAAAAAAATTGATATATATTGGATTGTTCTTTACAACAACAACAACAACAGCAAAAAAATAAAATTTTTCACGCGCTATCTATTATGTTCTGCTTTTTTATAAGGAGGAAAAACTTCTTATTTGACAGAAAGCTAAATGATTAGAATTTAAATACAACTAACACTGTTAAAAGAAATGTGTTTATAATGCAGCAGATTCTGAAAACGTAGGGATAAATTGGATTTAACTGCTAATGGGATTTCGTTAAGATGTAGCTTTTTAAAATGTTATAGTAAAACTGTTAAAAGGCTATACAAAAATGAGATTAAATTTAAGTAGATAGACAGGAAGGACGTATTAAACAAAAAGTGGACAAGATAATCGAAAATCTTTTGGAAAAGAGGCACGTATGAAAATATTCCGCAAAATTAGGCTTAGCTATGCGATTAATATAGGATGGAGGCGGAAACCAGTACCGTAATCCCAAATAAGTGAATTTCTTTATTTAGCACGTCAGTAGCTGATAATACCTGAGAAATAAATATGTGCTTATCAAAGCGCTTCTGTCAAAGATATCAGTTATTAGAAAGGTCAAAATTTGACGTCTCAGGAAATAATTCCAAAATTCTGGTCAGTTATCAATAGGGCAAAAAAATATATTTCTGAAATGGACAGTTATTTCTGTATAGTTAATTGTCAAACATAGACTATCAAACAATGGCAGGAAATGTACATTGAAATCATAAGAGTTCATCTTGAGCAATTGCAAATCAAATTAAAAATTATTCTAGAAGTTGGTCACATTATGCACAGAAATCCAATGGATCTCGTTGTTGACTTTATGAATATGTTTCAAACGAAAACAGTATAATACTGTTGCCAGTGACAAAATACTCATGCACTGGTAAACAGCTTTGATAAGTGGAAGATTGTGTTTCGTCACTATTGCCCGTCATTTTTCCTTACGTCGAAGAGTTTACATATTAGCTATGCCATGTACACAGTCCAGTCACATTAATGTGACCATCTGCAAAAGCCAGAATAACCACCTTTCGCAGAGCGGACTGCTGCGAGACGTGCAGGAAGAGAGTCACATAGGTCCCTGAAGGTGTTCTCTGGGATGTTGAGCCATGCCGACTCTAATGGCGTGGCCAGCTGCGCTAGATTACGCGGTTGAGGATCCATGGCGCGAACAACTCGATCGAGATGGTCCCACAGATGCTCGATTGGGTTTAAGTCAGGTGAGTTTGCTGGCCAGGGGAGGACGGTAAACTCATCCTGGTGCTCTTCGAACCACGCACGTACACTGGCAGCTGTATGGCACCTCGCATTGTCCTGCTGGAAGATGCCATCATCCTGAGGAAAAACAATGCGCATGTAGGGGTGAACATGGTCCGCAAGGACAGATGCGTACTTGTATTGATCCATTGTGCCTTCCACAATGATCAGTGAACCTAGAGAATGCCAGGAAAACATTCCCCAGACCATAATGCTCCCGCCTCCAGCTTGGACCGTTCCGGCAATGGTTGCAGGGTGGTTCCTTTCAGAGGTTTCACGCCTTATACGCCAACGTCCATCTGTCCGATGGAGCATAAAACGCGATTCATCCGAAAACGCAACCTGTCGCCACTCAGTGGACGTCCAGCTGCTGTACTGGCGTGCAAATTCTAGCCTTCGCCGTCGATGAACAGCAGTCAGCATAGGTGCACGAACCAGGCGTCTGCTTCGGAGGCCCAGACGCAGCAATGTTCGCTGAATAGTACTTTGGGAGACACTTTTGGTAGCCCCTTGGTTCATTTTGGTGGTCAGTTGCTCAACGGTAGCCCGTCTATCTGCCCGAACGCATCTCCGCAACCGTCGTTCGCCTCTGTCATCTATGGCCCGTGGTGCACCACATTTGCCACGTCGCTGATTTTGGACAGTCCCATTTTGCCATGCACGGTACACTTTAACCACGGCGGCACGCGAACAGTTCACAAACTCAGCCGTTTCGGAAATGCTTCCACCCTTGGCCCGAAAGCCAATGATCATGCCCTTTTGGAAGTCGGATAAATCGCTTCGTTTCTGCATTACGCCAACGATTGAAATGTTTTCCGAAGCCCTCACACACCCTTTATATACGCTCAACTGCACTGTGCTGCCACCTGCCTTCTGTGATTGGTTATTTAACTCTGACATGGAAAGTACGTGGTGGTCACATTAATGTGACTGGACTGTGTATTTTTAGAGTAATTAGTACTAAAACTGATTAACTCCTGGAGACATCTGAGCATACTCTAAGACCAGGTGCAATCAGTGATACAGATAATAATCCCCGATGCATATGCCTGGTCTTAAGCTGATAATGCTCCCTTCTCTGGTAGAAAATCCATCTCAAGCTGGTTTGATGCCAGCTAAACAACTACTATAATGCCTTCAGTCAACGGAGTCTACTGTTACTGAATCTTGATTGCAATTTCTTGAACAACGAGTGAAGTACTATTTCTACCATGTTCTCTCTTCAAAAATTCAAAGCCGTTAAAGAGGAGGGCTATATAAAACAATCTCTTTTGTTTCAAAATAAATTATGTGCTTTATTTGTTTGATAATCTCGGTTATTTTCTAAACTCTGATGTTGTAAAAAATTTCTTACCTGAGAAATCATATATTTTGTTTCATTTTTGTCTTAAGTTTCGTTTACATTATTTTCTTGTGGATTATCCAGATGATTTCTGAAAAGACAAACAATTCAAGAGTAAAACAAAAATGTTCATTTTATTAATATGTATATATATATATACTAACGTACAAAACTTAATACATATAAAATATGTATTATTTGATACGTAAAAATACGTTTAATAATATATGAGTATAAAATTTTTTAGGCATTTATATTTATTTCAAAAAGCAAATTTAACTTAATTTTATGTTTACTTTCCTATACGCCTTCATTCCCCTAATTGCCAATGCCAGAAGATTTAAATTTGGTAGCGCGCGTGAATTAATGCAAATTCTACATTGAGGTTAAAAGGTTTAAATGCTGGGTTTTGGAAGTGAAGTTAGAAAGTGTGGGCCAACACCACTGCTATTTTGTAGCGTGAGCTTCTGCTTGGCATTTATTGCAGGTTAACGTGGCGTAACAGCTATTTGTTGAAACTCTCGCGGTTAAAACTGTTACCAAACACCACGTGATTTGCGCATGCGCGCAGCCAAAATGAAATAGAACTATAACTGAACTTTAGAACTCGTAATGGACCTTTGAGTTAAGGATGTAACTAGCGTCTTCTCTCTGTATCTTGTATGTAATTAGTTAGTAATGTAAATTAAACGTATCTTATTATCTTAGAAGCCTCTCTTTTTTAAGATGAGTAGTGCTTTTGATGTGTGATAAATAAAATATTCCCGGATATACCTTTGGAGGAGAACGAGAAAGAAGATCGTCAGAAAAGGTAAGCCTTTTTTACCTTTATTCTAAGAATGATTATCTTGTTAATCATAACAATACTATTACTTTCCTGCCAATAGAGAATGACGCTGTTTTAGAAAACAGGATATTCTGAGCCCTGTAGCGTAATTCTGCTACTTGTTAATATCTTCAAATTTTTAGTTTAGTTCTTGTTATTTAAGTTACCGCTCTAGTAAGGCATAGTGTATTAGCGTGAAGTCGGCGCATTGGGAATTTTAAAAGAGTTAATAAAGGATTCTTTTACCCTTGTCCTGTGAGGTATCTACACGCATTCCAGCTGTTACATTACAAGGTAGACCAAATAGTCCTACAACTTTAATAAATATATGCATAACTTAGTATGTGTATAATATACAACTTTTAAAAATTTCAGATGAAAAAATAAAATTAAGAATTTGTAAAATTAAATACTTCCTGCGCCATGTATCCTCAAGCAGTGTCTCCTAAGATGAAGTGTATATTTGGATAAATTGAGAATACTTACTTTTTTTAATATTTATTTTTTAAAGCCATCATTTTAGTTTTAATATTTGTGTTTCATTTCAGTTTTTCCAGAAACGCTTGACGTTTAGTTATTTACATTTTAAAAGATACTTCATCTAGTTTGGATACAAGTACAACTTATAGTTTCTCTATTTTTTAGTTAAATCATTAAAATTGTAAACTTTACTGCCAATAGACCTGTTACAAATAATTTTATATTTTTATTTTAGAAATCATTGTCAAAAATTCAGGTGTTACATATAATTAACGATAAGTAACGGTAACGGATAACGGTAGGTCGATTACAAATAATTCATTTGTCAAAGATTATATAATATTTCTCAAATGAAAAAATCTTTGAAAATAAAATGTACGTTAATGTAATATTAATGCAATTAATAAATAAATAATTAAAAAGCTTCATACGAAGAGGAAAATTTGTGTGATAAATAAGCAGTATACTCTTATTGAATGCCTGACTGAAGCAAACATTCGTAACCCTTACTCAGGGTTACCCCACGAAAAAAAATAACTATGGACCATTTGCGCATGACAATTTCGTTTGGTAATTGCAGCAAATATCCAGTCTTATGCAATTCATTAGTGAATGTAACAAGTGCATATTAAAGTTTAAACTTTATTGGACAGTCATTCATTCTAAGCTTTATTTAAGAGTTAATCAGAATCGGAGTAATGTTTGCAAATTTTTAAGAACTAAATTGTAATGCAATGCAATGTAAATTTTGCCGGGCTAAATTGTAATGCAATATAATGTAAATTTTGCCGGACTAGTTTCGGTGGTTTAAATACTGAAGTATTTTGCATTTAGGCAGCTGAGATGCTTCTGCAAATTTAAGCTTAAAAATCATTACGTCGATTCTTTTTGTTTAACTTCTCCAATAATTGTTATTCGTTGTTTTATTTAAAACTAAATTCTAAGCTTTACTATGTTAGGGAAGAGGCAACAGATTTCGGATGGATTGGCAAGCGTGCAGGACAAGCAACGATCGGACCAACTTCAAGATGCAGCCACGCCGCAACATAGTATGAATATGGTGGCCTGTGTTTGCAGGCATAGGTTTAAGAATTCCTCAAACTGCGCTAGAATTTAAGTAAACTGTGTGGTAGCTGATGTTCAATGTGTATGAGTAAATGTCTCCTCTAATGCGCTGTTACATTTTTGAACCAGGTATTACGAAGATTGTGTCCCATGTGGGAATAAAAGCCTGATATTACCAAAAATGTTTACATTGCATTTTAGAGCTGTTAGCTAATTATTTATTGATCCACGTTTGCACAAGTTTATCGACAAAATTTCATTAGTAGAGTAGTTGGTCGAATCGATTAAAGCGTGAAGAATAACGCACTAAGTTGGTGAGCGAATTTGTTTGATATCTTTACTTCAGAAAACATTTTCACTGAGCAAAAAATATTTAGCAGTAGGTATTATAAAAGCGTGCAGAAAACTTTCTCCAAGTTTGAAAATCTACTGATGGCAAATTGACTATAATCGTCTGAGCACCAAGAAATTGACAGTCGCTCTAAACTCACATCCTAAGAGCGCTAATGAGCGGTTCGCTGTATATTCTATATTGACCAACTGTGAATCTTTTAGCGGTTTCTTTATCATGCTGGAAGGTACGAACAGAGTGAAATTTGATCGAATATGTAACAAGTATTCTTCAGACAGTATCAATTATGCGAATAAAACTTTGACTTAAGGAATTCAATTGAATAAAATTAGTTCCATTAATTAAAATGTGGGGCGTGGTTATCGAGTCGAAGATGCTGTGGATCACCGTTTGTCGATTACAGAAATTTAGGATTGTGAAGCTCAACTAAATTAATATCAGAGGACATTAACGTTCGACACAAAGCTACACTATCTAACTATATCACTGTTTCACCTAAGTTGAAAGCTTCAAGCGAATCAGCTGTCTGTCATGTAATCAGTCTGGTGTCAATCAGCTGTCTGGTGAATGTTGTGCTGATAACTGATTACTATTACCATTACTGATGACTGAATGCTGAAAATTTCTTTTGGATTAGTAATTTATTTGAGTTCTGTGATATTTGAGTGTGTGTTTTGTATAAATTTAAAACAGAAAAGAACCGACAATATAATTACCTTTTGTATCATTTCTTCTGTAAGTATACCTTCAATTAATAATAACAATTAATAAGTAATAATGCACCTTTTAATATGCTTTGAGTTAAAGTTTAATTTGTTTTCGTAAAATGCGAAACTTCGAGAATTTTTTACAAGTGTTATCATAAGCACGCTAATAAAAGTTTTACTAAGTCCAAAGGATAAATCCGTGGAAACCATATTCAGATTTATTTCAGGGTATTTAATTGAGCTTATCTCAAACGTAGACAGAAACGATTTGCATCTGAAACGCATTTCAGATACATGCTGTGGATTTAATTATATTATTTTAATACGATCAGGTAGAGAAAGAAACGTAATTCATATTTCTGAAGTAATATCACCCAGGAAATGAATATTTTTTGGTATTTATTGATGCATTTATCCTGCTTGCATGATCTCATTAAACTTCACCGCGCTACTCTGAGTATAATTAATTACCTTGGGAATTCTGCTTCTGAGAAAAATACTATACGCATGATTTAAAGTACTGTTTCATGTAGGAATATTCTCGAGAGAGTTATTTTTCAGAATATACGAAGAGTCAAATGCGAAATTTTGCATTAAAGGAATTTTCAACTTCATTATCAACCTCTTAAAAAAAGTTTGGTATGTCTGTTGTCTCTTATAAGGTACAACGAGTTTGAACTTGGGAATAGGGTATTGATTTTCATTTAACTTTTGCGTTTCTTATGGTATTTCAGGAACTAAATTTGTTCAAAAATGGCACGCTCTTGACAATGTTATTTTTGAGTTTGAATTTATAGCTTTTAGCGGAGCAGTTTTAAGACTAAGCATATGTATCATTTTTTATTTGCTTGAGAACATAAATTAAAGTTTTCAACATGAACTTATTTATAAATTTTGCATATACTTGCTACACGGAATAATAACTTGCGATTAGAAATTTAAACTGCATTTTCAATTTTAAGAAGTTACCGTTTTTTAAAAATATAAAAGAGTTAACTACTTCTCAGGCTACCAGCTCGTCCCATATTCATAGAAAAATAAAATAGAATTACATAAATAGTTTATTAAAGGATCTCTGGACTTTTACCTCCTAGTACGAAGTAATCGCGAAAAATTTCGGGTATCATATTTCAACGAAAATATCTATTTTGACCGCTATCGAATGCAATTTAATGCATTCGATAGCGGTAATTTGCTTTGAGTAACACCTGTGCGTATAGACAGAATAAAGACGCTTTGTCCCCCCAAAAATTATAAACTAATTTAAAATCAATTCTAAAGAGATTTTTTTTCGTGGCGTATGTATGTATGTATCTCGCATAAGTCTAAAACGAGTAGTTAAAGAACGTTAAAATTTTGTGTGTAGGATTGCTACAGCATGTAGATGTGCACCTCTTGTTTTGGTTGATATCGGCCACAGTCCCTTTGTGACTCGGCTCAGTGAGCTCAGTATCTTTATTCATATATAATTGCACATTTTTTGCTTTAAAAATGATTGAATTGTGTTGTTCTTACCTTCCGGTTAAGGTTTTAATGTATTTAGTGAACCTGCATGTCATAATTGCAGAATTATCAACAATTTAAAAGTCGTTTTTTGCCGTAGCAGCCATATTTGTTTACATTTGAAACTTAGCAGAGTAGTGGATTTGTTGCCAATCTAGAGAATCTAAGCCTCGCAACAACAAAGTAACGTCTTCTTATATTATAACGAATTAAATTATGCTTAATCCAATGTGGAATTAGCATTTAAGTTATTAAATTATTCAATATATTAAATCAGCAGAGCGTCCACAACAAATTAAGTCAGTTTATACGCCTTCTGTGTCTTTTTGATGAGTGAGACCAAAAGTAAACTCAGTTTTGTGCACCGAAAAATCTGTCGAACTGCTTGTTTTTACGGCTGGCCGTATATCTTAATTTTGCTTAGAAACCGTAATTTTGATTGTAAAAAGTGGTTTTACAATTGTTTTTACTATATTTGGCGTTTTATGTTTTTCTATATCTTTTCATTTTTAATGAAGATATTTTGAGTATTTGTGTATTTTTGCCTTGCCGCGAAGTGAGAACTGAATTAAATGAATGAGAAATATATCTCTAATGAAATTCGAAGAAATAAGTTTAAATGAAATGCAAGAAAAAATACGTATTATATAATATTCCGTACATGAAAGTCATGTGGTGTACACATCAGCTTTTTTAAATATACAAAAGATATGTAACGTTCCCGTATCGGTCTAAATGAATATTCATCTAATATCCTATAAAATATTTTACTAATCCATCTGGACCATCTTCATCGATAATTTATACTGCTAGACCACATAAAACCCTAAAAGAGTCTTTTTGGATGATAATTAAAATCTGAATCCTTTCAGGTTTTATTGTTATACTTTTTTTTATTTTAGATTTTGATATACGTATTAACTATTCATTTTTAAATGTTTATTGCTTTAATAAATGTCGATTCGTAAAAACAAAATCGTGAAAATTAAAATGATTTATTCTGTTCATTTATGATAGTTGTTCACAGGAAGGAAAAAAACTTTGAAATGCAGAAGATTTTAAAACGTAATTTTATTAAGTTCAAATCATGGCGTCAATAAAAATAATCGACGATCTATAGTTGCATTAAATTAAAAAAATTTTCATGTATTTGTAATAGAGCAGTCTATTATCTGAAAGCTATTATGATATTTGTAAGATGACTACACTTTTTTCAAGTAGTTCATTATTTTCTTCTGTTTACTGTTTGGCAGTAGTTAGATTTTATTTAAGTATGGAAAAATTCTCGAAATGCTATCTGCCTAAGGAGAGGATGCCTTCGTGGAGTACTTTCTAAGAGAACTGACTTGTATACAAGTTAAACATCGGGAAAACCCCGAGAACACCCATGCAGCCAGCCCGGTTCGATAGCCGGACCGGACTACCAGGGTTCAGCAACTTTACCGGTCGGCCGTGGTGGACCTTTAGGTCTTAGGTCTTAGGTCTTCGCTTATTCAATAGGTATACGACCCCAAAGTCTTTACCTATCTATAACTGTCCTTAGTAGGAATCCTAAAAGTGAAAAAACAAATTTCAAAAGTTGAAATAAACCTGTACACTTGAAGTGTTGAATGACATCCAAAGTGGAAGTGTAACATTGGGCAAAATAGCGATTTAACATCTGAAGTATAACTTTCACATCGTAAATGAAATTTAACACATCAGTAGCATAAAAACTTTGGCACAACTTTCTCCTCGTATTTGCTACGTCTGAGTGTCCTCCTTCCTCCGTGTCTTGGAGCAACAGAATAGCGTGGGCTTAATAGTTGAGGCATATCACAGTAGTGGGCGGAGCATAGTCGCACTGACCAAACGTTGATTTTTTTTTTAAGCATAATACAAATCAAAGTCCTGCCTCCGGGGACGCAAAGTCCATATCGCTTTGCCAGTAATAATTGAGTAAAGATATAAGAGTAAATAAAGAAAAGTAGAAAAGAAAATAAAAAACACTAAATTCACCATGCACATCGATCACCACAGGTCGTTATGATGTATCGTCCTTGGTCTTTTACAGCGTTGAATGACTGTGTAGTCATAATCTCCAATGCTACGTACAGCTTCATTTTCATGATTATCACATTTGGTGTAGAAATTATGTGAGGCAATTAAGATCTCGCTATCTAATGGTTTGATTTTCATTCCACGATGTATTGCAGTGTTTCTTACAAACCATGGTGAGTCTGTAATACTTTTAAGAATTTTATTTTGCAATCTTTGCAAAATCTGGCGATTTGATCTAGCTGTAGCGGCCCATGCTGGTGCTGCGTACAATAAAATCGGTCTTATTGCTTGAAGATAGAGAATTCTCTTAGTACTTAGTTGTAATTTTGAATGTCTCCCTATTAAAGCATAAATATACTTAAAAGCTTTGTGAGCTTTTTCACGAGTATACAAAATATGCGGCCTGAATGTAAGCTTATCGTCAAGAATTACACCCAAGTATTTAATATTTTTAACTGTGGGTATTGTGGCGCCATCTAATGTTATGTTCTTTACTTCTTTAATGTTGTATCTAAAAAATATGACTTGAGACTTAAATGCATTGATTTTGATCTTCCAAGTGTAAAACCACTTGGTGAGGATATTTACGGCTTTTTGAAGCTTATCTCTAGCTCTGATGGGGCTGATAGAACTGCACATGATTGCGGTGTCATCCGCATAGCAGGCAAAAGTAGTATCTGGGATACTTGGCATATCGTTGATGTATAGACAAAATAATATTGACGAAAGTAAACTTTCTTGCGGAAGACCGGCCTGAATAGTTTTCTTGCTGGATAAAGTATCTTTAATTTTAACCTGAAAAGTTCTACTGTCCAGGTAGCTGAAAATTGTGGTAATAAGGTCCGGAGGAAATTGATAATTTATCATTTTGACAAGGAGGCCAGCATGCCAAACCTTGTCAAAAGCCTTCTCGATGTCCAAAAATAGGGCAGCAACAGTCTCTCTCTTATTTAGATGTTGTCCGATAATTTCTGTAATTCTTGTGATTTGGTGTACTGTAGAATGACCTGGTCTGAACCCAAATTGGTAATTCTTTAGCAGGTTGTGACTTTCAATGAAGTTCTTAACTCGATTTACAATAATACGTTCAAATAATTTAGCAAGAGTAGGGAGCAAACTGATTGGTCTATAACCGCTCGTAGTTGAGCCGTCTTTTCCTGGTTTTCTTATGACGATAATGGTAGCATGTTTCCAGATACGAGGGAAATAGTTCAAATTTAAGCAGGCGTTAAAAATTTTTGTAATGAGGATTATCCCTTTCTTGTTCAGGTTCTTGACGGCTTTGTTACCAATCCCGTCATAACCGGCCGCTTTCTTTGGGTTCAAAATATCAATACAATCTTTTACTTGCCTGGGGGTGATGAGATTTTCTACGATTTCCTACGCTGTTACTATTAGTAGCAATGTAATCTTTTACATGGTTTTCGATGTTAACATCGTTTGGGTGGGGGTAATGATTTAACGAGAATTGATCTTCATAATCGCTAGCGAAGATGTTTGCGATATCCTCAGCTTTATGAAAAGCCTGGTTGTTATTTTTAATTGGGCCAATGCTGTTCTCCTCCTTTCTGAGGGCTTTGCTAATTCTCCAAACAGTAGAATCTGTGTAGAACAAGCTGTCTACAAAATTTTTCCATGCCTCTGAGCGATATTTAATCATCATGAGCCTAAGTTCTTTATTGCATTTATTAAATTTCTTCTATCCTGCGGATTTTGAGTTCTCTGTACAATCTTCCGGAGTCTGTTTTTCTCTTTAATTTTTAATCTGATGTTGTAGGGGAGGGTCATGTCTTCATTTTTAACAACCTGCGCATTTTTTAAGGCACTCTGGAATTTAATATTTAAGTTTTGGATAGCAGTGTCTATCTCTTCTTTTGAGTTAAGATTTGCATTAGGATGGTGGACCTTTGTTTGTCAGTGGTAATTTAATACTGTGTAATAATACCAGTAAAACAGTGAACATTTTGTAAATCTTGGAATATCATAGATTGACTCTTTAATTTATCTATTTGTTTCATAAAATTGTCATAGATATGCATCCTTGTTAGCGGTTTTAATTTCAACTTTGTGCTTTCTATTCGAAAATGAAAATAAATTAAATGACAAATATAAATTAATTTTTTCAGTACAAAAGGCATTATTTAGAAAATTTTCTAGTACTTAATTTATCTGTCTTCTTGATAAGGCATTTTAAAATTAATTTTTTTAAGTTTATTAAAATTAATGTAGATGCATTTAAATTATTTTACTTGAATGACAGTATGAAACATTTCTGTATTTAACTTAGACAGAGAATTAGATTATAATAATAAGTCTATTGCATTCTTAAAACGTACAAATAGAGACGAAATTAGAGTTGATTTATTGTATTTCATTTATCAGAAACTTTGAACGGCATCATATTAAGTTGCGAAACTGAAATCATTGTGTATTAGTTCATTATCATAGAAGTATCATTAAAGTATATTCCTTATAAAATAAGTAAATCTTAATGCTTTTGTAAAGCTCGTAGTCATCAAAATAATGCGAAAAGAGCATCATCGTTTAATTTATAACAAAACTGAATTATTGTTCCCTAACAATTATCATGAATAATTTGATAATAATCGGTTGTTAATGCTTAAAACATACACCTAGGCAGGTATTTATAAATAGCGCTTCAGCATATACATATAGCATTATTCTGTTTTCAATAATAAAAAAACAAACAAATGAAATTCACAGTACTCTTTAAGATTCCACGTTTTTTGCTTTATTTCGGCTGTTACTCCGGTTCTTCTGTTTTATTGTGTATTCTCCCTTACAAAACGTTAACATTACATAGTTGGTATGATGGTTAATACATTGTATGCCTCCCAGACGATGAAATACAGTTCGTACAATGCCTAGGCATGCTGAGTGTCAAATTATCAAGTTGATCTTATGAAAGATTATTCCACTCAGCAAGCAATGGCGTCCGAAGTTCCGGGACACATGTAGGAGGTGCTTGAAGAGCTGCAAAGCATGTTCCACATATGCTCTATCAGACTGAAGTGAGGTGAGAATGCTGGCCATTCCATACGGGTGATATTCCCAGATTGGAGATATTCTTTGCAATGGATGATGACGGAGATGATGGGCGTTGTCATCCATAAACACAAATTTTGCGCCATGACACACTTAAAAAACATACATGTTGTTACAGAATGATGTCCCGAAATTTGGCCTGTCATGGTTAATATCTGAAGAAGTAAATCTGTTCCAGATCCCGGTATAATTCCATCCCAAATCACAAGTCCTGCACTATCATAACGGTGTCATCCAGTGATGTTGTCTTGGTGGTAACGATTACCTCGTGTTCTCCATATGAAAGTACGACGTGAATTAGACTGCATGCTAAACCTGGACTCGACGGAAAACATCACACAAGCCCACTGTGACAATGACAATGTCCACACTGCATGTTCTCTGCTCCAAGCTAACCGCTGGGACAGTGAATTGCCGTGAGTGTAACACATCTGCCAGGCCTGCGAGCATATAGATCAATCTGTCCCAAACGTCTGCACACGGTTTGGCTTGAAACTGTCGTAGCCGTGGCTGAAGGTAGCTGACAAGACAAGTCTGATGCTGTGCTCCATCTGCTTCTTTTGGCAGTTACTGCCAAATACCGGTCGTCATTCCACGTTGTAACTCGGGGGGGGGCTACCCGTAGCGTAACGTCTACTGACATTTCCATCAGTTTGAAATCGTTGCTAAAGCCTAGAGATGACACTTTGGGCTTCCCAGTTTCCTCGGTTTCTTCCATCTGAATACGCCCCCTTTCCAGGCGGCTGATAATTCTACCACGTCAAAAATCATTCACATGCATCCTTTGTGTCATAACTGTTCGGTTGCGTCACTAAGCGGCTTACAGGACACTTGTGAACAATTTTACATCTTTGCTACCATTCCTTAAACACACTTATCTTACATTCTCGTCATTGCGACGTAATATCGGTGTTATCTGATGACTTTGCATATTGTTCTTGAAGATGTGTGCAATAATTCTACAGGTGAAATTTTTACTTTAGAGTTCGATTTACGTGTGATTTTGAATTATCCTAAATTTACGGACATGAGTGTATTATCACAATATATTATAGTTTATTCTTACTTGTATACATTTACAGAAGACTGTATTTTATGGCAATAGTTAATTTCTTCTTATTTCTAAATACAGTGCGTTTGACTTTATTTTAAACATAGATAAAATAGATTAATCGTATAGTTATAAAAAGCTATTTTAATTCTGTTACAAAACCTATAATAATAGATGTTATGGATGCTGCTCAGCGATGCCCACAGTACGCGGGGCGTAGTGTGGGCGTCGCAAGTAAAGATTTGTTGAATAAATAGACAATATGGGGAGGAAAAACTGAAGATTTATTGCAGTCCCAAGAGGTGATGTTTGTAAACAAATAAGAATGGAACTAAAGATAACTTTAAGCAGAACCGAAAGGTATGTTGATAATGTACAATAAGGACTGTTATAGAAAATTGTGCTTAAAGAATGCAGGATTATTTGCGGTAGTAAATTCACAATACTGATTTGAAAATACTCTGCAGAATTTTAAAATTGCAAAGTTAAGTCTAGAAAAATTTCATTCTTTAAACCAGTCTGCCTGGTAACTAATTCTAGCGTAGGTAAAAAGCTTTGAGACAGTTTCCCTTGCTCAGAAACGTAGAAACAGTTGAGATTTTCTTAGTCATTATATTATTTTGAAATGCAATATATTTCAAACTACAATAAAAAATAAAATGTTTTCCTTGCGTTTCTTTTATAAATATTCTGAAGTAGCATTCACTCCACTGGATATTTGAATCGATTATTGTTGAAAGCGCACATGTCCATATTTTTTGATTTTGAGGTTTTAAACGTTTTCTTACTCTACAAACATAAATGCATTTAGAGTTGAAGCGGCACACCTCTAATTCGTCACAATAAGGCACATCTCTTGTCTGTGTGTACTGACAAGCGGTAGAAAATGGTGTTTATTGTTGAAAAGGAGCATGCCCAGCCTGTAAGCCCTTTCTTCACTCAACACAGTGCGGGAGTCGCAGGTGAAACCTCTCGTTGTTGTTGAAACCCAGGGATAAATAGAAGTCCTGGTTGTCCTAGTCTTTTAAGTCCTGGTTGAAACCTATTGTTCTCTCTTATGAGGCAGTCTTTGTAAATATGGTGTCGTCAACCTTTTGCTTTGGTTTCTTTATTTTTATATGGCTATATAAGACAACATATTCCAGCGTCAGCAAAAAAAAATTCATATTTTTTCAGATTGTTGCCAGTGTCAAAACCGAAATAATACCGTTTTAAGGTTCCTCTTAACTCTTTCTGTGACCAGAAAAAATTTGATAGCCACGCAATACTTTCCTGTAAGGGGACATAGCTTCCTGCCCTGTGATAGGACTTTCAGTGTTATTACACATCATATTAGGAAAAATGGATCCAGTATACACACCAACCCACCATAAGAACCTCATCTCTGAAAGCAATTCTGATGGTAAAATTTCAGCTAGCTATATTGCTGGGAAAGAACAACATCGTCCTACATTTCAACAGCTAGTGGCCAAGATACTTTAAAAAACAGGTTGTGCCTTTGGAGGATATTGCACAAAGAAAATGTACAGAAGCAAAGCAATCTTTTAAAGTATCCGATTATTACTATTTCGAGATGAAGGAGGGGGTTTATTTGCCTATATCTCGTTTTGATTTAAAAGAATCTAAAATTGAAGAAAACCGGAGGTAGAAACAGTTCTGCACCAACCTATTCTGAGACGAATATCCTTAACATAAAGAAAGTAGACGATATCAAAAAAGTTATTCACTACATACCAGAAAAATACAAGGATTTTTAAAACACCATAACGTTACGGCCAACCTCTACAATAATTGCACCTTTCGAGAGCGAAAACAATTCTTAAGTTTAATGTGGTTGGTTAAAATTGTTTAACTACATTTGCGTTTTAAATATTGTTTCAATATTGTGTTCAATATTAAAGATTTTTGACAAAAATAATACATTTCTGGGTGAGTGAATTAAATTTTTTTAATGGGACGAAAAACGTATAAGCCGTTTTATTTTATTTCGTGACATGTTTCATATTTCGATTGCTTCAAAATGCCTTTTTTATTGAAATAAAGTAAGTTATTCAAAGAAAATTCCACATATTTTAAACCTTTTTCAATTTTTATTATTGAAATTATTTTTTTATTTTTTATTGTTTTTATTATTCAAAGGGTACATGTTCACATAAATAAAAATTACCTAGAAATTTTAAAATAGGAGTTAACGTTGCGAAACAAATGCTTTAAAATGTTGTCTTGACAACTACTTTTTATTTGGGGATCGAAATTTGTGGTAACTTTATTCTGGAAAGTGTTAGAAGGTTTTTAATGCCTTGTGTAAAATTTGAAAAAATGGGCATGTGCCTTTTCAACAATGATCGATTCATTTATGCAAGGTTAGTTTGATTAAAACAAATTATTGAAACTTAATAGTATTATAGAAAATTTTATTGAAATTATTAATTATTTATTTCAAAAACAATTATTGAAGTTATTGAGTTTATTGAAATTGTATGTGAAAGCTGAACATAAAAATTAAAAAAAAATATTTCGATTAAATGCAACTGAAATTTGGAAGCAAGTAAATTTACACTCTGGTTATCGCAGAAAAGATTTGGAGATATTCAGTTTGCCTGGACAAAAATATTTACGAAAGCTTAATCTCCCTAGAGAATGAGAAAGATTTGTTCCAGAAATATTTCTTCCATTAGATTGGGTCAAATGGTTTCTTAGTGGATTGAAAACTTCTTATTGTTATGAAAAATGAAATTGAAGAGCAAGAATAAATACAAAGAGATATGCTATCGCAAAGCAATTTTGACTTTTGGTCCGGGAAATATTAGAGCCTTCAGCAATTCATTTCTGTTTTACAAAAACATTTTAGAACGTGGATACTAATATCATTGTATATTTGTATGAGTATTTATAAAGATATTGTTTCATTATTTCATCTCTGCAGTGTTATGTATTTAAATTTCTGTCAACATAGTAGTTTCAATTTATTTTATTTATTTTTTATTTGTTGGAATTCACGTCCATGTGAGGCCTTTTTAATGCAAAAATATTGCTTGCTAAATTCATTATTAAAAATGGCTTTTCTTTAGAAAACATAGATGAAAACAAAATGCTTTTATAAGATTTAGTAACTGGTTATGATGTGAAGTTATTTACTAATTTTCAGTGAGCTGTTATATAACTGACTAATTCGCAAACTTAACAAATCAAAACGTGGTGAAAATGTCGTAGAGAAGCTGATCCCTGGCTAAAGTCTGAGTGCTATTCAAAAAATAACGCAGATATTTCCTCAAAGTTTACCTTCATTTCTCTATAAGTAAAGTAAAAGAAAAAGTTCTGGAAATGAATGTCCCAAAACAAAAAGAGTTTTGGGACATTCCTTTCCAGAAAGGTCTTAGAAAACAATATTGTTAATCAAACCAACAGAATTGGAAAAATTTAAAGTCAAGGAATTTTTAAAGAACTTAATTAAAATATCCCAAAATAATAAAATTCCGTATAAACTACATTAAGGGGAGTCGGAACTCCCTATAGCGGGCCATTAAACTGACCATTTTCTATATACCTTTTCTCAAACTCTGCTGTAGATACACGCTTAAAACTGACACGCTTGTAACTAAAGTATACCTACCTGATTATAATGAAATGATATTTTGAAACATTTTGAATTTTAGAGTAATTTATAGCATATTTTATTAGGCATAGTAAAATTTGGCACCTTTTCTCACACAAGAAAAAAATTGAGAAATATTTTTTCGAAGTTTATCCCAAAAAGCTCATTCAGTAAATATTAGGAAACCTAATAAATAAGCTATAAAAATTTTAGATACCTGTTAGCGGTGGGTCTTGAGTAAAGGTACACGGTGTATAAAACTATCACTTTTGGAGAAAACGCGTTTTTATGCAAAAATCTTCATTTATTAAAGCATTCGATGATAAATTAAAACTAGATGTTTTAATAGTTCTAATTTTCATAGATTAAAGTATGATATTTTTAGAAAGCTAAAAGTGTACAGAATTTGAACATGCAAAAATCCAAAATCACCATTTTTTGAAGATTTTTGGCAGAAAATATGGTGATCCCCTAAGCATTTGCACTCAACTGCTGATTTTTATGATAGACTACACCTAAACCTATTAGGTGATACAGAGTAGATGTGCTATCACAGTCTAAATAAATGTTCTTTTTGGAAGTCCTTGCATTTGTAATAATTTCAAGTTGCTTAGCACTGGAAGCGCCGAGCTTTCTCCATACCTAGAAGCGCTAACGGCAGTCAAATTGACTGCTTAGCGAATTAAATATATATATTAAAATGCAAGTGCTTTATAATGCTTTTAAGAACATTAATTGTTGTTGTTTAAGAACTTCCTTAAAAAATAGATATTTTATTATAAATTTCAGTTTCATTTCTTGATATATCATTTCCAAGATATGGAAAAGCACTGCACATAAACTTAGACTCTGCATCGACTAACATTCAAAATTTGACACCGAATTTGTTTGGTTTATTTGACATATACTGTATATCTGGCTTTGGATGGAAATAGCTGCTCATCCACAACTAAATTTTCTCTTGCCTTATAGGAAATCGCACAGTTCTGTATTCCAAATATTTGAAAAAAAGTGAAAATTTATTACTTTCTAAACGCTGAGTCGTAGTTAACTTCAAGTCAAATCTTAGGTTTTCATAATATCTGGAAAACGACTGCGAGGCATTGTTTCTCGAAAAAACACAGGACTCCGTGTATTATTCCACAAAAGAAAAATCATAATCCATATGATTACAACCATGTACTTCTCTTATATAAATAATAGCAATAAAAGCATCAAGCTGTTCTAAAGATATTGTCTAATTTTCTTCATTGTTCAAATCCGCCTTTGCTTCCATGCATTTTTTAATATTACTAGCAGTCAATATGACTGACTGCTCGTGGCGCTTTAAGGTATAACTAATAATATCTTCGTTAATTTCAATTTTATTCGATTCGTATTTGATACCAATAATTTTCGAGATTGTTTAGGAAAATCCAAAAATTTGTGACTTAAGATAAACCGTTTTTTAGGAATCCATGGTGAAATGAGGAAAGCAGTCGAAATGACTGCTCTGGCGCTTCTAGTGTTAATAACGCCTTCCTTTTCTTTTATAAACAGATTTCAGTTTCTAAGATTCAAAGTAGCTGTGTTGAGTGAATATATGTAATTTGTAACATTACTACACTTTTTTCTTGTTTTAATCTTTTTAACGCCTTCGTGAAGCAATTAGTTCATATTTAGATTGTTGAAACCCCGAGATGTACAGTGCGAAAAAAAAGGGGGGAAAGTTCCATATCTCCAGATCTACTAGACCGATTGGCGAAATTCAACTTTTCAACTTGTGTTTTTCATGTCTCGAAAGCACGACTTAGGATATGTATTAGATTTATACATTCCATTGTTCTGCCATTATTTTGTCGGACTGAAATGACATGCCAATTTTTTTCCATACTTCGATTCTGCGACTTAAATTATGCCAAACTGCAAAGTTTTGTAAAAATCGCACGTGGAGTTTTTAAAAAATTAGCTCTCAAAATTTCAGCTCCTCAATCTTAATTGAATTTGGTATATATATTTTAAATATACATTTTTTTATTGAACTTACTAGATTCCTTCTTCATTCACAATTCGAAATTTAGGTTCAATCCAAGTAAAATTCGCAGCCATTTTCTGATTTGTTTTCAAAATTTATATTTTTTAGTAGTTTTTATAAATATTTCGAAAACAATTTTTAATTATAACCTATAAAACGTTCATCATCACCTGAAAGTAGATGCGCTTCTAAGCATACCCGCAAAAAAATTAGATTTTTGTTTTCTTTTTTTTTCAAAATTTTCTAAGATAAATTTAAATTTGGCATAATTGTTATGACCGACAATAACGCCAAATATGGTTTACGCACTATGTTAAATTATTTTAAAATATGAACGATGACTTTTTTCCGCTCGTGTACAATGAAAAAAAAAGGAAAGGAAAATAGGTTGCTATAAGTTAATACGTTCGCTAAGTGAATTATTCTAGGCGCAAACTGAAAAAATGCGAAAAGTTAAATTTTTAAATTTATCCATAAATTTCTCACCAAAAATTACAAAATTTAATATCTAGGCATAATTTGAGTCGTAGAATCGAAATACGGACAAAAATTATTATTATTCAGAAAAAGTCCGACTTTGTGTCAAAATACTAATGTTAGATCAATTCCATATATAAATGTAATATATATAAGGATTACTTTCAAAACATGAATTTGAATTTTGTCAATTTGACCAGTAGAACGAGAGATATAGAACTGTCCCATTTTTTCCACTGTACCTACGACGTAAGTTTGATTTAATGGATTCGTTCATGTGCCTAAATGAACCTACAGAGCGCTGTGCAGTTTTAACTATTCGGCAGTTGGATAAGTCAGTAAAAAAAGATTCATTAAAAATAAGTATCAATTAAATTATTGTAACTGCACTATCTTTTATGTACTATCTTTTATAATAAATACACATGTTTCCAGCAAAATATTTATTGATAAAATAAAGAGTTAAAAATAATTTTCTCTTCTCAGATATTCTATCATATACTTTGTCTTCGCATTTCCTACCATTCTGCTTTAATTTTTTTTCATTTTTGTGCATTTAATAACAAATGTTAAAACTCATGCGAATTCAGAGACCATCTAGTATACAAAAAAATTCTAGAAATAGACTATTAATTGATACGTTATGAATATTTATTATTACTTGATTAATTAAAAGTACTCGAAAGAGTGAGGAAGGGCGCCATGGAGGACTTTCTGATGGAAAATGGCTCGTATTTGTGTTGCACGTGGACAATACCAGAGGAGGAATAGCTTCACACCGAAGCCTATTCGCCAGAATTTTAACCTGGATTGAACTATCAGTTTTCAACGTTCTTATCCACTCGACCGCTAGTAGGCGTAGCGAATATTAGGTTGTGCGGATTGAAATCATCGATTAGAATTACAACCATTAGCTCTTTTCACTTTCCAGTCGCTAATGATTGACATAAGACTATGAATGTGGAATAGTTTCAAAAATAATGTACACCGAGTTTTACTAAATAGGAACATCTTTTTTTTCCTATGCAGTATATTTGTTTTTCAATAATCACATTTTAATTTGACAATTCCAATTAGAAATCTTTTTTGTCTGGTCAATGTGTTGTAACTGAGATAAGATCTCCTATGAAATTCTCTGTTCATTTATAGTAAATTACAATCAAATTTCATGTTACATCTTATGTACTCGAAGAATATTGCAGTATCTGATGTAGAATCTGAATCCGAAACGCGATTTTTGTCATGTCCTGTGACTGTATAGGAATCTTTTGAATATGTCATTTAGAAGTCTTATCAGTGCTAAACAACAGTCAATTAGAGAAGTAAAAAAATAACTACTACCTTCCTTTCGTGTAAAAACTGAGTATAAAATATTTTCCATTCTACCATAAACTTCGTTTCATTAGTCATTTTATTCGGTGTCTTGAAACTGATATGCAAGTTCTGCGTAGGAACTTGTTAGACATACTTGGAAACATATAAATACGATTAGGGATCTGAAACCTTGTAGAAAAATCATCTCTGCACTGTATATAAGATGCTTATTACTTTACTCATTTGGCCGCGCAGACAAGAAAGTGGTTAGTATTTCTGACTACCGTACCGAAAGGTCCGGGTTCGAATCCTGCAGAAATCATGGATGTAAATTGTCTGTTCCTTCATAGGAGATAACTATAGCCGCCTATTAGTGCCACCATAATAAAGTGACCACTGTTTCTAGCCTTAGTAATGGCCAAAGCATAAAATGGTTAGCGCCCACCATTTAAAAAAAAACTTTACTCGCTTTTATGTGGAAAATTTCGGTATATGTTACCTAAAGGAAACCGCTAATATTCAAAAGTTAAATCGATTGTTAATAACACGGGCTCAAGTAATGATGAACAAAACCTTTTGAATTTGAAATAGAAATTGGCAGTGACGAGAATGGGCAGTTAGATACATATTGATGAAAAACGCAAAGAATGTTATTGTTCTCCGATCAAAGAACGCAGTAAATATGTATCTGTACCTAATCACCAGCGATAAACTATGAGCTGAATGAGAAGAAAAATTAAAAGAATACTTATAATGCAAAGGGTTTAAATAGGTAAATTTGATTCCTTTAAAAGATTACACATTCATCGAAATCTTTCAGCAAGGAAAAATAACAATAATTTAAAATAAAAGGGTTCAAATCTGGAGTTCATGCAGAACTATCGTTGAAGTTGAATTGATTGCAATTCGCGATTATTAAGCTTTCTCAGTTATTCACAATTATTAAGTTTTAGTATAATCGTTTCAAATGAAATTTATTAATATTTGTATTAAGAAGCAGTAGAATAACGTATGTGATTAGAAAATTACCAAGAATTTAATCAAATAAGTAATCCATTAAATTTCTGCAAAAATACGTAGAATTTTAAAATTATTTGGGGCTTAATCAAAAGACATAACCTAATACATTTCTACGAAAATATACGAAATTAAAGTATTACTTGGAATATAACTTTGAAATATTAAGTATAATTTAATAAACTTTTGGTATAACGATTACTTATATTTCCATTATCAGAAGTAGCTTTAATTTCACCGTGCTTGGCAAAATTTCTCCTTTCACCTATTACAGCATTTTTGGTTATTTAAAGTCTAAACTATTACCATTTTGCTAATGGAAACGTGAGGAAATTTTCTTCAGAGTAATATTATAAACATCAGTATTATAATCAGAATTAAATTCTACAACAAATATGTAACTCGTGTTCACTAATGCGAAATCATTTCATTTAATTTTCTTCATCATCAGTTCATTTCATTTATATCATTTCATTTTCCTTCATAGTAAATTAAATGCTTAACGGGCATTATTGTGCAATTACGTTGAGTCACTTGATATATATCAGATCAGAACCAGCAACGCTCTCAGGGGGATTCTATTTCTCCTAACTTTTAGTTAAACGTGCTTTCAATTACACCAGGAAGGCATGTGGAAAGGACTACATTCCCCCATTTAAAAGGCAATTTCCTATCATCCCCTCCACTTAAAGAGCGACTGAGGAAGAGGGGAGCCAGTTGCCCAACAAAGGTGGAAGTGAATTAATATTCACCAAATTTTAGTTCGGGAGCCACTTGTAGAGTCATTAAATTTGTTTCAGAGTAAAAAACGAAAAAATAAGGAATGTCGTCACCAGAATTTGAGCTAGGGACCTCCCGATTGATAGTCGGACTTACTTCCAGATCGCGGTGAGGAGGATTAAAGTCTTAACGTTCTTTGCTTTAACGAGATCACAGTTTGCGTTCTTTATTTCCAACTATTAATGGATAAAGTTTTACCAAAGGAATCAACTGCTGTATGAAAAAGAAGAAAGAGAAAAGAGGGAACTAATACATAATGATAGTAATTAATTTGTTGAATCCTTTCTTATGCATGATCCCTGCCATTAAATTAGGTACTATGGTTAAAAATATCAACAGGCTGATAACGGCATCCAGGTCATTTTGAACAAGGTATGTATTAGTTTGCAGAGAGTATGTTTTATCAAACGGAAATGATCAAGACAAATCATAGTAAAACACAATTGTTTTACATAAGTATCGTGTTATAATGTAACTTAACTTCCTTCGGTATTCAAATAATTCATAAGGTGTTTTCTCCCTCCTTTCTGTATGCCATTGTGGTGTAATTGGAAGCACACTTGACGCGTATTCGAGAGGTGTAGGGTTCGAGTCCGGGGAATGGAATTACGCATTCCCCCCTCCTGCTTCAAAAAAAAATAATGGCTCTGCAAAAATTTTATTGTTTCAAATGCTTACTTAAATTTCCTTGCAGATACAACAATAATGATTTTTAATCTCAGATATAAAATTTATGAGGTTTTGTTCTAAAATTAGATAACAATGCTCTGAAACGAATAAAATCCTGCATTAAAATTTTCCTTCCAAGTATGAACCTCAGCATAAATAATGTAAAAAATGTGCGGAAATAAAATGACTTCATTAATTCTCTATGAGAAATAGCGCATAGAAAAGAAGAACGGAGTTAATTGATGATGAAGATGAATGAGATTATAAGGTATTTCCCCCGCCTTCTTAGCATGCATTTGTGGTGTTGTGGTCAGCCCACTAAGCGCGTATTTGAGAGGTCCGTGGTTCGAGTCCCGGCGAGGGCTTTGCACATTTCTTTGATTTCTTGTTTCGAAAACAAAATACTTAATGTCTCTACAAGATAAAGAGTAACATAAAATGACACATAAAAAAGAAATTAATTAGCTGGTGAATCAGAAATTATGGAAAAGTAATCATTGACAATGAATTCCTGCAATGTATGCACACATTTTCTCCTTAAATATGTATTCTCTGTTAGAATTCCGTACTTACATATCTATTCGTAACTAATTCTAAAAAGGAAAACTTTAACAAAAATGCATTTAAATTTGATATAAAAATATTCAAAACGCTTCATTCTTTAACCGAGAGTATATTCGTACGTATTATACTTTAATGATATTTAACTAAATATTACATTGAAAAAACTTGCATTTTTGTTCTTAAGGGTACAAAAATATATTTAAATTTCCGCGCTGGAAAGAAAGTGGTGTTGCAAATTTCCCCCCCAAAAAAGTGAGTGCACACGGTGGAAAAGCAACAACGAATTATCCGATGGCAACACAGAATCCTTTCTTTCTTTCCCAAAAGTCTTCCGAGGTACATACTTGTCTAATTTGAGTTTGAATGTTTTGAGAAGCTAAATTGAGTTCGCGTGACTTTTTGCAAGCAAAAAAGACCCAGAAGAAATCAGAACCGGAAACTACTCGAAAAAGGGCGTGAAAATGGGGGAAAAGGCGGAACATGTCGCTTACTTGTAAAAAAAAATGAATAAAAGTTAAAAAGAAGAGTCAGCAAATACGGAAAAGTGCCTCAAGCTAAAATCATTCCAAAGGAGAGCAAAGAAGCGTATGAAAATGAAGAAGGGTAATAAGAATCATAATAAAATCTCAAATAAAAAACAGTAAAGGGAAAATGGCAGCTTCTAAAGTAAAAGAAAAATGGCGCACAAGAACAATAATAAAAGTGTGTGATTCCTTCTACACAGCTTAGCTCCTACTGTAGTTTGTCTGAAGCTTTTAATCCCATAAACTCACATAGCGGAATATTTTTTTCGGGGGGGGGGTTCCTTTTTCTTCTGTTGACTCAAACGAAAAAGCGGTACAAAAGCAGTAAGAAAATGGCGAGCATTAAAAAGGCAATATTTATTCGACAGATAAATCATTAACACTCAACTTCAAAGAAGAAATTCTGTGTCTGATACGTTTTTACATGTAAAATGAATGAACATTTAAGCATTATTTTTTCTTCAGATCTAATATAAAACAAATGTCTTAAAGTCCTTATTTCTACAGTCAGTCTTAATAATTATTTAAGCAAAATGAATTATAAAAATAGAGCTTTCATTCTTTACAGTTTAAAAGAGTATATGGTTCTTAAACCAAATGCTCTCCAATTTTACTTTCACATGTTTAGCGGATAAGCGTATTCCTTCACATGTTTAGTCGCTAAGCAGATTTCCTGCCTTACTGTAAATACAGAAGAAAGACAACAAATAAAATCTATCTGTTATGCAGTTCTTGTTGAATAAAAATATTTCTGAAAGTTTCAAATGCAGTCTAATATTAAACATTTTTCTACAGTTTCTATTTCTTGCATTCTATATAAGTCTAGAACAAAAACATTCCTTATTTGGCAGATAGTACTTTAACTTTATTTTAATGAATCTCGCGGAACGCCTTATTAAATAAATTACGCTCACGGAACAGTATAATGTCCGCTTGAGTTTGCCTATCTTGATTCATATCTTGACTCATATTGGCTTCAATGATCTGTATATCATTGAAGCCTATATCAATCTATACAAAATTATTTTCAAAACTGAAAGAAGTCATGCAGGCACTAATTTCATTAGTTACATACATACGTATCATATTTTAAAGCTCGGATTATCATACTTAAAACCATTTAGTAAGAGCGATTAGTATGTGCACGATTATTTTCACAAATAGTTTTTCATAATAATTTGAAAATTAAACCTCCACGGAACATTGAAACTTATAATGTTTAGCGATATAACTACACCAGACAAGAAACTATAACAGCATTATAATCTACATTTCGAAATCTCTTTAAATCTCCAGGATTACTTGAAGTATATAACGTATCATATTCCACAAAGACCAGCTAATTTGAAAGCATATCTCTGATGTGTCTAAAAAATTATTTTATGCTCTTAAGTGGGCAATTATTTCTCTTGCTTCCAGAAAAGACTTAACGTAGTAGTATTTAACGGCCTGAATATAATTTTAACCCAGGCACTTGCAGTTCAAAAGGTCATACAATTGTAAGGTTTTAGTTAAACTAACCAAGTTTTATTTTAATTTAAATCTTTCTATCTCTTCTCTGTTTGAACTTCCCGTCAGAAGAAGCGCGCGTTTTCAGCTTATGCTAATTTTGAAGTACAGCCAAGTACTATTTAAACCAGAGGTAGAAACCTCTCAGTGTGAGAGAGCTGTAGTCTCAGATCACGGTCAGTCTGTTCGACGTTCGCCAGACCAGCTAGCAGCTAAAATTATAAGCCATAGTGATTGCATCTTGAAATAAATTCGAAGTGCGATAGTATTAGTATTTCTTGCTACGCACCAGTTAGTTAGAGGCCAAACTCCGCGAATTGCTCTGTGAGCAAAGTTTAATTTAATTTCTATTTAGATTTAGATACTTATTTAAATTTATTTGATTTGTTAAGTTAGGCCCAAGTGTGGTCTTTTACTTTCTGTACCTCTCCCGAGTTGGGAAGTGTGTAAATAATAGTGATTTAATAAAAGAGGATTTCAAATCCCTTTCAAGTGCAGTTATTCGCCAATACAGTATCTACACCAGAACATAGCGTATTTTCCGCTCCCTGTTCCAGTTCAGGACTTGAGAAGAAGAACCCTTGTAAGTACTTCACCATGTTTTCTAAAACTATGCACAGAATACTCAGTCCTGATACAATGAACTTTTCATACGAGATTAATAGCTTAGTATACTAATGCGAAAAATATAACTTCGAAAGCAAATGTGATATATCATGAAGAATACCAGCTGAAAAATATATTTCTGTATTTTTTAATATTAAATTGTGCTTGCATGTGGAAGAATCGCAGGTTTTAAGCTGAATTCCCCTTTAAATTATTTATCAGTTTTAAATACCCTGTTCTCTGTTTGAGATTTTAAATTACGTCCAAAGGGGCGTTTTTCGAACGTTTTTTGTGATAGCTTTATTTAGTAAATATCATGTTCTTCGCACTTAGACCATAAAATTCAGTTCAAGAGCCAATATCGCAAAAAAAAAAAAAAAAAAAAAAAAATAAAAAAAATTTGAGCATATCTTTAGAATTTCCGATACACAGTCTCCCGCGCTGAAGATAAAAATGTTTCTTCTGTACAACGTTGCCATTGCTCGCTTTGAAATCCTTGAGATTGTTAATCAAAAATTCGTTTTACAAAATATGAAATCGTAATTGATATAAATTATTTAATAAATTTCAAATTTGGGCTTCCAGATGCCCGTATTCGCATTAGGATTACGTCATTAAAACTTGATGGATATAAGTGCCGTTGTTTTACCACAATGCGAGAAACATACATACATTTATTCAGATTCCTCATTATTTAATTTTTTCAAATATAATACAAGGCGATAATATTTGGTAGCAACAATCTGAACAGTGAAACGGACATTCAGAGTGATTCGACGCAAAATCGCATAATGAAAACAATAGTCCTTCAGGGACAAAACCCTTTTGGACTAATAAATAATTTTAATCCATTCGTAAACAACTAAGACTAAACAGACAGCAAATCATCAAAACATGCATGGCACAGTTGTATGGCGTGATAAACAAAATCTTGAATATATTGGGAATATAGCAAATATCATAACAGTTGGATCGTCATCTCCTTTTAATAGTTAATGATCCATCATTGATTCTATATAGATTCGTATTCTTTCTAGAAATGCACACACACACACACATACACAAATATATGTATGTTTTACTTTAGACTGTAGATAAAAACAATCACGTTCTAGTCATGGCCGGAAATACTGCTGCGTAGATAATCGGAAATTCCGTCATAGTGGAATGATTCGATGAAATTTTAGAAGAAGCACTGCCAACTTAACATTACATCATTTATTTTTGGGTGGAAAATTACTTAGCATATATCTTTAGAACTAGCAAAAGATTAAGGGTACTAAACGCGTCCAATAATTTCAGAAATGCAATTACATTTTAAATAATGGTGAATAGCTAGCAGAGGCTGAACGACACGCCATCTGCAGACAGGCGAAACTGAGCGAGACTACGCAGTTAGTAGCTGTTTATACAAAGTAGGTGCATAAAGTATAGCTAAACTGTGATTGGTTAATTTTTAATTGCCTTTTTCAAGCAGCGTAATGTAACATGTAAAGATCTCGAATTTCGGAGAACACCAAATTTAGAATAGTTCATTTTGAAGCCACCAATCGTTTCGCAGCGCGGTTACTGTATTTTATATCTTAAACCCCACCCATCATCAAAAGAAAGGTTGTGAGAGCCATTTGGGAGGAAAAGTATTAGTGTATTAGCGAAGCGAGAGACAGTTTTTCATATGAGGAAAGACATGAAGAAAATATCAAGGACATAGCCTGTAGGTTTTCCTATGCCCTATCATTGCTCATGAACTTTCTCATACGTAGATTATGAAATACTTAAACATGTAATTTACAACTATTACAACAACAATATAATTTCTGAATAAAAGTAAATAATAAATTAACACAAATATAATTTAAATCCTCAAATATCGTTCAGACTTTCTTGATGAAAATATTTCCATAGATCTGTCAACTTTGGTGTGGAACTAACTATAACACACAATTCACGATTAATTGAATAAGTTCTTATTGTGCATACACATATTTAATAAAATAGAAAACATCAATACAAAAACATGAATGATATAATGCAATAATAAATAACACAATAATACTTTGACGATTACTTGGCATGACCTCTTCAACAAAATCAGGGGAATTCTTGTTGATGATTGGGGGATGCCAAAGTACAATATATCAAAGATCCTAGGTTCCTTAGAAAAGGTTAATTGGTTTTTGGCATTGTACAATGGTCAAAGTTTTTCTTTCAAAACTCTTTTTCATTAATCGATAAAAATACAACATTATACAAAATTAAAATAGAAATTTAAGACAAATAGTTGGTATAATCAAGTTAAAGTCTTTTAAATTTTGCAGGAGTATAATTGAATATTACCCTACAATAAGACGAAAGAAAGGAAAAAAAATGTTTTTAAAATTATGTAAAATGTGTGTGTGTATGTGTGTGTGTGTGTGTGCGCGTGCGTGTGAGTGGTAGCACGTTTGTGCAAAGCTTTGGCCAGAGGATGGTGACTGGTAAAGAAAATAGAAATAACCCAAATCAGTTTCATAACCATAGATGAATCATCTAACAAATAAAAACAATAAGATTTGGGGGGAAGGGGTGTTAGGAGTGTTCCTAGGGGGGCAGCGGCGTGTGCCATTACTTCTTGTATCCTCCCTAAAGAGACGATGCAAGGTGTAAAGCACATAGTGTAAAAACTCATGTCGGTAGGAATAAAAATTATCGTCTTTGATTTGAGAATCTAGTATTAAACCCATATTTTCAGAATGTGGTATTAGAGGTTTTCCTCTCCTTATCTCCTGGGCTATCGGGGAAATATACAATAGATTTAGAACGGAAAAACTCTAAGAAGTAGGAAAGAAGCCAGACTGGGAAAGGTTAATAGGCTAGCAGAGTCTGAGCGACACGCTGTCAGCAGGCAGGCAAAAGAGGCGAATGAGAGCAAGACTGTGCAGTTAGTAGCTATTTATACTAGGTAGGTGCATAAAGTATAGCTAAAATGTGATTGGTTCATTTTTAGTTACCTTTTTCAAGCAGCTTTATGTAACAAGGGAAGATCTCGAATTTGGGAGAACACATGTATTTAGGGGGGACAACACCAAATTTAGAATAGTTAATGTTGAGGTCTCCAATTGTTTCTTAGTTCAGCCATCGTATTTTGTTGTATCTTATGTATATATATACATATAAACATTAATTATGAGAAATACAGAAATTTGGTCTGGAATCTATCTTCAGTGGTCCATATTTAAATTTTTAACTTTTAGCACACTTATTCATACGTTCGGATTTTGTTTGTATTATTTAAATGTAAAACAAAAGCGGACTAAATCATCCGAAAAATTAAAATTCTCAATATATTCCCTGAAACAAACAGATGATTTTATTTATGATGATTATTAAAGTCATATGTACGAATAAAATTGAAGAAAGTTCGGAAGTTCTTTAAATTACTTATGTAACTGAATATATTTGAAAATGCGAAATTTGTTTCTAAGCATATTGCTTATTATTTCCATTACCATTAATTTAAATTATAGTTACGTGAATACATAGGTAAATAATAGTTTACAAAGTTGATAAAAATATTTTTAGGACAATGATTAAAATTATTTACTTTTAACCTCATTCCTGATTAATATTGTATTTACTTTTCAATAGAAATATATATCACTAATGGAAAATTCGTTAAATATTACACTTACTTAAACAAATATAATCTATCAAAATAATATAATTTTAGCTACAAAATACAGAGTAAAAGATGTTACAATAATTCACCTCCAGAACAGATGAGAAACAAAGATCGCACATTTTAACATTTTATGGTACCTTAGACATATTTATTTATTAATATCAAACATATGCTGCATTTAAAATTAAAGCTGACTTCCATTACTCTCGTCTTAAGTAAGTTTTGTTTCAATTTTAAGCGTAGATCAGACAAAAGGTTTGTTTTCTTTGACTGAAACCACTGCAGCAGCTAGTAACCATAATGTATTTGTCTTTTACGATTAATGGCTAAAATGTTTTCTTCGCATGTTTGCATGGAATGTTACAGTAAGGAATTAAGTTCGATGAAATACTAAGTAATTATTCTAACTGTAACATCCTTTCGGTTATCTGTTTTTTGGGATTTTTTAATTTTGTAATATAAAAGCAATATACAGAGGTTTGATCTTCATTAAGTATTACTAAGTAATGACGTTTTCAACAAATATTACTTTGAAATATTTATTAATCGTGATTCTTCTTGATCAGTTTGAACTTATATTCAAATTACTGCTTCTTTTGTCTGCGTATTTAAAACAACAGAAACATGTAAATGTTTGTCGAAACTGATTTTGACTTGAGTTTCATGAAAGGTTCTAAACCTTTTACCATGATATTAGTAGTTACAGTTAAAACATTTTATTAAGAAAAGTAAAGCTTTTATTGAAAAATATGAATATAATAAGTAACTGTTCAGTTAGTAATAGATCTGCTTAACGAATTTCATGGCTCGATTGTTATTCAGCCTAGCTACGTTCGAAGAATAAAACCGTTACCATTTTCTGCATTGATTGAAAAGCATTTGCCAGTGTAATTGTGCATGGTTTTGATTTGTGTATTGTTACGGATTTCACATTTATTTGGCTCTTTATTTAGAACTGTAATTAAAATTGCTTTATATTTCCCGTGCAACGCAGACGATTTTTGAAGAGAAAGCTACGTCGAAAAAATAAAAATAAAAGAGCGCGTGCATTTAATGTTTAATAAATAAATATCTCGTTATTACTGTTGCCATCCAGAAAAATCTAGAAAAATCGAGATTGTTCTAGTGATGATTAAAAGGCTTATAAAAGCCGCATTGAAACACCTCATCTCAATTGTTGTTGTTGTTGTTATAGTTGTAGCTGTAAAAAGCGAACTGCTGTTTGTTTACTTAATGCTGTATTGATTGTAGCGATTTTGCTGTGAGATAGAATTATTTTATCTGTTTTGAACTGAGTTTTTGCTAATATTGTGCGAATATCTCTGAAGAAATATTTCAGCATTTTGATTTATTTCTTGTGGAAAGAATAAATTTTTGTTAACTTTTTACGACTTGTGCATTCAATCCACACGCAACAGTACTCTTCAGTGGCTATATTTATTGCAGAAGACCGTTCTGATATCCTTCTTGTTTGGTTAAGTAAAATTTTAGTTAGAATCCAAGATTTCTCAATACATAAAGTACTTCCTGCAGCTGATATTTGTGTCAACTTAAAGAGAAATGCATGCTTTAGATTGAGTCTCGAATTCTTATTTTTTTAGCAGATGCTTATAATGTGTTACAGTTTCTCTACTTACTAACATCATACAGATCATTTTTATTACTCAGATTTTTATCCGTTTATAACGAATCTTGTAAGGTTTAATTTCAGTATTATTTCAGTTCGTTAAAAATCTCTAAAGTAAAAAATAATCTCTGATTTAAAGGAATTCGTTCATGACTTCGTCAGCCAAGATAACACTTTTATGATATGCCGAAATCTTGAATTCTTCTCAGCAAAAAATTGTTTCATTATAAATTTTATATTATGTTAAGAAAACAATCATAACACCACACTGAATAAAACATCTGAGTACCTCGTTCTATGATATTTTTATAAACATTAGTGTTTAGTGATCATGTTCTCTGAAAAGAGCTCTACTATGAATTTATCAAAACAATAATTTGCCTCACAATAAGAAGTTCAATTTTAATCTTAAATTTATGAAAGTAGAAAAGTTCTTTTTTTATGAACTTTTAATAAATAAGCATATTATTTTTAATAGAAAAAAGAACTATTATAGTTGATGCTATTTCGCAAATAACATCCATTTGCACTTTCATTTTCCATTTCCGCAATTCAGTATAAATATGTACGTGTAAGGTGAGTTTTATGCTCATATTAAATGCCAGTTAAATACTATCTTATGAAATATGCTTGGCATTATCTTCAGTATGTAATGTCTCAAGTTTCTGAATGCATATGGCCATTATTTATCAAAAGTGAGAAGCAGAATACAAAGACTTACTCTTATGTGTATACCAAGGAAAGAAAAAAATTGCCAAAAGTTTCCGACATGAAAAGACCACAAATAGCAGGAGGTCTACGAACGAAACTTCTGATAAGAACTAAAATAATGAGAAAACAGTGAAGGAAAAAGAAAATAAAAAAAAGAGAATTAAAAGAAAGCCAAAAAACAGCGAAGTTGAAAGATTACTTGAGAGTAATTAATTCAAGTGGATAAGTCAAAACCTGCGAGCAGAAACGAAACTTGCGTAAGAGATTGCAGATGTCTGGAAAACGTATGGGTGCAAATTTAGTGTTTGATGTCATTCTAGAAGTCTCTTACAACTTAAGATAAAGTCGACCAGTTTCGCTGCAAAATTTAATTAATCATCAGTCTACAAAATACTAATAATTAACGCAGTGTTCAGAGAACCAAGAGACC
>KK120386.1:406496-438180 GCA_000611955.2 Stegodyphus mimosarum | reverse complement strand
TTGTTGTAAATAGCAAAACTTTTGAACATTTAGTCATCTCTTCACAGAAAACGCTGCCGAACATGCATCACAGGAGCGACCGAATTACACCCTCAAGAAAGATCAAGCTCTGTTCAAATTTTAAGTCTCGCGGAAAGATCAGAGGGTCTCTGTCTCTCTTCCCAAACCATTAATCTTTTGATAGAACTTTCGACATAGCAATTATTAAATACACCTGCCACCCATACCACAAAGACATTTACAAACACCCATACCTTCTCCGGAATTCGAAACAGGACCCCAAACTATGGTAACTGGCGTCTTTGCCACCATGCAAAATGGTGCGAATGTTACAAGGTTAAAACACCGCTCGTCGAAACTTTAAAGGCTTAAGTTTTGAACACTTTATTAAAAACAAGGTATAGAGTTTGACTCCTTTGGTAGCATTATTAGTATTTAAGTACAAACAGACTTAGAACGAATTATTGCTTGTGTGAAGTAGAAAAAGCGTCTTGAAAAGATGTAAACAACTTTTTTATTTAAACAGAACTTGAAATTAAATGTACACTGAAAAATAAACGGGGGACAGTTTTCTACCTTCCGTACTAGAGGGCCGATTGACGAAATTCAACTTGCGTTTTTCATGTCTCGAAAGCGGGACTTAGGATATATACTAGATTTATATATAGCATTGCTGTAATATAGCTATTTTGACACAAAATCGGACGTTTTCTAGAATGACATGCTAAATTTTTCCATATATGGATTCCAGGACTCAAATTATGCCAAAATATTAAATTTTGTAAAATTTGATGCGATTATAATAATATTCCCTTGTCACTAGAATCACTAGGATTTTTTGAAGGAGGAGACATGAAAAATAAGGAATGCCCTCGCCGAGACTCGAACCTGGACCTCTCGAATATACACCGAGTGTAATAGCCTTTTCACGACGAATGTGTGCTACAAGGAGAGAGAAAATTATACTCTTCCTTTTAAAGGGCGATTGGAGATTAGAGCACCCGATCGCCAAATCCTGGTGGCAGAGAATCATCATCCACTATCCTTTTAGTTCGGGCGCCACTGTAGAGTCATAAGGATTAATTTGGATGCAGGAGACATGAAAAATAAGCACTCGAACTAAATGAGCACGGGAGAAATGAGCATAGGACTCGAACCACGGACCTGTGAAATACGCGCCCAGCGTGCTCACCAGTACAACACGAAGGCATGCTAAGAAGGGAGAGAAATACTTTATAAGATCAATACACAATTAACTTAGAAGCTTCTAAGTGAATACTTGAAAAATATAAATTTCACTTACCTTTTGCTTCTGTGGTACTCTTGCATTCTCTTCTGCACAAACTTATGTCATCATATGAACGTGTAACTTTCGACAGGGTCTCTGTTCTGTGTCCAAGGAACTGGGATTTTCTGCTTGTGGACCTTTCCGCGTGTACGTGATGACTTCTTTTCTACGGAAATTTTGGAGATGCTGGCCACATTGTATCCCTTGGCCTTGTTGGTGGAAACCTCCTCTGGCATTCCTAGACCTTCATCTGCTAGCCTGTCTGTTTATGTGCCATTTAATCATCCTTTGGCCATTCTGGAGCTTTCTCCATTGCGGTTGCTCATTTTCCATCGGGCGCTTGGCGTATGAATTCGGCGTTGAGTAATTGTACTTCCTCCCATCGCTGCGAAACTCTCTCGGTGGTCATCGCCGATTACCGGCTGCTCGTTGCATCTGCTGGATCTCTGTAACTTTCTTCTCTTCCTGGAACCTTTCTTTACTATTGCCTAGGCCCCACTTTATTCTTCGAGTTATTCGAGTTGCTTTTCTTTCGATTCGTGTACTTTGGTTTTCTTTTGTTTTTTCCCTGTCACCATTTTCGGCCTACTTTCGCTTCTTTTGTTTTCGGGATATGCATTTCCGAAGTTGACAGTAAATTCACTGTATTTCCGGGAGATTGTTCTTTGTACCGACTAGGTGATTCTTGCAAAACGTCTTTAAGCACAGGCGCATAAGCGCTGTCATAATAATGCTTTATTCGGCCAATGTCTGCTTTTAAAATTTCTCCATTTGGGGCTTTTAACCAAACTACAATCTCCCTTATTCCCTCAATCGAAAATCTCCCTTATTCCCTCAATCAAATTTATTACAAAACTTTTCTATTTTACCATCAGGTGAGTATGAAAGAGAATGTATAATTTTCAAGACTTCATCTCCAACTTCCAACAATCAACATCTCGCTTTTTTTTTTGTCATAATAAAATATTTGCTTTTCCCTAGCCATGTCCGAATTTCTGACAGCTTCATTGACTAACTTCTGGATGTCTGCTATCTTAAATTCCTGAGACATTTTTCTAACAAAACATGCCTTATCAAGAGGAGTAATCAATTTCTGCCAAGAAATAATGTTGCTGGCATCTTCCCGGGAGCATCATGTTTAGCCGTCCTGAAGGCACATGCAAGTTTATTAACGCAGCTATTCCAGTATTAATGATAATTTTTTGTATTGCTGCAAATGATCAAAGACCTGCATGCATGAAAGAGCTATGAGTATGCAATATCAATCTCTCTAGAATAGAATGCTCCAGTAAAAGGACGGGCAAATTCTTTGGATCTTGATTGACAATGAGTCTTGTCAAAGTTCCCTTTTCAGTGTAAAACTGTATCGTATTGTTACGGATTTTGTATTTATTTAGCTATTTTTAGTAAAATTATAATTGAAATTGTTTTATATTCCCGTGCAATGCAGCACGATACTTATTTGAAGAGAAAGCAACGCGGAAAAGTTAAAATACAAGAGCACGCGCATTTAACATTTAATAAATAGATTTCTCGTAATTATACTCTTCTGCTATCTAGAAAAATCAAGAAAATAAAAATTAGCAGAATGTTCTCGTGCTTGATTAAAAAGCTTATAAAAGCCGGATTAAAACACCTCAGCTCAGTTGTTTTAAGAGAACTGTAGTTGTTTACTTAGTGCTGCTATTGATTGTAGCGAATTTGCGGTGAGACCAGATTGGCTTTCTCTGTACTTTCAATTTGAGTTCTGTTTGCATTTTAGTACTTTAAAATGCAATTACTGTGAGCTATTGCGATATTGTACGAATATCTCTGAGGAAATTTTGTTTAATTTCTTGGGATAAGAATAAATTTCATTAACTTTTTATCGACTTGTGCATTCAGTCTATTATGAACCCGTTCGCACGCAACACTATTATTATACTTCTCGCATATTTCAGAAGCCCGTATGGACTGGCACGCTTTTATCAGAGTGTTTTCTGCTCTTTCAATCTCTTCATATGAAATTTCATCTTTCAACTTTGTACAGTAAATTGCCCCTGGACTGAAGTAACAACACAGTCTTGAAAAGGTATAAACAAATTTTTTATTCAATCAGAAATTGAACATAAATGCAAGTCTCGCTCTATGATAAGATCAGCCACCACAAAGAAACAGCCAGTTTCGAAAGTTAAACAATACAGTTTTCAAACGTCTAGTAATCAAAGACTGTACAACTGATCTAACGCGAAATTAATTCATAATTTCTCATCGTCATAGCAATTTAAATTACGGCAGCAGCCCCAAAGCTGATGAATTACATTCCTGTCAGAGCTGATGAACCTAGCAGCGTGGCCTCGCGAGGCAGAAACACATTCTGCTTTACAGTCCAAAACCCAGGATTATGCTCTATAACTCACTTTTATTTCTGGTGAGGAAAAGGAAAAGAAGAAATTAGGGTTAGCCTATATTTAAGGGTGCCCCTTGGATTATCGGCAAGTTGTTGTTTCATTTTTATCGCCAAGTTGTTGTTTTATTTATGATAACCTGAGTAGTTATGGAAACGCTATCATGGTGTAATTGGTTACGTGATTGCGGTGAATTTGATTGATGGGAAAAGATTTGTAAGGGCTTGATTGCGTGTTGGATGACAGTTAGGAATTACGTTGCGTACTGTGTGCTTTGCATCGTAAAATGGCTGCCGGTGGTAAACAGGGTGTTTCGTGGTATAGAACGAGAGAGCGGATTTTTTTTGAAATGGTTGAGGACAGAAGAAAAGAAACTTTGTTGTATGTAATTCAACGGAATTATAAGTGTAATGTTTGTACGAAGGAAATCCGTATGATCGAACCTAAAGATCGTTCAAATGGCTTTGAATGTGTAGTGCCTAGATGCTGTAAGATAAGTTTCCTTTTTTGTGTTATTTCATTGCTTGATTTAAAGTATGGTTTATTGAGATTATATATTTTTTGTTTGGCTGTAGTATAGAATTGGGGGCTTCTTTGACTTTTTATGTGAAAATAGATCGATGTGTAGATGGACAAAGACAAGGGAGTGCGCAATGCCGAGTTTGTGCAATTCCCTGATCTTTTTTTAAGTGAGAATAGGTCGATATGTACATGAATGCAGGGTCTGTGCAATTTTTGCGATTTCTGGCTCAAAAAATCGCCTCTACACAAAGCCAAAATAACAAGTCAAAGAATTGCACAAACTCAGTGTCCATGTACCTATCGCCAGTTTTTGCCAAGAGGCACCCGTAAATATATTTTTACCGAAATTAGAGTAAAGCTAAAATTATGAATAAATAAACAGTTAAAATAATAATAACCCTATAATTTTATTAGAAAGTGTAGCTTTCCGAACCATATTTCTGAAATATCATATATTAATAACCATATTTCTGAAAATCATATTTCACTCTGATGTCTAAGTTTAATAACTGCAACTAACCTATTTGAAGAATCTTTGGAATTTAAGATATACCTAGATGTTTAGATGATCAAATGTCACCAAAAATTCTGGATTTATGGAAGGCATTTATCTAACGATTTTGTCCGATATCATGTAGCATTCCACTTTGTTTGTGTATAAAATCCTTGCCATTGAAAATGCGTATGCAGGGAGGAAAAATAACTATTGAGAAAGAGAAGAGGTATCATAATAAAATCAAAATTTCTCTGTTTATGATTTTAATTAATCTAGCTGTTTGTAATTTCCTGTGTTATTAAATTATTAAAATAAATGAAAGTTTGCGCGAATACAACAATGCCTGTGGGAATACAATGTCTTCTATCACAGTTTTATTTCCCTAAAGAATGTCTGTACGGAAGTAATACATGAATTCCATGTAAGGAATTATAAGTGTAACTCAGTCTTTATTCTATATTAAAACAATAATCAATTTAATTTTTTTACCTGCGGCATTTCTTTGATAGATATATGATGTAGACAGGAATGCAGTATTTTTACTCGTAATACACATGAATGCTTACATAAAAATATATTTCTACATCTGCGAAATATACTGAAACGTTCAGTGAGTATTAAGCTAACACTCTATTGATTAAGATGAGAAAAAAATTCCGCTCGATGAAAAAATTCTGATCAGACATTACCAGAGTTCTCGCAATTTGATTGCAGGGACGGATATTTACTACTGGCAAATATTTTCCCCAGAGATTTGAGAGAAGAAGGCCTCTCACAATATGTACAGGAGGAAAACCACATGAGACGATAGTCGATTAGATCAAGGAATTGTGATTAATTCATTCTTTTCCTTACCCAGCGGGATTTTTAAAAGAAATTATTTTTCTTCGATATTTCTTAACATATGTAACTTGAGTTGCTGAAATGTCACCTTGTTCAAAATCTTTTAAGATAATTAAATAAAAAATAATATTTCTTCCTCAAAAGTGTTGTGAAATAGACTCACGTAAAAGTAATGACAAAATTATTTCATTGGATTTTAATGTCTTTTAATCAATTTAAAAGCTAGTAACATTTAAAGCTAAGCGTTACTGATCACATTGAAAACAATTAAGCCGATGGTCACACTGTAAACAGAATTTATATGTATTGAATTAAATCTTTGCATATTTTATTAAAGGCATTATGTAATGACATACGCAAGGTAGTGAATTATAGCTAAACTCGTTAGAAAGTTATTCTTTTGACCAGGAAAATATTATCCATTATACAAATTATCTGTTATAGGAATTTTTAAACAGTTTCGAATTCAAAGGAGCAAAATATTTGAAGAAATAACACAAACTGTGAATAAGTATTTTCAATATAGATTAAAATATGTATTTTAAGGCATTTATATGATGTAAAAATATAAAATAATAAATATCATATTACTGCAAAAAAATAGAATCGACCGTCCCTTTAGCAGACACTCATTGAAAAAAGATTTTCGTCGCGTACAAAGGAGAACCCATTCCTTAGCTAGTATCTCAACATTGATAAAGACGATCCAATAAAGACAAACTTTCAATGAGCAGTCGTTCCCACTGCAATACCAGCTGAAAGCGAATCGAAGTACATTTCTTTTCCCCGTCTTTTAAAGTGAACTTTTCTTTATATGAACCTGATACTATCCTGATCTGGAGAGAGTGTAATCAATTAGGCCAATCTTTTTTTTTATTCTCACTGCATTCTAGGCATTGGAAAACACGAAACGACGATTGTCTATTGGGAGTAAGATTCAGGCCGCATTTAGCCACCTCATTTATGACGCCTGACGTAACATTTCAAATCGACGAGTGTATTTCGGAGGAAGCGGTGAAGTGGTAAAGAGTCCAAGGATTCAGAAACTGTCTTTTATCTTTAAAATGGAATGGCCATTACTGAAGGTTTTACTGCATTTTTAAAACTAATGGTTGATTTATGTTATAACTATTGATATTGCGTGTTCAATTTAACCATCGCAATCCCATTCATCTGATATTGTTTCTTCGATACATGTATTTAACAATGTTCATACTCTCGAAATAAATTTTTAATGATTACTGCTTTGAGAGAAATTATCCGGAGGATGCATTTTCAATAACTTGCTTTCCCCAAGCAACAACAAGATAACATGTTATCAGAAAATCGGCTGAGTGCCTGTTGAAATCTGGAAGCGCATTTTTAATTCAATTTTGAAATCAAGTGAATAGAATTATCATAGAAGCTATAACGAAAATTGTAAAACACGTGTACACGTATCTCGTTAGGGAAACATGTAGCTATCATTTGTTTGCCTTTCCTCCTGACAAATGTTCATTTATTTAAGACATATATAAGGTGTAGGAGGGGTATATAGTTTCTCTCTAGTTTTGGAGGCGAAAAAAACTCGTTTTCCTTCTAGAGAATGACTAACTTTTGTTCACACCGAGAATTCAAATGTGCCATGATAACCGCATTCAGCATCTCAAAAGTGACTTAATAACCAATATGTCGGTAATTAAGTCTCTGACTCTTTATCATGACACAATAACAGATACATGGAAATGAAATACCAACTAGTCCACCCCAAACATATCTGACCTTGTAAGTGGAATGCCAAACTATTCGAGTGACCTGCTAAGGCGGTTTCGATTATATTGTTGGAGAATTTGAGCAATAAAAATTATAATTATGTTCTTGTCAGTTTTATGGAAATTGCATACTTACATGGTTATAATCAGATACTAGAAACTCCAAATATCTGTTTTGTAAGGAGAAATTATTTTGCTCAAAGGGTACACAGCACCAGTCGTTTTCTTATATTAATTTTTTTTATAGTTTAGATGAGTTTCACATTTTAAAATTATTTCTACATGTTTTGAAATTTGTTGTAATTGTTCAAATTAACATGATTTGTAATGATTAGGCAAGAAAATATTTATGCGATTATGCTTCAAAATTTTTTTAGTTCATCAGTTGAACAAATAGAAACAAAGAATATTGGATTCAAGAGTTCAGTGACGTCTGTTGAACGAACGTGATGGATTAAGAAACTTGTGATTTGGTTTGAGTGGTCTTGGATTCACAGTTCATAAAATCTCGCACAATTCGCTGTTTTAGGTGTCATGTTATTAATTCAAGCAATAAATTAAAATCAGTAACATAAAATTTATCTTTGTAATTCTGCTAAGATAATTTTCACAGGAAATATGTTTAAAAATATGTTTGTTGCGCTAGCTTAACATGCATGAATAGGAGTGATTTTGGTTAAATTATAAAGCTTAAGAAAACGATCAGTGCTTTGCAAATTCTTAATTATTAAATACGTTATTTTTATAAACAGCTGCCCAGCTAGAAATGGCTCGAATTCTTGTTTGCCTTTAATCTGCTTATCAAATCCTTACTAACTCCACAAAACAAGCAATATAGAAACAAATAAAAACTAAAAAGCATTTATTACTTGACAAGCCAACGTAACATAAGTAGAAGAAGCGCTTCTTGCAGTAAAAAGGGGGAAAATAAAAGAGAATATTAAGGGTTATATGGTTATATAAGTGCGCTATAATAGAAAAAAAACTTAGAATTATGACAGACAAAGAACAGCATACAACTAATCCTTTCATTATTATACCATAAAGTGTAATTAAGAACATACTGCCCAGCGATCTGTTTGATTTAAATAACCATTAATGCCCAAAAGGAAAGAGGTATAAATTATAGAATTAATTGAACTCATGCATACGCTGTCAACAATCAGGATTCACTGTTAACCAATTATTTTCAAAACTAAAGGCAACGATTTATTTTTTGGAGCAGCAAATTTAAGCAAAATTCATACTGAAAGCTATTAAAATAAGCTATCACTGCACAAAGTACAGTTACATTAAAACATTAAGGATATACGTAATATTTAAAACCTGAAGGGATAACACTGAATAGCACCTTACAGAAAATAGTTAAAATCTTGAAAGTTGCACCTCAGAACGAGACGTTTATCTTTTAACACGAATGACACAAAATCCTTTGTGAAAGAGAAAGCACAGTTGTTGTTTCGAAATCCTAGCTTAAATAAGAAATTCTAGCGGCAAAAGCTTCGGAAAATGCATTGTGAAGAAAATTAACGTCTAATGATAAAACTTGCGCTAAATCTGTCCTTAATGTCCTATCTGTCCTTGAGAATGATCTTATTTTTAAATCACCCACGACGTATGATGGCGAAATAAATCTTGTTGGATGCTGTTCGCTTGGGAAAAAATTATTAGTAATAAATCAGACAATGCATTTGACTGAAATAAAATTCATTTTCTCTAAATGCAACTCTCAAAAATTAAAGACATCCGAAAACATAAAAAACAAATTCCCCTGTTCTCCTTACATTTTCAGAAGAAGTTTGATCTGGAATATTCGTCAACGTTTAAGTATTTATAAAACCCTTCCTTATTATAACCAATAAAATTAATGCTTATTTGAAAATCAAGTTTGTTTCAATAATATTTACAGCTATTTACTAAAGAGAGCCTTGCATTCGTATCAAACATCAGCTATGTATTAAGGTTATGAGCGAATTGCTTAAGTTCGCGCCACCAGGTTCTCCCTCCCCATATCGGGCAGTAGACATTGGCCTAGCAAGAATAAACCAAAGAATATAGTATATCGCTGTATGAATTGACAGTGTCAAAGTCAAGAAGCGAAAAGTCAAAGAAGAAAGTTTTGTGAAAGAACGAATCCTATAAGTTCTTTAAATTTGTACCTCAGTTACCTCTACACCTGGGGATTTGACGAAGGTCCCTGGAGATGAGAATTTCTCCCACGGTGTAGAGGCGTAGTAGTCAAACAGGTTTACATTACGTCTGTGAAACATTTCCTTCTTTACATATATATTCTTTGGCTCAATGCACCCCACTGGGCACGAGCGGAGAGTCGAAGTACTAATCACTGCGCCAGCCTACTCGGAGAGCCGAAACCATCTGCCATTCAGGACAGTATTAACTGCCACTTCTGGCATCAGAAACTGAATTCGTATCCCCCAAGGGCCGCGACTGCCAAGGTACAGATCGAGCCAGTTCAAAAAACGACTGCAGAGGAGAGAGTGTTATAAGGTGTCTCAACCAAAGCGCTGAATTTAATATGTCCCCAAAATACTTATTTTTAGAAAATGAAAAATGTTTTTGCATACAGAAAACAGAAAAATATTCCGATTAAAGAATGTGGAGTTTGATTTGTACTGGCAACATTGGTATTATATCACTGTCAGTTCATTTCGCAGCTGTGTTGCTGTAAAGAATGAAGAATATTATGAACAGATTGTTAAGAAATTTCATGCAATCTTTGGATGTGAAAGTTCGCCTAATGCAACAACAGTTCACAGATTTATAAAAAAATGACGTCTTAAGTTCGAAGGCAGACAGCTGAGCGAGAGCGTAGTGCTTTGATCCAGCCGATCCATTTAAAATATCGCTATTCTGAGTGACAGTGTTATTAAAAGTCCCAAAAAAATCCAAATTTCGAATCGTAGGAAGAATTTAAATAGGAAATTCAATGTATCATTAGTCACTCTCAGTAGGCAGATATGTGAAAAAGTGATTACGAATTATCGAAAGAGTTCTTAAATCGGAACATTTGCCTGCTGTAAATATGTAAAAATGTTTTCAATTTTCTGAAAATAAAGTACTGGCAGTAAAATAAATAATCCTAAACTTGAAAATAACGTTTTTCTGAAACAAAAGTACCGGGAATACTGGGCATATTAAATTCGGCGCTTTTGTTGGGACACCCTTTATAAAACTCTAATTCACTTCCTGATGTTTAAACTGAATAAATCAGCCACTATATTTGCAAGTGAAAACCATGGTTTGGGAACGCTACTTATTTTGTAAAAGAACGTAGTAAATACCTTTTAATTTTTATTCCTTTTCTTCTGCCTTAAATACCTTAACTAGTTTTAGAATTGATGGATAGAATTATACACTCACTTCCAAAAGTTAAGCAAGGAGAGGAAAATTCTAATTTCTGAAAGCCAATCAGAATTGAAGAGGATGCAATTCGCTGCAGAGGTAGATGGAAGTATTCAAATATGTTAGGTAACAGCCAATTGCGCTTTCATGTCAAGAAATATGCAAAAAAGGCAGTCTTATAAGAAGCCAGCTTTATGAAGGCTTACAAAAGTGGATTGTAAGTGCTGATAGAAGGTGTTTAAAACTTTCGTACAATTCGTTTTCAAGACATATGTGCTTCTATAACTTCCAGAAGACGAATGGAAAATTCTGAGAGCTGGCGTGCTATGGGACACATTGAAGCAGGACAGTCGATCCCAGATGTTGCTCTTTTCTTCGGCGTTCATCATTCTGTAATTTCACGTTTATGGAAACAATTCCAAACCACACAGACAGTTGTCCGAAGTCCCGTAGCCGGTCGCCCAAGGGTTACAACCCCGAAGAAGATCGATATATTCCTACTGTAGCCAAGCGAAATCGCAGAGCCTTACCAAGGACATTACAACGTCCCTTGGTAAGGCGATATGTGCAGCTACTGTACGCCGAAGATTACATATGAGTGGACTGTACGTCCGGGTGCCTCGAGTTTGTGTTCCTCTATCCGTCCATCAAGAGAGGCACGATTACAGTGGTGCCGGGAACATGTCAATTGGACTGTGTCTGACTGGGGCAATGTCATGTTTACTGACGAGTCAAGATTTGCTCTGGAGCCAGAATACAAGCGTATAAGGATATGGCGTGAACAACGAACACCCAATCAGTCCCAAAACATCACCGAATATCACGCATTCCGAGGCGGAAGCATTATGGTTTGGGCAGGATTTCATTAGGATACCGCACCGACCTGCACATCTTTAAACGGGGTTCTTTGACGGCTGTCCGAGATCGAGATGAAGTCCTAGAACCCATTGTGAGATTGTACGCTGCAGCAGTTTGCCCTACTTTTGTCTTAATGGACGATAACGCACGTCCCCACAGAGCTGACATCGTCGATGACTACCTGGAGAGTGAAGGGATTGCGCGTGTGGCGTGGCCAGCATATTCGCCCGACCTTAATCCCATTGAAAGTCTTTGGGATTTTCTCGGCCGTGCTGTATCTTCACGTTTCTCAACTCCAGCCACTCTTATTCAGCTGGAAACTGCTCTACAAGAAGAATGGCGATTGCTTAATTCTGCGGTGTTTGACCACGTAATTGAAAGCATGGTCACAAGGTGGAAATTTTGTATACAGATGAAGGGGGATCACATACCCTATTAATGTCCTTTTTTTCATTTTATGCTGTTTATTTTCCCTTTATACATAATTCTGTGCAAGTCTCCAGTATGTCATTATCTGATAGCTTACAAAAATTTAATACTGTTTTCATTTCTGTATATAATTATTGACTTTGTTTTATGCATAAATATATATGCTACATTCCTGCCGAATTTTGTGTCAATCATTGATTTTTTTTGCATTTTACATCTTGATGATTAACTTTTGGAAGTGAGTGTATAAATACAACCTCCCACATAGTTGAATCGACGAAACAAAGTTGTTTGCTTTACCTTATATGATGTTTAATATTCACGCTGGATTAATTAAGCTTCGGAGAAACGAAAAGTTTGCAAAAGTTCATTATTTGTAATAACAATACCCATTTTATCTTCCAGTATTTCAGTAGCACGTTCTTCTAACTTCAGCTCTTAATTTTGTTTTATCATGAATACTTAATATATTAGCGTCACTTATAATGAAGTCAAGATGTTCTTTAGAATTGGTAGGGTATATTCAAAACTAATTGAGGTTCCATAATTTCATAATTAACAGCCGGTAAGTATATTCAACAAAGAGTTAGTTTGTTTCAGTTTAGATTCACATCCTTTCCTTGCATTGCATTCTTATTCGTCGTTCACGGGAAAAAGATTAACATTGCCACGAAGAAAAACAAGGAATTAATCTTAGCTATAGAGTTACATGCTCTCCTGGACTGGCTAATAGACAGTTTCTAAGCATGTGATCAATATCCCAATTACAAGCAAGCTTGATAAATATTCTTTTCTATTTTTGTGTTTCGTTGTTACTGCTGTTTGCGTCAACTTAAAGATGATTTATTCTTGAGGAATGATTATTTTTAGAATATTAGATGTAATTTACTTTGAGAGTGAGTAGTTGATAAAGTGGCACTTATTACAAATGCTTAAATTGCTTCCATAAGTAAAGTATTGCTCCAGTTTTGAATCATTATAAGAGATTTTGCTATTTCTTCTGGTTAAAATTTCTTATTTAGGGATAAAATATTCTTCTTTCTTTCTTAGTTTCGTAGTTACACTTCTTTCTTTCTTCGTTTGATGGTAACTATTCAGTCACTGATTCATTTAAGTCTTGATTAAAAGATTTAGTAGTTAATTCCTGAACCTTGAGAGATATTTAGGCAGAAAATGAATACATATTCAGCTTTTACAAAGACATTAAAAACGTAAATAAGTGCAATAAATGGTGTTAGCAAGTCTTCTTTTTGTCCTTTCCCATATCATATTCAGATATGTGTTATATCTCTTATTTATTTAGTATTCGGAATATTTTTAAACAAATATGCTAAGCTAAATGTTGTTACACGCTAATTTTATGAACAAATTATCTTTGACGCAAGCATTTCATATTATTGAAAAGAAATCACCGTTATTTCCTAAGTGTGGACTATGTTAAATATTTAATTTATTTTAATGTGTATGAAGATGAAGCACTCCAAGGTGACTTTTAGAGATAAAAAACTTTAACATAATTACGATTTCGTAAAAGATAAATTATAAATACATTAAGGGTTCTAGCCGGACATGATTTCTAATTACACCACGAAAGCACGAGGTAGAAACAGAAAAAATCGGTATAAAATTTCATTCACATACACAAATCCAATTTCTAATTAAGCTTTGGTATACTTTTCTATATACTTAATGTCATTTTCTCTTGGAAGTTTCGTTTATTATTTTCTGTTTGTAAACAATCTGAATCTGTCAACGGCGACTGGATAAAATTGCTGAGCACTAGTAGTTTGAATAAAGTTCAACGGTTTTGTCCCTTTTCCCATGTGTAAGCTGGCTGTGAGCTGCTTTCTCTTGAAAGCTTCAAGAAAGCAATCCAAATGTCAAAAGAAGAGCAAAGCTTTATACACTCAATATCGCTTTCTAGAAAAGGCATAAACTCAGCTTTTCTTAAAACTTAAAAATTAGGTCAAAACTTCAAAAAATACGTTTACTTAGTTATGACTTTCAACCGTAATTGTGGTTATCACTAGACTTAAGAGATAATGTGTCAGCTTACGAATTTTCCGAGTTTTGGAGTGACCTTTCCTCCTAAATTTGCTCCAAAGCTCAGTTTGAGATTTTCATATTCTGTTTTTTAACTTATCTTTTATGAACACGAACTTTTTACGGTTTAGTTTGAGCGCCATTTAGAAAGCGTTTTGAAAAATATTTATCAGCGTCGTATTTTTCGCTTCTCCCAAACTGCTGTCAGAACATCCATTTCCTACCGCTCCACATATCTTTGACACTTTAATTACTGCTATGCTTATAATTAAAACTACAGTAACCCGCTTTAGAGATTTAATTCAATTTTACTGTTAAATAATTACCACAGACCTTACGAGACATAGTTATTTTGCTGACAATTTAACTTTTCGTGCCACTGTCTGTATCTTTTACATTTATTTTACTCACTTATTGGAATATGAAAGCATACAAAAGCACTTAAGAAGTTGTGAAATTAGGATGAATTAACTAAATCTACAGCAGCTGTTTCTCCTCTTGAATATAAATCCATGAATAGTTTGCTTGCAATTATTGGTTTAAGATGTGAATGCTAACGTCTGTTATTTTTGTTAGTAGGATTTTAAAACCTTGTGTATTTAAATAACAAATAGTATTTAAATACTTACCATTACTTAAATTAATTTACTACGGTTCTAATTAACAATGGGAGCAAATGCTTTTTTTCAGATTAAAAAAATCCGATGTGTACACCACATGACTTCCTTATGAGGAATATTAAATTATACGCACTTTGCATTTAATTTGAACTTATTGGATTGAACTAAATCTACTTCGTCGATTGTGCATAAGCCACAATAGATTAAATGCACTCTTTAAAATTCACTATATTTGTTTACCATAGCGACTCTCTGGCGCTAGGTTTACTTAACAGCGTTACGTCTTAATCATCTTATAACTCAGAATGCGCAAAAATTATGTATATAATCTAAAAAAATTTCTATTTTCTATTCAAATATGATAAATCTAAAGCGATGTATAAAGGAAATTAAACAGGAAAAAAAAAGAACCAGTTTTTCACAGACGATTTAGTATTTATCATTCAAATAATTCAGATGTTACTTCGCCACAAGGCAAAAATGCATAAAAACTCAAAATATCTATATTAAAAATTGCGAAGTAGATCTTTAACACTTATTTCCTCGAATAAATTCTAGACTTGTACAAGCATGATTTAATTCCCAATAATAAAAGAAGGCGTTATCTTTGTTGTGGCGAAGCTTAGCTTTTCTAGATTGGTAACAAATCCGCTATTCTGCTAAGTTTCAAGTGTAAACAAATGTGGCCACTACGGCAAAAATAATTAGCTTAGCCTCACTTAAACAACTTTTAAATTGTTCCCAAATCTGCAATTATAACATGCAGGTTAACTAAAGGCCTAAAAACCTTAACCGGAAGATAAGAAAAACATAATTCAATCATTTTTAAAACAAAAAATGCACAATTTACAAACATATAAGAATAAAGAAACTGAATTCACTGAACAGAGTGGATATATATATACGTATATTTATATACTTTTGGTGCGGCCGATTGCAACCAAAATAGGATGTGCACATCTACATGTTATTGCAGTCCCATAGACAAAATTTCAACGTTTTGAAGTTATTTGTTTTTGAGTTCTGTGAGATACATGAATGCATACGTACGTATGCACAGACGCCACGAAATAAATTTCTTCAGAATTTTAAATCAGTTTCATAATTTTTTTGTGAAAAAAAAGAGTCCTTTATTGTGTCCTTACGTTCAGATTTCATGCAAAAGCATAGTTAAATTGCATTCGATAGCGGTGAAAATGGATATTTTCTTTGAAATATGATACCGGAAATTTTTTGTGATTACAATACTTCCTTCTTACTTCGTACAAGGAAGTAAAAATATTCGAAGTATTCATATGTTCTGGATACTGTGTTGAGGTTTGATGCCTATCAGCAAGTGCACTTATTCATTTGTTGCAGTTCTAATTTGTAAACACATATTGTTGTGGTAAATGTTAGTCTGTTGTGGTAAATGTTAGTGTAAATGTTTTGACTAGAGTTTTAAACATATTAAGGTAGAGCAGTTTACAGCTTCTCTTCCATGCGAAAGGAAAGAATCTGCAAAATAGTTGCCTCAAGAGCAATGCGTTTAAATATTCGTGCCATATTTCATTTTTAAAAAAATGCCCTTTATGATTTCTACGCAATAATTTTTATAAATTATTTCATCTGCTATGTTCAAAATACATAATCTTACATGTATAGAAAATGTGTAATCTTACATGTATATAACATATGTGATTGGAGTTCAATATAGGAAATGAAAAAAGCATTAGCATTAAAAAAATAAATAAAGTAACAAAAAAGGGAAATAAGTATTTAAACTAGAAAACGATATCGAAATCCAACCTGTAGAAAATAATATGTTTGAGAATATTTTATGATAAAAATGTTTTTTGAAGAGAATTAACGAGAAATGACACTAACACTTCGTTTTGATAATAAAATTACTGAAATATGAATAAAAATAAAATGTTTCGCTATTCATGAACAGCACATGTAAATTTTATCTAACAGTGTAACATCTACAAAAGAAGCGAGAGAACGAATTTTTAAATAACCAAAATAAAATATTTAGTTTGTTTAAATTATTTGCTTCGGTATATTTTCACTTTGAAAACTTAAATATAAAAAACACGAATAAAATAGTTATTTACCTCAGATTATCATTATCTCTCGCATACACATTTTGTAATAATTGTTTACAGATACGAATTTATCAATCCGGGTAATGGTTCAATTCTGTTTGTATCATACTTGACCTTTTTTCGCTTTTTTCAAACGCAGTTTTCAATGATTTTTCCTCTAATAACCTTGCTTTTCATGAGGTGACCAGAACTGGGCTGCGTGTTTTAAATCGTGAACAACTGTAATATTCAATTCTAACCTATCCAACAATGATAATCGAAAATCTCAATAAATATTTATAACATATTGCAATATCATATAATCACAATAATATTTATAATATATAGAGAATAAAAATATACAATATAATAAATAAATATATATACATATTTATTATATTTCATATTTTCATTCAATATTATTTATATAATTATTTATATATATATTATATATCTTAATAAATATTTATATATGTTACGGATATCGTATTTATTTTTAATTGTAATTTAAAATCGCTTTATTTTCCCATGCAACGCAAACGATTTTTGAAGAGAAAGCTACTCCGGAAACGTAAGAATAAAAGTAAAAATAATATCTCCTAATTACTGTTGCCATCCACAAATATCGTGAAAAATCGAGGTTTTACCAGAATATTTTAGTAAATAATTAAAAAGCTTATAAAAGCCGAATTAAAGCACCTCATCTCAGTTGTAGCTGTTTCAAGTGAACTGTTTGTTTACTTAATGCTGTGATTGATTGTAGCGAATTCGCTGTGAGACTGGATTAACTTTATCTGTTTTGATTGAATTCTGTTTAACGTTTGAGATATTGTGATATTGTAGGAATATCTCTGAGGAAATATTTCAGTGTTTTTATTTTATTTCTTGTGAAAAGAATAAATTTAAAATTTTTAACAATTGATGCATTCAATTAATTACGAACCCGTACGCACGCAACAATATTTAGGAAAATGTTAGCAACATCAGTTAACAATTAACCTTTATTTGCATCGGCATCATTATATAATAAGCCCGTTGGCTTCCGAAGTTTGCACTAATCATTACGTTTGAAGATAAGAACCAAATTAGATCTCACAAGTAGCGAGATTTTAGGAATTTTCTCTAGTTCAATGTTTTTAAGCGTTTTATGTATTTGCTCGGTCTATTAGAATTGGCAGAGTAAATTAGTTATACCTGTTTAGCTTTCCTGTTATATTTTAAGCCCAAGACTTCTTATGATTGGGAACGATTTAACAGGAATTGGGGAATCATTGGTTGATGATCCCAATATATTCCCAATATTATAATAATATTCATATATATATATATATATGAAGACATCTAACTATAACACTGCGCTTCATAGCTCTTAGCCTTTTTGCAGCCCAGCATATTTTGAATATTTAGTACACGTAGTACTACTATTATCATTCTGTACAGCAATTTTGTTATATACTTGTATGGTAAACGAGTATAATATTTGGCTTAAAATGTAATTGTACACTTTAACTCTTTGAAATCCAGACCCTCCGCTAACTTGTATCCTTAAAATACTGAACAGCCCGAAATACTTGCCAGTTTCAAAGCAATTTCCTCCCCTCCCCGTCCATTAACTCATAAATAGGTGTGAAAATTTCGAATGACATCCTTTTTAGGCTCTAACAAAGATTCCATTATCCTTTGACCCCATTCTTTATAAACCTATTCTGAAAGTATTAAACTGAAATCAGTGAATCAAAAACGAAATGTCACGTGCAACCTAAAGATTAGAAACCACAATTAAACATCTTAGGACAAGCTGTCTGGAATAAACTGATACAACGCATTTGGCAAAAACGCACCTGCTACTTCATACCTTAGGAGGAGGGAAGAAAACAAGATCGCAGTCTCGACCATTTTCGGGCGCTTGTGTAGTATAGATGTAGGGCGGTTTGATCGTGAAAGAGTTAAAGTGAATAGTAGGATTTAAATGATTCGAACTTATGCCTTATAAATGAATGTTAACATTTTTATACGTATTTATATTTAATTGGATTTTATACAGATATATATCATTGTTTACAAGTAGTGTGGCTTCACGTTATGTAATAGAATACTTTGATTAATTGTAATACAAACCACAATGATGTTTCTGCATTGAAAATATGTTCTTTCTTCAAGAGCCTTGTATGCTCATGCCATTTCACTAGTGGTCTCATCTCATTCTTAACTTCAACATGTATTTTTTATGTAACCCAGAAGTATATCGGGGGAATTGAAATGTGCATTTTTATTGTCTACGGTAAGGTGCATTTTTATTGTCTACAATAATGTGCATTTATATTACATACTACATACCCTGTCTCCGCTTTGTGTATTGCATTATTCTGTTTATTAGTAGTACAACACCTTAATAATGTCTCTTTGCTGAAAAATTGTACGTTCTTCAAGAACCTAGTTTGTTCCTGCTTTGGTTATTACTGTTAGTTATTAGTAATACAATAATGCTGTCTGTACTGTCATCCCAGACCTTGACTGGGGTTTGGCCTGAAGCAGTTCAACTCCGATGAGGAGGTGGAAATCCCGTATGGAGAATAACCTTGGTCGGGAGCCTGCTCAGCGGCGAACGTTGCAAACTTCTAAGATCTTTTGAAACTGGAGGGGAAGCGAAAACTTTTGTAATGCTCTATGAGAAAACCTTTGGGAAGTTAATACTTCTGTAATGTCGTAATGCGTCATCCCTTATCTGTATGTCATCACCTATCAAAGGCCTGGTCGATTGGCTTTGGGCTTGGGTGGAGAATTATATGTAATAAAAGTTATTTTTAGTACGGATCGCCGTGATGTAAAAGAAAGTGCATTTAAGTGATCTGCAAATTGAATCTGTGAAATTTTATGTTTCAGGAATGTACGTAAAAATCCGACTCAGCTGGTTCAAATAAATTAAATACAGTTTCAAATTTTTTAATAAATGTCAGGGAGAAAAACATAAAAAAAAGAAATTAAAATTATGTCTGTAAAAATTCTGTACAGCCCCATGAATTCTCTGAGGCAAATGCACAGTTTGACGCGTAAATTTCTCTTTACGAAATATATAAATTGCAAAAGAAGATAAGCTACTTAGTGTATATTTTCAGCGAAGTTTTATACAGCTAAATTAAGAGAACAAGAAGAGTCTTTTACCGAAATTCAGTTTCTGCAAATACTGTAAACCAAAATACACACATCAAAATTGAAATTTCAACTTCATGAAGGAATGTGCACAGCGATGTGAAAACAGCAGGGTTGTAAGGGTAAGACACATATGCAGATCACTAAATAAACAAACAAAGATGTAAAAATTAAAATTTTCATTCGGTTTCTAATGTGCCACCACGGGCAGATTTACAGGCCTCTAAACGGCGAGGCATACTGTCTATGACGCTAGTAATGGTCTCTTGAGATATTCCTTACCAAGCCGAGTCCACTGCAGCTCTCACTTTTTTCTACAGTGTAGCCTGTGGTGCTCCGTGCCCCACACGTCCAATGGCAACCCATATATGCTCCTTAGGAGAGAGAGCGGGTGAGGCTCCTGGCCAGGAAGGATGTCACTGAGGTGTTCAGAGTGTGACGTGCGACATCCTGCTGGAATAACGTGGTGCGCAAGGCCTGCGCAAGTGGCCAAACCACAGCATAACAACTTGTGTTACGTACCGGCCAAATGTTAAACTGCCAGTAATGTGGACTAGGGTTGTCCGCTGTCCAAACGATGCCGCTCTAAACCATAAAGCTAGGTGTTGGGCCGATGTGATGATCGACGATATGCGCTGGCAGATAACATTCACCGGGAAGCCGCCACACAAGTCCACAGCAGTCATTCCTCTATAAGCAAAATCGGGATTCGTCTGGAAACAACACCCTATGTCTTTTGTTCCTCCATTGACGATAACGTCGAAACCAAGCCAGACGGGCAGCCCTGTCTCGAGTGGTTAGAGAAACCCCAGTAGCTGGCAGTCGTGCGCGAATCCCTGCTTCATGAAACCTATCATGGGTGGCTTGCCAGGAGACAGATGGTCCTTCTGATAATGGTAAGTAGGTTTGAATATGACTTTCCGTGGGGAACGGGCATTAGCGGTGCACGAAACATTAGCCGAATTTGCCTAATCAGTGCGATTTGACGTGCACCTTGATGATCCACTTTCTCTTTGCCGGTTCTCAGATGGTCCTGCGTTTTACATATCGTCCAACAATTGGCAATTGCGCTCATCAACAAATCGAGCTCATGCAGTTACATGATACGTTATCTTTCCTCAGAAGATAACTGCAATCCGTCATTGATAGCATATACAGAACGAGATAGCTACCGGTTTTTATAACCAGAAACTGGGTATCATGTGACCAAATGCGCACGCGAATTTGACCGTTTGCATATGTCTCTGACATCTGTCGATCCTATTATATTCACGTCGCTACGCACATTCCTGTATGATGTTGCAATTTCACTTTTGACGACAAAAATCAAAGGAGTTTTTTCAGTATATGGCATCTACGGAATTTCAATTTAAAGTGAGTCGTTTCTTTAACCTACGTTGGGAAGATGAAATTTAATACATCATTAAAAAGTTAAGAAATAAATTTGTTTATTATGGTGCTATTTATATTGTTCTTAATAATATGAATGGAAAAATTGAAACAAAAACACTCGAATCGAAAAATGAAATCATTTAAAGTAAAAGGATAATAAAGATAAGTTTGATTATTCTCAATATGTTGCATGTTTTCTTTTCTGCAGCAGTCTGTGTAATTAGATTTATTTAAAATCGATTGCATATGGGGTCTTCTGACCAAGAGCCACATAAATTCGTACCTTATAATTTTAAAGTTAGTTTTAGTTTCATCTATTATTAAGAAGTATTATATATCCAGGTAACATAGATTAATCATATTCATAACAGAAATTATTTAGTGTAATTAATATTTATAGTTACTTTTTTTGAAAGAGTTTTAACGGAAATTCCATTTTACGTTTTTCCAAACGAAAGTTAAACAAAAAATTTCATAAAAAAACTACCATGCTTAACGATAGTTTCCTTCTCCTTTGAATAAGCACCGATAAAAAATTTAGCGGATACTGCCTACCAGATATTTGTATCCTACAATAAAAATTCCTTTTGATAATGGAATTTATGAGAACCAAATATCATTCCTACCTAATTTCAAAACATCTGTATGATTGAAAGAAGTTGAATTAAGTACTCAATCAAATTAGTATAGAAAAGAAACACTTCAATGGGACAATTAAAATCGCTGAAACAACCTTGTCTTTGCCGTACATTTATCAAAACACTCAATCGATTTCGAGGGCAGCTACAGTTCCCTACTACCTGAGGGTATAAAAAGCCGTTACTGAGGTTGCTTTCCCTTTCTAGAAATTTCGTCCTCCTGATGAAGAGGGACCTGTAGCTGCCCTCGAAATCGATTGAGTGTTTTAATAAATGTACGCCAAATACAAAGTTGTTTCAGCGATTTTGATACTCAATCACATATTGACTCAACAGTTTTTAAAGCAGTGTCTTACTTTTAAAATTTCCCTGATAGATCTTTTGATTCAACAGGAAATGAACATGATTTTCTACAGCTCAATAAAAAATGTTATTATAAGGTATTTCTTCCGCCTTCTTAGCATGTCTTCGTGGTGTAATGGTCAGCACACTCAGCGCGTATTTGAGAGGTCCGAGGTTCGAGTCGGGACTGCACATTTTTCATGTCTCCTGCTTCGAAATAACCTAATGTCTCTACACTATGAGCTTCTTAACAATTTTTATTTTTCGTTAAATAATTATTTCCTGGATATTTGTTGTTGTACAAATTCAAAAATTCAAAACATCACTTTTGTTTCCTGTGTATAAATCTACAAACAACGACAGAATTTGCTTTGCCTGCTCGAGAAGAAATGCCTTCTCGAACAGATTCTCTTTTCTGCAGTTCGAAATGTTGAATAGTCATTGCTCTTTCTATTTCATTTACAACACCATACTGTGACCATTTTTGAACTACACTGCCAGTAGTATGGCTACATGATGCGGGAAATTCTGGACGGTATTTTCTATAATTAACAAGGAAATTCTTTGAATCATTTCTTTTTACAACTTCTCAAGCACCAGTTAAATGTTCTGGTTTTATAACACGACGAAAACTAAATTTATATTGTCCGTGAAATGGTTCATTATTTCTATTTGAAAGAAAAAGTGAACTGTCTCGCGCAAGTTTCTGAAACGATAAAATCAGTAACGGAAACAGGTAAAATCTTGTCTTGAATTTAGTATGTTATTCGCGTAATTAAATTTAATGAGCTAGCGGGATGTAAAAATTGCATTATGTGTTATATTCGAATCATGAGTTGTATGTTGTGAAAGCATGTTTTTACCAGACATATCCTTAAGGGTTATACTAAAGTTCTGAAAGGAAATAAATGCAAATCTATACTTACTTAATTTATTCAAACCCATTCATTTTTCTTTGCTTGTACATTCATTATAATTCACTGCAGGACTTCGTTTTATGCACTATAACATTTAACATATTGATCGGATTCTAGACTAGAGGCTTCACAAGGTTTGCTAAAAGATCGTATCGCCGTCTAGACTGAGCTTAGTTTCATTCAAATTTAGCAGATAGTTTGGATAGCAAAACTTATTGAACCCAACACTTCTGAATCGTAAGTGAAGTTAGATTGCAATCCATGCATTTGCGTGAGACACAAAAGCCGTTATAGAGATTGTAACATGCAAAAAAAGGGGAAACATTTGGAAATGTCTAAAATGGCCCACACGAATTTGATGAAAAAGTATGACGCTTGACATTTTAAAGTTCGCAAAAATGCATTGCAATTTCGAAACCGTAAATAAAAAGTTTTCAAAATTTCTTAGTATACTTCCAAACATTTCAAAACTTTGTAGGGTCTACTTATCTAACCTTTGTGTGAAAGCTGAAAGAGTATAGCGACTGCACAGAAGAAGGGTTAAAATTACCCTTTATTACACATTTTAAGAATTTACAGTGCATCAACTCGACGCTAACAAACTACACCTCTGCTTGGGTGGTAACAGTAAGAACTAACTTAAAGCTTTGAAGATATTCATGTCTCGCAAAGCGCGACTTAGGACATATATTAGATTTATATATAGCATTGTTCTAATATAGGTATATTGTCACAAAATCGAACTTTTTCTGAAATGACATGCCAATTTTTTTCCATATTTCGATTCTACAACACAAATTATGCCAGACTGCCAAGTTCTGTAAAAATCGCACAAGTAGTTTTTTAAGCTCTCAAAAGGTTAGCTCCTCAATGTTAGTTGAATTTGGTGTACATATATTAATATCTCTTTTTTATTTAACTTTTTATTCATTCTTCCTTTCACATTTCGAAATTTACGTTCATCCCAAAAAAATTCACCTATGTTTTTATTTATTTTTAAAATTTGTATTTTAAAATAATTTTTCTAATTTTTCGAAAAACCTATAACAGTTTTATAATCATCTTAAAGTAGATATATTTACAAGCATACCTACAAAAATTTACAGTTTTTTATTCAAAAATTTCTAAGATATATGGGAATTTATATATTGGCGTGTTTTGAAATTCGGCATATTTGTTCTAAGCCAAATGTGGTTTACGCTCTTTGCTATAATTGTTCGGAAATATGAAGGATGGCTTTTTTTCCGCTCGTCTACAATGAAGAAAAGTAAAGGAAAAAATATTGCTATAAATTAAGAAGTTCACCAAGTGAATTACTCTTGGTGCAGACTGAAAAAAGTGCGCCAAGATAAATTTTCGAATTTTTCCGTAAGTGTTGCACCAAATTTTATAAAATTCAATATTTAGGCTTATTTTAAGTCGTAGAATCAAAATATGTCAACAAATTGGTGTGTCATTTCAGAAAAATCTCGATTTTCTGCCAGAAAATCTATATTACAATGATTGCTATATTTAAATCTAATATGTATCATAAGTCGCGCTTACGAAACATGAAAAACGTAATTTGAAATTCTTCAATCGGCCCAATAGAATGGGAGATATAGAACTGTCCCCCCTCTCCTTTTTTTAGTTCAAAGAGGCAATTTGTCCTGAAAGACAATTAATTTCGTTTTACCATTTTGCGTTGAAAACTATAAACGGAGAATCACTTTTTAAAGTGTTGCCACCGAATATTATGGTCCTGTATTATATTTAAAGAAGTTAAATAATGAAATTTGCATGAATGTATGTATGTTCCTCGCACTGTGATAAAACAACGGTACCTAGAGCCATCAAAATTTGAATAACGTAATCTTCCATAGAACATGGGCATCTGGAAGCCCACATTTATTTGGAATTTGCAATTTGTTTTATTATCTATTTCAAATTTTGTGAAACTTTAACGATTTTTTTTAAACAAACTCAAACGGTTTAAAAGCTAGCAATGGCAGCACTGGGGAAAAAGAAAAAAAAAACCTTTTTATCTAAACCGCGCGGAACTGTGTATCAGAAATTCTAAAGATATATTCATTTTAAAATTATTTTGCGATATTGTTGTTGAACTGAATTTTATTCTTTAAGTGCGAAGAACATGATATTTAATAAATAAAGGTAATACACAAAACATTAAAAAGCGCCCCTTCGGACGTAATTAAAAATCTGAAACAATTCAGATTTTTTTATTTTTATTTTTTAAATTTATTTTATATTTTTATTTATTTCTTTATTTTTTGCAGAACGTACACTCATACAGGGGTTTGGGTTCCTTGATATGATAAACACCCTACGATTACCTGATAACAGGAATCATGCGTTTATGGAAGGTTTTTCGGAGGGTAATCGGCTCAGGTTCATGTTAGACATAATTATACAATATGAATCTGTTAAAATTCGAGTGATAATTTAGGTAAAAATTTTATTGAGAACACATTATATGAGACTCATAAGTTCCCATAATTTTTTCAATTGAAAAATTTTGCATCAATTTTTTTAACACGTACCATATTGCATTCCTCAATTTATCACCGAATACATCTTTCATTATCTTATGCAAAGGTGCTTCATAAGTAAGAAATGTACGGGTTTTCACTGTTTTATATGGACATTTGATTCACTTTATGAGAATTTTACTTTTAATTTTATATGCTACATCATTCTCTCAATTAATACTAATAATACTATATTTATTATATTTTAGTATTTGATTTAGGAGAAACTGTATAAATATTTGCCAACGGTATTCGCACGCTTTAATACTTGGTAATCTAGCTTCGAATTTTATTACGTAAATAGCTTAATAATTGCATTATTAAAAGGACAAGAAGAAGCGAAAGGGAAAACTCCTATTGGTTAACATATGAAAAGAATGTTCTGGTGTTGATAAGGAAAGCATAGTATTAGAAGAATTGTAAAAGTACAGAGAGCGTTCACACATTTTTGTAACGATTTTAATTATTATTAAGAGAATTCAAATTTAATTTTAAAACACGAACGTGACTGGCATCAAGTTGGAATAAGGTTTATTTATCGTCTGCGACATTAAAAATATTCTATTTAGTTCAAAGAGGCAATTTGCCCAGAAGGACTATTAATTTCATCTTGGCATTTTGCCTTTATTCACTGCACGCTTTGATTTGCTTTTCAAATTGTTACCACCAAATGTTATCGCCCTGTATGTTATATTTAAAGAAATTAAATTATAAGGTATTTCCTCCGCCTTCTTCTCATGCCTTTGTGATATAGTGGTTAGCGCGCTGGGCGCGTATTACAGAGGTCCGTGGTTCGAGTTCCGGCGACAGCATTGCTCATTTCTCACGTTTCTCAGCATTAAAAAAAAAAAAAAACTAATGTATCCACACTGGCGCCCGAACTAAAAACGATGGTGGGGGATGATTCTATATCACCATGATTTGGAGATTGGGGTCCTTAATCCCCAATCGCCCTTTAAAAGGGGGAGTATATAGAGTATTTCTCCCGCTTTTTTTCGCATACCTTCGTGGTGTAGCGGTCAGCACGCTGGGCGCGTATTCCAGAGGTTCGTGGTTCATGTCACGACGTAGGCATTGCTCATTTTTTATGTCTTCTGCTTCGAAATAACCTATACAAAATAATGAAGAATCTGCATAAATGTATGTATGTTTCTCGCATTGTGATAAAACAACGGCACCTAGAGCGATCAAATTTTGAATAACGTAATCCTCCTGCTAATATGGGCATCTGGAAGCCCAAATTTGAAATTTGAAATTTGCTTTATTGTCGATTTCATGTTTTGTAAAACTTTAACGAATTTTTGATTAACAAACTCAAGGATTTCGAAGCAAGCAATGTCGTCAACGTTGTACAAAAAAAAAAAAAAAAAAAAAAATTATCCGCAGCGCGGCGCGAGACTGTGTATCAGAAGTTCAAAAGATATGCTCATTTAAAAATTATTTTGCTATATTGCTGTTGAACTTAATTTTATGGTTTAAATGCGAAGAACATGATATTTAAGGTAACACTCGAAATGTTAAAAAAATGCGGCTTTGGACGTAATTTATAATCTGAAACCTTTCAGACTTTTTTCTATTTTCTTCAAAATGTCTCTGAAAAATAAACGATGGATCGAAGGATATATTTTTGCGTTGTCCGAAGAGAAATGCTTTTATTATTCAAAAAGATGTGAAAAGCATGGTTTTAATATTTCTACACGTAAAATAAGTGATATAATTAATATGAAAGGAAAGAAACGTCAAAGTTTACATCTGACTAGAAAATAAGCAAATAATGCAGACCCAACGAAGGTATGTACAGACAGCTCTTATTAAATCTAAAGTCGTATATCAGGGTTTAAAGAAAAATCTAAGCTCCCAAAGCGCTATTGTAAAATCTTTAAATATCTCTATAGGATCTGTGAACAAAATTATAAAATGTGATTCAAAGCTAATAAAAACAACAACAAAAAAAACATGATGTTTATCTCCTAACGACGAAACATGTTTCTCATTGTAAGACCACGTGGGAAGATTGCTATAAGAAAATTATTTGGCAGGTAAAAATGACAATATATAGTTACAGTTGATGAAGTTTGGATGTACGTATCTGATTGCAATAGAAAAAAGATCGATTTACTGCTGAAAAAGACGGGAAAAAGACTTAATATGTTGGTTCAATGAAAGTTTGAAAGAAAACAAGGAAAGTTTTTCTAAAGGTTTTATGGTTATTACTGGATTCTGTTACAACGGAAAACTTAAAATAGAGAAAGTAGAAAAAAATGTCAAAATTAATTCGGATTACTATCAGAAATGTGTTTTAACACCTATTTTTAAAGAAGAAATTCCATATCTTTATTTAAATAATTTTCACTGTGTTAAATTCCATGAGGATAAGGCTCCAAGCCATACCTCTCCTGCTCTATTCATTTTTCAAAAATGAGAAATGAAACAGGAATTGAAGACATTCCTTTTAGATGCGTTCCATCCAAGTCCTCTGATGTGTCTCCTCTGAATTACTGTGCGTTTGGACTTTTATAATAAGCTCTTATAAGCGGCGCCCCAAAACACTGGATGGTCGTTAAAGATTGCGAATAAGGAGTGGAATAAAATCGACCTTTATATTTTAAGAAACTGACTTTATCTTGGATATCAAGATGTAATAGAGTGTGTTTCTAAATGAATATCGAGGTGTTAACACTTTGTAATATTTATTACATAAAACTCAAAATTCTAATTAATACATGAAATGAAAAAGAAATTCAAACAGTTATACCTACAAACTTACAAGTTTATTTTGACAAATTTATTTATTGATTGAAGACGATTGGTTCATCTTCTACCAGTTGGGGAAATGACCTTAGTTGTAGAACATAGAGCTAGGAAGTGCCAGTTGCAGTTGCTTCTCTAAAAAAAAGGCTGATAAACTTTCGTCGAGATATGGCAGAAAAAACGTTCAATTTAGGAAAGTCTTGTTGCAATTGAACCATTTCGCGAGGATTTTCTGAGCCCTAGATGCACACATTAGGAGCGTTCACATGTTATTATCACATTAATCCGAAACGCGCGTTGAACAGTATCTACAGATTTGATCTTTGCAAACTGCAGAATACAAAAAGCTTTCTGTTTACTAGTTGCCATTTTTGCTACTAGTGCTTTCTGACGCAAGCGCGTACCAACAAACAGAACCATTTGAGTTGCACTTTGATTTCATGTATTAATTATGATTTTAGTTTTACGTACTAAATACTACAAAGCGTTAAAACTCCGATATTCATTTAGAAACACCCTGTATGTTAGTTCAACAAAAGGACTGTCAGACTGAAAATATTTGAAAATAAATTTCTAAGTTTTGTCTGTGTATAAAACTTTGCAAAATCGTTCCAAACATGTATGAACATCTTCTGTATTACTGAATCAAATACTAATGTTTCTTGTAATTTATATAAATATAACACAAAGAATAAATACTATCTTGAAATGCTATAAAAAGTATTAATTTCAAATACTTTCGTACTAAATGACAAATATCTAACAAAGTGATTATTAGAAAATTAGAAAACTATTGGCTTTTATATCATACAGGTGACTGATTAAAATAAGCATTTCTTCACAATTACTATTTTATGCCTTCAAAACGAGCTGGCCAATTAAACCAGGTTGGAACTGTAAGATCATTGTATTTTATGAACATATCAACACAATTTTTACATGCACATAAGCTTTCATTAACATTTATTTTTTCTGAGTTTCTTTGTAAAAATATATATGCTATTTAATCCACATGTAAAAGTGCATACGATATCTTAAACTAAACTTAAACATGAATATACGATTTCCTTAAATGAGCATGAAATTCATGGAAAAAAACTAGCACAGAATTTTTTCTTAAAACTTAATTTTTTTCTTAAACTTAACTTTGGTTTTTTTCTAAATCTTATTCTGAAACTGTTGAGGTATGAACTACTTTAATAGTCATGAAGAAAATAAATTTGCATAGAGTGAATTTGAATCTTCGTAATGAATTTTAATGTTCTACTTTTCGCTTTTAAACTAAAGTGAACATGTAAAGATTACATTTTATTTACACTCTGGTGATAATCTTTATTATATTGTTCCTGATGTGCATTTAATTGCCAAAAATATTATTATGACAAAAAATTAATACTAAAACACGAATCCTGATTTTAAAGAAGCAAATTTAAAATATGTTACAGCCATGAAATGTTTGTTTTGTACTAATTTCTTCTTCTTTTAATTTATATTAGTCGTGTAATTAAATTTAATAAGCTAGTGGGCCATAAAAATTGCATTACGTGTTACATTCGACTCATGAGTTGTATTTTGTACAATCTTGTTTTACCATATATATGCTTAAAAATATACTAACATTCTGAAACAAAACGTTTTTGAGCAATTTTCTGTTTCTTTAATTACTGATGTTTCTACATCCTAATAAAAAACAAAAATCTCAACATATTCGTGAGAAAATCAAAATGTCCAAGCACGGTTTAGAAAATGAAGTTACGCTAAGGTTATTATTTTTCTAATGAAAAGCGTTCCATGTTTTTAATATTTCCTTAAAATATTTAAATTAGATATTATCCTGAAAATGGCAAGAAATAAAATTCCGATCTAATATGCACTGAATCTGATATAAAAATGCAATGTTATCTTTTTACTTTAACTTAAAATTGTTTCATTTGCATCTTTTGCTACCCATTGCGGATGTTTCTGGTTCTTTGGATTTATGAACTTGTGTTTTACCGTTTTTCTCTGCATATTTCTTAAAAGTTTGTGGAAGTTTGGCAAGATATTTTTTTCTGAAAATCTGAGTTAAAATTTAAAACAATTTATATACATATACATATTTCAGTGTTTTGAAAAGAAATTCGACGTTCGTAATTCGAAATATTCTTCATGCACATTGATTTTGGTTTCACTTCTTCCTTTCCACCGTATTTGCATTTTGAGTTTGAGCTTCTTTCCGCTTTTGCTGCATAAAAATTCACTCTTAAGTCAGTCCCAATGTATTGCCATCAAAACTGACGCATGACATAGCGACGCTTTTACAAACATTTCTTCCGAGCCCTCAGGGTGTTGGATGGGGTGCTTTATCTCGTTTACGAGTCCTCACCGGGGACGAAATTTGTAAAACAAATGTTTTCCTGCTCGATATCGACGTGAAAGTTTTCCCCTGATTTCTGGTCACCTTTGACTAACAATGAATCTGAGTCTTTTCCTGTACTAAAGTGACTCCTGAAACTCCGAGCTATTATTTGTGGAATTGCACATTCGTTTACTTTACACGTATAATGTAAATAACTTCCTACGTATTTTGTTTACAATTAAATAAGTTATATTATTCTATATTATGGAATTTTATATTAATAATAATGATTTATATAATGGTGCTGCGTTGTTTTATTATTAATTTTCCGATTCCTTTTTACATTCCGACATTTCAATATTATTGATTGAATGTATCATTTTTCTTTTAATCTTAATGCACATTCTGTCAAATTAGATCCTAATATTTTTTTTTTCCTTTAATATTAAACTGAGAGTTTTCATGCTTCCATCCAGTGTTATATATATATATATATATATGTGTGTGTGTAATAATTGTATTTTGGGCAGAAAATGAAAACAATTCACATTTAGTCATGGCCGAAAAAACTGCTGCTTAGATGACTGGAAATTATGGTGTAGTGGATGAACGGATGGAATTTTAGAAGCCCAACAAGCTTGATAGTTAAACATCATTTATTCTTGAATGATGAATTTCTTAAAACATAACTATAGAAGACAAGGGGGTACTAAATGCTCCTCATAATTTTAAATATGTAATTACATTTTAATTAATAGTAACTGGCTAGCACAGGCTGAGCGACAAGCTGTCAGCACGTAGGCGAAAGAGAGAGAGAGAGACTACGCAGTTATTAGCTATTTATACAAGATAGGTGAACAGTACAGCTAATCTGTGATTGATTAATTTTCGGTTTTAGATCCCTTTTTCAACCAGCTTTGCGTAATTTGGAATGATCTCGAATTTGGAAGAAATGAATTTAG
>KK120386.1:372402-406456 GCA_000611955.2 Stegodyphus mimosarum | reverse complement strand
GATCACCAAATTTAGAATGTTAATTTTGAGATCGCCAATTATTTTTTTTTAAGCAGCTATTGTATTTTGTTATACCTGTAAGATATAACAAAATACGATGGCTGCTTTAGGAATAATTGGCGACCTCAAAATTAACTATCCTAGATGTTATGCTCTTTCCTTAAATTCATCTGTTCTTTCAAATCGGAGATCTTTCCATGTTATATAACAACCTAAAAATAACGAATCACAGCTTCGAGTACTTTCTGCATCACACTTAATATAAATACTCTTGGCACAACAACTACGTAATCTTCCTTTCCCTAGCTTCCATCTTGCAAAGAACTCTGCGCCGCTTATGCTTCCCTGCCTGGAATGACGTCGTATCTTTTTATCTGTGTATATAAAAATTACTTGTATTCAACTATGATTTTGTCTGCCAAAGGAATAATTTTTGATGTGCCTAAAAATAAAGATGGTGATTCTTCAATTCAGATGTGTTAACTGCGTCATCGAACCTCCACCCTTAGCCACTGTCGAAAGCGGTTAAAAGTTCCAATGTTTTCTTCTACGCATTAAATTATGACATATATATATATACAGCTTATATACAGTCTACATATATAGATTCAATAATTATAATATATTATATATATACATTTTCAATATTTTGTAAGAAGTCTATTACGATGAAACTTGAACAGGTACTTGCGTATGGATATGAAAATTCTTTTCAGTGACATACGTGATCGTTAGTTGTCCCGTGACTCAGTTGAAAAAATACTCTTCTCGGCAGTGGAGAAGGTTTATTCTGTTTCTTCAAGCTGATTTAGAAACTGCAGCAACTGAATTTAAGCTGCAACAACTGAAATTAGCAATTGGTCAAGTTTAATCTGTTTTCTCAACATTTCCCATTTTATAGGTGTAAAAGCAAGCTTCTACACCGCGACTTCGATGAAATAATTGTTACCTCTAAGCGCGAAAACATAAAGTCTTACCGAACCGGTTTTGTGAAACATTATTCCACTGACAGCAGTTAAGGGAGGAGGCGATTTTTTCGCCTCGTCCTCTCCACCACATTTTTGTCATTTTGAAGTCGTCAATATCTTCTTCAGATTCCAAATTTTCTACAAAAGCATCATAGATGAATAAGTAAAAAATATATACCGAACTACAGCAATTTCTTCAATGCTGGATTTCCAATGAAAGTTGATACGATCGGTCATCGGCGAACTTAATGCATTGGTCACCATGTGCTGCGGGTATTGTGATGCATGTGTAATGCCTAAGTAATTCTTTGTACATGCTAAAAATATCACTTAGCTGTGATTTGTAGAACATACCATTCGCGGCGATGTGTCAACATTTTTTCTGTTTTCTTAATTAATTAATACACATGTTTCAAGATACGCGAATGTGCACGTGCAAGTTTAGGAATCAAGGACATGAATACGATCAAAATGTGCTGTTCTTCTTTCATTCACTTATGAACGATAATTTTGTTGCAACGATAAAACGATATAGTATATATTTATTCAAGAAATCAGTAAACTCAGACAGTAGCTACTAAAAAATAAAATTATCAAAATGTGCAAAAGTATGAGTCTGGTGTGTTTTTAAGATAGGAAATGGTACTATACTGGTAAGTAACATATTTTAATGTTATTGAAGGTTAAGGTCGACAATCCTGATATTTTAACAATTGGTTTATTGCCCCCTCACAGCGCATTGAAATTTATTTCTAGTCGAAATACCTTTGCTCGTTGGGCACATTCCATATACTTTAAATAGTTATTCGGGGAGACGTTATCCTGTATGTTAAACTTGACTTCTGCCGTAGTGTTTTCACACCGTCTCCACTACAACAGGTTATTAGTTCAAAGGGCAATTTGCCCAGAAGAATTAATAATTTCGTTTTGGCATTTTGGGTTGGTTCAATATAAATATCGGTTCACTTTTCAAATTGTTGCCACCAAATATTAAAGCCCTGCATTATATTTAAAGAAATTAAGCAATGAAGAATCTGCATAAATGTATGTGCATTTCTCGCATTGTCATAAAACAAAGAACCATCAAAATTTGAATAACGTAATCTTCCATAGATATGTCATCTGGAAGCCCAGATTTGTAATTTGTTTTCTTATCTATTTCATATTTTTTAAAACGTTAACGAATTTTTGATTAACAAACTCAACGATTTCTATGTGAGCAATGGCAACACTGTACAGAAAAACAGTATCACCACTGTAGGCTATCTCCAGGGTGCGCGTATCGGAAATTGTAAAGATATGCTCATTTAAAAATTATTTTGCGATATTGCTGTTGAACTGAATTTTATGGTTAAAGTGCGAAGAACATGATATATAATAAACAAAGACAACAGACCAAAACGTTTAAAAAAAGGCCTCCTTGGACGTAATGTAAAATCTTAAAGCTTTCGGATTTCTTTTTTAAATTTTTATTTAGTCTTAATTTCAAGACTCTTTTGAGCAAAGGGCCTATACTTTTAAATTTACTGTATCAGTTTTAAATAGATTCTTTCTTTAGAAGTGATTTGTTAGCTTAACTAAAATTTGCCTTGAGCTTCGGTAATGTATTTCACTTTGCTGCATTCTAAACCAGAAAACACATTTTACATTGCCGCTGTGATCATTTTGCCTATTGAGTCACATGACATACGATGCTGCCAACGAAAGTAGTGAAACGCTGGAGGAACACTTTAATCTCTGCGCATTTATACATCTTCAGTACTATGGAATCTCTCGTTGTGAATTTCTCATAAATTTTGGAAATGCACATATTTTTTGCAATAACATTATGTATAATAAAATACTGGACATGCGTGAAAATATTGCTTCTTTTTCTTTTCTTCGGGGGGGATAAATAAATACGAATTACATTCTAAACCTGCAAAATGTATTAACTAATTTATACCAGACCCGTAAATAAGATTTTCCATGATTTTGGTGTTTTAGCAGTTTTAAATACTCGGTTTCTATAGTTTCTATTGTTAAGTAACATTTGACATCATATTTAAAAAACAAATATGATGTGGATACCGCATTACTTTTTCGTGCGGCTTATTAAATTATGCACACTATTTGCTGCACTTCATTTAAACTTATTTCCTCGACTTATTTTATCATTATTAACCAATCTCTCAAGGCAAGTTGGAAATGACATAAAAAATTTTAAATTTCGAAATTAAATATCGCGGCCAATTCTTATCGTACCTGAGTCAAACTTCTTCTAATTTTATTTTTTCGTGATGATTGTTCCCAAATATGAGCATAATAACCAGGAGACCGCATTAGAAGTTAGATTTCCTTACTTATCAAAAATTAATTTTTTTTAAATTTGGCGTTGCCAAAATATAACACTTGTGTAATGGGAAATACACTCACGTTTGTGAAAATTGCAACACCATGAAGGACTTACGCGAGTGAGCTGAAATTTTCAGGAAATGCAAAGTAGCGCATGATATGCAAATGATTAGAATTGCAAATCCGTAGCGCATGCGTATGCTGAGCAGCGCCCTCTGAACGGCTGATGGATCCGAATAAATAGACGGCTGTAGCGAGGCGTGTATGGTTATCGGTGGTTATCTGCTAGTGGTAAACGTTAACTCAATCTGTACTTATGCCTCGTCGACGAAAGAGAGCGAGATTTGAACAACTTACAGAGTTTGAACGAGGGAGAATCATCGGCCTTCGTGAAGCTGGATTGTCGTATCGTGCAGTAGCCTCTCGTGTGCAGCGTAACAGCAGCACAGTGATGCGCGTTTGGAAGCAGTGGACGGACGAGTGTCGGACAACTCGGAAATCCGGGAGTGGACCCCGAAATGTGACGTCAGCTCGCGATGATAGACACCTGGTCCGCATGGCGCGGACGGACCGTACAGCTTCCTCTAGACAATTGGCAGCACTGTGGTCAATAGCTACAGGTGTTTCATTGTGTGCTTCATCAATTCGTAGACGTCTGCTGCAGTGTGGACTGCGCGCACGGACTCCTTTATACAGGATCCCCCTAACGCACGACCATCGCCGCCTGCGGCTACAATGGGCCAATCAGCATAGAGACTGGCGTGCTGATTGGCAGCATGTCGTGTTTTCTGACGAATCCCGCTTTAATTTGTGGTACCATGATGGCCGCATTCGTGTCAGACGCTATGCCGGTGAACGCCACCTTCCGGAGTGCATTATCGAACGCCACAGTGGACGAACACCCGGAGTTATGGTCTGGGGCGCCATAGCATATCATAGACGATCTCAATTGCTACGAATTGTGGGCAATCTGAACAGCAACCGGTATATCCGTGAAGTTCTACAGCCCGAAGCTGTTCCCTTCCTTCAAAGCTTGCCAGGCGCTGTATTTCAACAGGACAATGCCCGCCCTCATACTGCTCGGATTGTTAAATCCTTCTTTGCAGCGCAGCAGGTACAGCTTCTTCCTTGGCCTGCGTGTTCCCCGGATATGTCGCCAATTGAACATGTGTGGGATGTCATTGGTCGGCGTCTTGCTCGTGATCCTCGTCCTGTTGCGTCTGCAGACGAACTTTGGGTACGCGTACAAACGATATGGAATGCTCTTCCTCAGTCAGACATTCAAACTTTGTTTGACTCCATGCCATGTCGTGTAGCAGCACTTATTGCGGCGCATGGGGGCCACACAAAATACTGATTCTGATCTCTTGTTCTTGTTTGTTTGCTTTGAACATTTAATCATTTATTTGTACAACTACCACTCAACTGTGTATTAAATTGCATTCAATTATGACGATTCCTTCTTGGTGTTGCAATTTTCACAAACGTGAGTGTATATACCTACGACCAACGATTGAGAAAATAAAAGTCTGGATTTACATATATAAGATAAAAAATAGGTAAATCAAAATTATAATATAACGCAGCAACAGTTTCTTAATTCCCCCTCTTTGTTCTAAAATTAATAATCCCTTTTCCTGCACTACGCAACACTACATAACTAATTTGGAACTTGAACTCAAAATATCGAGACATGAAACTTTCTCTGATTAAGCAACCTAAATAGAAACCTTCTCTTGATAAGCTTCCGTACTGGATAACTGCGTACGTTTACGTATTGTTCTAGCTCTCTTCCCGTTAAGATGCTATTTCGCTCGCTTAGCTTTTGACAGGTATTGTCCGTTGTTCTAAAAATATAATTTGTATAAATTTATGGGATGCCACAATGATGATGTGCAATGGAAAAAAATATATGTCCTAAGAATTAATTATCAAGGAATAAAATTGCGTGTGGAATTTACTGTTACTTCACCCTTCGAGTGTCATCTTTCTAACTGCGCAGTAAAGCCTGTACAAATTATTACAACGCAGCTTTCTCCAAGTACTCCTATTACACACAAGATGGTTTTGGAAACGGTCATGTAGGGTATTTCTGTTGAGATACGATATCCGAAATGTTTCGCGATCACAGTACTTTCTTTAATTCGTAGAAGGAAATAAAAATGCAGTTTAATTTTCTGCACTTTCTGTAATGTATGAGCTTACCATACCAAAACTAAATTAAATTTGAGATTGAATTAGATAAATCATGCAGTAAATGGCTAAAGGAAGAAAAATTTCAATCTCATATTAGCCTATGTTATAAATTATACGTCTCAGTATATTTAAAGCAAAAATTCAATGCCCTCTCTCTCTTCAGTAAGTTAACCCACGCTCCACGTAAAGCACATTAAACTTGAACAACATAAATCAGCTTCTTTTGAGCAAAATCGAAAGGGAAAAGTAAGACAAAAAAATAGCAACTTGCCTTAGCAATTGTTTTAGGATGTCAGAACATATTCTAATGCTATTTTCTCAGAGTATAACTTACGACGTTGTAGAGACCAAACCTTTATTTATCTTCAGTTATAAATTTATGAGTCTAGACTAGTGCTATTAAAGATATATTATTATGAAGATATTTACTACAGAAAGAAAAGACCAATGCAAGTAAATACTATATACTGAAATACTTATTGAGATCTATGGCTGAAAAATGTGTACATAGATTTACTTAAGGCATTTGATGCATGAAGCAAGGTCTGAAACGAAAATTTTGGTATCAAAAAGTGAAACTCAGCATTTAAAAAAATTCTTTCGTAAATTATCAGTAGGATTGCTAACTGAACTGCAACCTCACCAGTTGGATTTTATAATCATTAAAATATAAATTTACTCATTACAAAATGCAAACTTACTCGTGGCAAATTCCTCGTCTAACAGAAAAAGTCATACAGACGCAGGGCCGAAATTTGTTCCAGGACATTTGCTCAGCGGAGAGGTTTGCGCTACTAATTCTTTTATTACTCGGTATATAAAAGCCTGTTGCCTATTTCTAAACATTTGTTTAATTAATATACTTAGAAGTGAGTAAAAAAGTTGTGATTGTAAAATTTAAGAAAAGGGCTACAAAACTGAAAAGAAAAAAGAAGTTATAGCTTGTCCTTTAAATGATAAAGTAAGATACCAACTAAGATTTAGCTTGTCCTTTACATATGATACAGTTAAATAAGATGCAAATATCATCATCTTTATTAAAAAGAAATAAAACCCATTAGCTAAACTACAGGATCTTGCAGTATTTAGATGCAAATTTGAAATAGGCACTGATTTTGCTCCCAGGCAAATAAGCAATGGCGTTTTGTTTAGCCTTAATTCTTCCATGTATGTAATCCATATTGCAATTTTAAGCAGATTTAAAAAAAATTGGTTTATTATATTTTGATATACTCTCTTCTGTTGAGTTAAGAAAACTGTTGTTTGCGTCTGATCAAACAATACAGAGGCTATTCGAACATTTTTAGATGATGTATATTGTATTCACAAAACTAAATTACATACAATTCTTGTGTTTTAAATGTTCTATTTGACATCCCTTATTCTGAACTATCTTTCGACTCCGCAATTTCCAGAATAATAATGCCTTTTGAAGTGTCAGAAGAGGTATTTTATCCCATTCCTCCCGAACAGCTTTCCAGAGTCCTGTTAAGGGTTTGGGACAACGTTTGGATAATGCAGTTTTTAAAAGTCCGAAAGCACAAAAATCCATAGGCGACACATCGGGAGATTTAGTAGGGATATCAGTGAAGGGTATGGCCTTGATACCAGTTTTTTGTTCCATTTCTTTTACTAAATTTATAGTGGATTTTGATGTGTGACTGCTAGCTTTGTCCTGATGGAGTCTCACAGATTGATGGCATTGTGGGTAAAGCGATGGTATTTCATTCAGAAACATTGGAGATAAAATATGTTCCTGATAGTATTTGGAGTTAATATTGACATTTTTCTGCACTCTCTTTATTTTTAACTTGCCATTATAAGAAAAACCAGCAACAATCATGAATCCCTTAGAAAAACTTTCTTTCGATTCTTTGAATCGTGTACTTAAATTTTTTTCTTCCCTTTTATGATAATAAATGGCTCTTTTTTTGTGACAATCATTTAAATACACCCATGCCTCATCTATTGTGACAATTGTTTTCCATTTTTCTTCGAATACGTGTTTCTCATATAGAATTCTGCAGCGTGTCCTGCTTTGAGCAATATGCTTTGCAAGAAGACGATGCACATTGTGGTTTTTCGCTTTCTTAAGATTTAAATCAACGTTTATCATTTTGTTTGCAGTGGACCCCGAACATTTTAATGATTTTGCAACTGTCCTTTGGCTAGGGGGATTTTGTTTAACATTAAACAACGTACCTTTGCAATAGTCGAAGATGTCTGTTTTTTCTTTGGCTACTTGTTTGGAATTTTTGTCCCACTTGAGGCTCCAATTTGACGTTTGTTTCCTTTCTTGTTGATGATATTACCTATCAAAGCTTTAGGTATCACAAAACCATGACTCTTATATCATTTTCGGATAACAAAGTACGCATATTTCTCTTCGGAAAGAGCGTAAATGTATCCTTCGAACCTTTGTTAAATTCGCCATTTGAATAAAAACAAAACTTTCAAACCACAGACGATAATTTTGACTTTTAAAAACATAGTACAATTGCAATTACTTCCTTTGCAGCAAACAAGTTTTTATTACCGCTTACCAAAATCGTCTAAAAAATGTGCGAACAGCCTCTGTACATTTTGAAACTTTCAAAAAACATTGCCAGTTTCGAGGAGAAAAACTCAGTTCTCAGAATTACTTTTATAAATATTCTTGGAGTAATTTATATAAAATAATCCTTTCGTAATGCGATTATGAAGTTTCTAGAAAGAAAAATTATTTTTCAATTAATTTGTTCCATTAAATTCTGCTACATCGTATGTAGTTCAACTAAACTCTCCCAGCTTAGTTTTTATAATATAAGTTTCAGTTGCATCAGATTAATGATATCAATCACAGTTTGTGTAAAGTTAAAAAATGCGCCATTGGTAAAAGGCATCATTATTTTTGTTTCTGAAAAGCTTTTTTTTCATAAAAACAAGGATTTTTCGTAGATAGACTGATGATATAATTCTTAAGAAATAAAATTAAAGAGTATTTTGTGATATTATAGTACAATTCTGAAAATATATAGAAAAAAAGGGAATTATATCTGATTTTTATTTCTTTTGTAAATGAATCAAATACATAAAGTTTATTTAAGTATCATCTCGGATATGTAAGCTTAGATCACATATAAACTTAGATTTTATCATCGCCATATAAACTTGTAGAGACATTAGGTTATTCGAAGCAGGAGACATGAAAAATGAGCAATGCCCTCGCCGGGATTCGAACCTCGGACACGCGCCCAGTATGCTGAGCATTACAACACGAAAACATGCTAAAAAGGCGAGAGAAATACCTTATAAACTTTAAGTATTATCATGACTAAAATAAATTTCAATACCCATTAAAAAATACGCAGTTTTTTTAATCTAGGAAAAGCTCTTTTATAACGGATTTTATATTCATATGCTTAATAAGTAGAAGAAGAAGAACGGAATTACTTGTGAATTTTTTATATTTATAAATAAAAAATATTTATGAATCACTATACCTTTAATTAAATTCTTTAAATACATAAATCTGACAAGTAAAACTGAGATATAACAAAGTATGGGAAAATGAAACTAATGTTTGAAACATATTATCTGTAGGAACGAAATAATAAGCGTCTCCAAGTAATATATTCTTCCAATATTGTCAAGATCGCAGCTTCATTTCTTTTAACAATACCTTCTGCTCATTATCCTATTAATAGTTGTAGGCGATTTTATTGTTAGATAGTCTGCAATTTCAGAAAATATTTTAATTTTGCTATTTAAAATTGACTTCTTGAGATGCAAGAGAGTAAAATAACTATTTCTATAGCATATAGTCAGATATACATTAAAATAAAGCTGAAAAAAACTGCTGAAACTTCTACATATATGACCCTGACCACACATGTCGTCTTTTAATTGCAGACCTGGTCTATATTTATGCAAAATAAATCAAATGACCAAAAATTAAATCTTTGAAGTTGGATTTGCAGAAAAGCTCTAGAACTTCATGAATTTTGAGGGAGAAGTTTTGATGGAATAAGATAACTATTATTCTTTCCCAGAAAGTAAAATAATTTCCTACAATGAATTTTCAAATAGTTCAATGTTTTTGTATACGGGATGACCTAAAAATTAGCGTTTATTAAAAATACTAAATGAAAAGGCTTTTAAAAATAATTTTGCAATTAAAACTCGTAAAATACTTAATAACCTTAAAGGAGAAAAATAATTTATTATGTAGTTTAATGAGAAGAATAGATTAAAAAATTCTATTTACACAATTAATTTACTATTTTATATAATTTAATTATCATCATAATAATTATCATCATAATTAATATTTATATATTGAATAAAAAATGTGGTAAATTTATTGCCGTTGATAAAATTATAAAGATAATGGAGAATACGTTTGACAATGTAATTAAATAAATAAATTTCGTTATTTTGGAGCCCACTCTTTTATTAGTGATATAAAATTGCAGATGAATTGTGTAAACAGAACTTTTTACCTGTTGTTCCCATTAAGTTATATTATGAATTATTTTCCTCTTTATAATTCATTAAATATTTTATGAATTTTAAATAAAAGATTATTTTTTAAAAACTTAAATGCATATTTTTAAGAAATGACTTTTATTATTTTTCAATTTTATCTTTTAGACTTAAACGTACGTTACCAGTTAAATTATTCAACTGAAAAAAAATCACTTTTAAATAATGAATGATGATTGGTTTTATTTGAACAATTCTAATACAATAAATAGTCTAAAAATATAACGGTTTTGCCAAAAAATTAGAAATTAAATTAAAAATCTCATATGAACTTTGCTTAAGACCTTTTTCCCATTCTATCAGATGGCACAAGAAATAAAATGATAAGAGTTTTATATTGTTCGTGAAACGAAGATATACAGGGTGTATCAGAACAGCGATGCCAAATTTTCAGGAGAGATAAGAGTACACATAGACTATGGGAAATCACATAGCAATGCATGGTCGGGAACGCTTCCCTGGTGCATTAGTGACTACTCAAAATGAAAAAACGAAAGGACACAAATAGTGAGACAAAACATGTTTTATTATATTTAGTGCAGCAGAAACTTACAAATAAGAACAAAACCAAACAACGTTCGTCATTAAAGTAGTAGTTGGAAATTACGATCCCTGATTGTTGTGCAGGCCTCACTTTTCTGGCACATGGAAGATCTGCATCACAAACGGAAGATCGCATGGAATATGCACGTCGCATGGTTCCTGCATCATGGTCCGGACAGCAATTTCGAGCACCTTCTTTGATGATGATCTTTGTCTCTTTATGTTGCTTTGTTTTTCTTGCTCTACCAGTAATAAACATCTTTTCTCACCCCGTATCTGCCCTTTGTTGACTTTTGTGTCGTGACTACCGAGCCAGGAAAGCGTTCAGACCATGCATTGCTATGTGATTTCCCACCGTCTAAGTGCACTCTATGTCTCCTGAAAGTTTGTCACCTCTGTACTGATACACCCTGTATGCGAAAAATCGTTTTAATATTAAATTTCAAAAAGTATTGCTATGAATCAAATTTAAAAAAAGAAATCCCTCGAAATGTCACACCTGGTTGAAAAGGAACTCGTCCTAACTCTAAAAGCCAGGTGGCAAACACTTGGCCAATACACCTTTGACCGACACCTGTAAGCCTTATAATGTCATTTCTTTCTCATTCCTTCATGCGTTCGTGGTGTAATGGTTAGCATACTCGCTCGTATTCGAGAAGTCTAGATTCGAGAGATCCGGCGAGGGCACTGCTCAATTTTCATATCTCCTGCTTCAAAGTAACCTAAAACCTCTACAAGCCAACAGGACGTGTAGCTGACAGTGTACATAGCCGACTTAGACGACATCAGGTTTAAATAACACGTTTAGCTAAACCAGGTTTAACTAACAACGCTACTTGTATTTAGTAATATAAAATAAAATAAAAACCTGTTTTATCAAAATTTCTCTATATTTATCAAAAAAAGCCGTTCTCAGGGCACATGGACAAGTATGGTATTCTTGTTTAATTTAATGATATAACACTGCATATATTTTAAAATTGACGGAAAAGCAAACTTAGATTAGCGTAGATTTCTGAAGTTTCGACAACGATCAGCCATAATATTTCAGGAAGGGAAAAGACAATTTCAGTAGTGAGAGAAGCTGTACGATTTTATTTGGAAAGCAATGCTAGAGCAAATGGGAAACGAATGAAAAGCTATCTGTTGAGGCAATATTAATTTAACTAAAATAGCTATAATATTCAAATTTGGAAAGTGTTGGGAAGAGTTAGATTGGAAAATTAATATCATTAACTAAAGATGAAACACTTTCGTTAATCTGAAAGAACACAGAGAAATTCAATTTATCAAATGACGAACTTTTACGGATAATGTTGCAGATACAAAGTCAGAATTGTATTGAGTATCCAATTATGATTAGCTATAAAAAATTGTTTATTTCTCCTCTTCGAGCATGCGATTTATGTTTCCTGACTAAATGTCAAAGATCTTTTTTTCTTTTTTTGACGAAAAGAAAGTTTGACCGATATATGTCGAACCACACCGACATGATATACTAAAATTCCGCAAGAATTAAAATCTGAGATAAAAACTTTTTAAGAATCGAACAATTAATTTTACTCGTAGGTGACAAAATGATTTGAGAGTTGGACTTATGGATAATCCGATAGTTTTGTAGTTGACAGAATAGTAAAATAATTGTCCCATAAATATGGACAAATTTTACTAAAATATTCTCACATGATTCTTTTCTAAATGTGAGCATTGTCAGCTAAACTTGCTTTGTGTAAACGTGTTGTCCATTAAACAGGCTCTCGGCAAATTATCTTGTCTGCTAAATGTTATGTCAACTAACAGCTGTTCGCTGAGTGTCTATTAGCTAAGTGTCACGGATATTCCAGAGACATTTTTATACAGTGTAGCGTGAGCTTCGGAAGGAATCGGTCGTAAGGCTTCGAAAATCCGTTTTTCCGAAAAGTCGCAATGTTGATGAGAAATTACCGAATGCCGACAACATGTTTTCTTAAAGGCCAGTCTATTTGCCCATAACTTTCCATTATACTTGAGCTATTTTAAAACTGAAATGTTGCTGGATTCAAAATAGAAAGATCTACAATTCTATAACGTAAGCTATAAAAATTTATATACATATGTGGCAACAAATTCAATTGCATACAAAATTAACCTTAAAATTATCACATTAAAAGCACCCTAAAGCTAAATGAAACAATATAAAATATTACAATAATTGGCAAACGAAAAAATGAAATCAAATAAATTTAAACGTACACTGAGATTTACAACAGTATGAATATACTGATCTAATGAAAAAAATGTGTACTCCACATGACTTCCTTGTACCGCAGTATTAAATATAATTTTTCCTGCATTTCATTCAAACTTATTTCCTTGAATTTCATTAGAGATATATTTCTCATTCAATTAATTCAGTTCTCACTTCGCGACAAGGAAAAAATACATAAAATCTCAAAGTATCTTTAATAAAAATTCAAAAATATAGAAAAATATAAAACATTAATACAGTTAAAACAATTTAAAGAACAATTTTTAAAATTAAAATTACAGTTTCTACTCCAAAACAAGCAATTCGGCCAACGGGCAAGAAGGCAGAATGTTTGGTGCACAAATCTGAAAGTTTACTTTTGCTCTCACTCTGCAAAAAGACATGGAAGGCGTAGAAACTGACGTAATTCCTTGTGGACGCTATGCTGAGTCAATATATGGGATAATTTAATAATTTAAAGTATAATTTCATAATGGATTAAGCATTTAATTCGCAATAATAAAAGAAGACGTTATCCTTGTTGTTGCGAAACCTAGTTTCTCTGAACTGCCAAAAAATTCACTATTCTGCTAAGTTTCAAACGTAACAAATATGGCTGATGTGGTAAAAAAAATTAGGCTTAGCCGCACTGACACAACTTTTAAATTGTTTATAATCGTACAACTATTACATTCAGGCTAATTAAAGGCATATAAAGCGTAACCGGAAGATAAAAGCAACATAATTCAATCATTTTTTAAGCAAAAATGCACAATTTACCAACATATAAAAATAAAAAACCTGAGGTCGCGGAGCCGAGTAACAGAGTAGGTATATATATTTGGGGCGGCCGATTGCCACCAAAAGGGGAGGTGCACAACTACATGCTATAGCAGTCCTATATACAAAATGTTAACGTTATAAGGCTACTTGTTTTTAAGTTATGGGAGATACATTTAAAAATACGTACGTACATACGTACATATGCCACGAAAAAAATCTCTTCTGAATCCATTTTAAATCAGTTTTATAATTCGTTTGCAAAAAAAGAGTCCTTTATTCTGTCCTTACGTACAGATGTCACGCAAAAATATCGTTAAATTGTATTCGATACAGGTCAAAATGGATATTTTCGTTGAAATAGAGCACCCGGAATTTTTCGTGATTACAATACTTTATTTACTTCGTACAAGGAAGTAAAAATCTAAATCGAATTTTGAGAGGTTTTCAGATCAAGATATCTGTTGAAGTCATTGGGATTGCAAAGTAATATAATCATGTTTAACATAATTTCTAACCATCTTTGATAAATTTTGGCTTTAGAGTTTCTTTCCTTTCGCCTAATACTGTAAAACTATATATTAAAAAAAGATTGTTGAGGAACAAGCTGCAGAATTTATAGAAATGCAGTAACCGGGTCTGCAGCAGAAGTTATAAAAATAATATACATGCCAAGATATCTTTTGAGTAGCATATTTTCCTGAAAAAAGGCTTAGTTTTTTAATAGTTCTTATATTTAAAAGTTACAACGAATTCGTCGGCTATATATAGTCCTCATATGGCAGATAAAAAACATATATAAATCAAATTTTGGTAAAATAGCATTACCACATTGCATTGTCAGCGACAAACAGGGTATGTGCATAATTTGACTTGGATAGCTTATCGGGAAGCAGGCAAAAATTCGAATTAGTGAAACATCATGAAATAACTGAATAAAATTTTGTAAAAATCTGCATTTTCGTGAGATTTTATAATGAAAAAAAGAACTTAAAAATGAATAAAACCATTTTTCATAATAAAACTCTGTACTAACGTTTTGGCTTCCCTTAAGCAACTTATTATGAAACATTGTTAGATGCATTTACGTTAGCTAAACGCTGCATCACTCATAAAAGAAAAAACATTTGCAATTCTACTTTGCATAAAGTATATTATGTTAATTGGCCTATTTTTATGATTTTGAACTATGCTATTATTTCTCCTTTTCCTTAGCCCTCACCGGGAAGCTAGTGAATTAAGACTATTTATTTTTTACTTTTACTATAAGCGAAGGTTTCGAATGTTTCAGAGATAAAGTTTTAGATAGCAATGCTCACAATTTTGCATTTGCTCTACTGATTAATATTTGGACAGACATCCTGCTACCAAAGTTAAATCGCGCCATCCCAAGTCTTAAGCCATTGCTTTGTTAAGCAAAATTGTGAAGTTTTAGGCTACTAATCCAATTTAAATTGTAAACTCAATTTTATGTTATACCCGCACCTGGCGGCGTTTGATGTACGCAGAAGTTACATCTTCTGTTAAGTTCAAACTTAAAAACATTTATTTAAAACCTTCTTGGAAGTTTGCATTATTTCCACCAAAGCAGCAATAACTGGCTTGAAAGTCTAATAGGATCTGAAGAACATCTAAATGAGTGTTACAGAAGTTCGGACTCTAGAGAGATACAATTTTTTAAAAGTTAACGAACTTTTGAATCACCTTATACTTCGTAAATGTCATTTTTTACTGTTTAATTTTCTCAGCATGTTTGCTTCTACTTCTATTAAAAGCAGTGTCATACAAATATTGATTTTTTCAGGCCGGGTTAGAAAGGAGAATGTTGATTTTCCTTTCATTGGGGGCGTCATTATCATAAATTGAAACACTCAGTAAGCAGCTAATAACATACTCAACATATTTTAATATTAAAGTTCATTCTATATTTTATTAAAAATGAAAATTTACCTTCTCAGACAAAAACAGTGGTTTTTCAAATTTCACACACATATGTATATGTATGCAAAATGTAATAAAATACGATGGCTATGTTAAGAAATAATTATCAACCTTAAAACTGACTATTCTAAATTTGGTGTTATCCCTCCTAAATTCATTTATTCTCGCAAATTCGAGATCTTTCCATGTTATGCAACGCTTAATGCAGATACTTTCTGCCTAGTCACTAAATTGTAAACCAAAGCATTTTATATCGAACTGAAACTTTTGGCTCCCTCCCTTCTACCTTTGAATTGCTGCGATCCTTCTCACTTATGCTTTCCTCCTCACAAAACGCTTTTCAGATGCCTTCCCTAAAATATAATTATGGTGGCGCTAAAAAATCATACATTTTACATAATGTTAAAATTTTTTTTTCCTTTCTCCCTTCTTATCATAGGGTAATATCCAATTATATTTTTGCAAAATTTAAAAGACCTTAACTTGATTAAACGAGTTATTTGTCTTAAATTTCTGTTTTAATTTTGTGTTTTATTATTAATATAAAAGATTTTTTAAACAAAAACACTTTGTCAATTGTAAAATGCCAAAAGCCAGTTACCTTTTTCTAAGGAACGGAGATTGTGTGATATATTGTACTCCCACCGAACAACAAGCTGGTACGCTGATTTTGTTGGAAAGGGCATGTCAATTAATCGTCAAAGTATTACTGTGTTATTTAGTATTGCATTATATTATTATGTTTTTATATTGAATTTTTATTGTATTAAATATGTGTATCCACAATAAGAAGAACGTGTTCAATTAATCATAAATTGTGTATCATACTGCCATACGATAAGTTGGCAAATCTATGAAAATATTTTCATCAAGAAAAATTTTAAAGACTTTTGTTGAACATTTACTTTGTGGAACTATTTTTGTCAAGAGCCATTACAAAATTTTCATTGGACATTCTAACAACTTGAGGACTAAAAATGTGCAATTTTTTTAAAAGAATATAATGCTTAAAATTATTATTGAATTCAAAATTTTAATAATTTTTTAATCGTTCCAAAGTTAATTTTATATTTTGTGTTTTCAAAATTATATCCTCCATATTTGGCTGCTCTAACGCTTTTTCTTCTACCATGTTCTCCCAACATTTCTTTTGATGGGTGGTGTAATATATAAGATATTATAAAATACGATGGCTATGTTAAGAAATAATTGGCAACCTTAAAATTGACTATTCTAAATTTGGTGTTCTCCCTCTTAAATTCATCCGTTCTCCCAAATTTGAAATCGTTCCATCTTACTTAACGCTTAATGCAGATACCTTCTGCCCAATGACTAAATTGTAAACCAAAACTTTTTATATCGAACTGAAACTTTTGACTCCCTTCCTTCTTCATTTGAATTGCTGCGACCCTTTTCTTTTACGCTTTCCTCCTGGCAAGACGCTTCTCATCCACGCCGCTGCTTACTTGCTTAAGACGACGTCGTCCTTTAAAACCCGTGTACATGAAAATTATTGTATTCAACTACGATTGAAAAATATCTTATATACAGAAAGATGATCTGATGCGAATTAGCCTGCAATAAAATTATGCTTCGAAATAAGCCACTCCTGGAAGTTTTTGGTTTATGCATTCATCCTTCCAATTACTACGCAGTAAAGTGTCTTCGAATGCCAGAAATTAAAGTACCGGATTCGTTTATCTATGCATTAAAACATTACATATGTGCGTGTGAAAGATAAAAATAATAAAAATCAGCTTTATAATTTAATTTAATAATAGCCTCTTAATTCCTCATTTTTAATTTGGATATTTCCTCTGTTATTCTAAAAATAGTGATAACTTCTCCGGACTGCGTCATTTCTTAAATTTTGTCATATACCCTTCTATGTCTCATGGCTTGCTTATAAGACGTTCTCTTGTTGAGCTTCCATACAGGATAATCGCGCACTTCAGCCACCACCTCTGTTGCTTCTGGATGCTATTTCGCTATGCTCTCTTGCTAGCGCAATAGTATCAGATATGTAAATATTCCGAAAATAGGCACGATTAGAGTTCCGAGTGAATTGTGGCTACAAATGTCGATTAAAATAAAAATGAAGACATAATTTGCCTCGAATGCCAAGTTTGATGTCCGATACGGATTTAACATTTTAGTACTCTACGCAATCAAGATTCTTCCTGGTCAATATGGATCTACGTTCTATGCTATCTATGTGCTGAGTAATTAGTATTTCTGCAGCTCAGTTTTTCTACATCAGTATTTCTAAATTTGTTTTTATAACATTTGAATGAAATGCCAGATTTGTCCATCTACGCCATCAAAACTCCTCCTGGTTCATTATGGATATACATTATGCGCCATCAATATTGCTACATATTTTTCTGTTTTTATTACACACACACACACACATATATATATATATATATATGTATACACTTATCATTAAATAGAATATAATATCGAATACGTCTTTCAGGAAAGTGAAAAAGAACCCCTTGAAGCTTTCGTGATTTTATATCTTCATTCTTTTTGCTCTCAATTTTTGTCCATATACCTTCAAGTAGATGTTTGACTGATATATTGATGTATTTTGATCACGTTTCCGATACCACTTCTCTCCCATTTCTGTCCACAGAAAAGAGAGAAGAGGGCAAAATGGATCATCGAATTCAGCCATCGTTTGAAGCATGTATACAGAAAGATGGTTGCTTTATTTCTTTGAGTGTGAGCACGTGATCGAAATCCAATTGTAAATTGAATCTCATGATTCAAGACAGGAAATGTAAGTCGGACACATATGCTTGGAACTAAGGAAAAAAGAGCTTCCACAATGAATAGATGACAGTGTGTTCTGAATGTTGTAGAAACGCCCTTTATCGCCATGAAGTATTAACTGTGCAATGAAATACATGTGTAAAAAGTAATAACGCTTAACTCTGTCTAATTATTATTATATTTTTTTTATACAAATGTTTTGATTTAGCAAGTTTTGTCGCTTTATTTCATTTAATAATTTTCATTTATTATATGCAATTTATATACTGAATTATTCATTTACATACTGAATTTTTTCTTCTTTAACTATGCGATTACTGTAAATTCCTTCACGAAGCATCCAAGCTCCATACGTTTACATTTTAAGACAATATCTTCAGCAAATGTTGTAGCATATATGCTGAGTATGTAAAATCTCGTGATAAAGTTCTCAGCCATGCCCTGAATTTTCCATATTCAAATACATGTTTACAATATTCAAAAATGTTCTAAATTAAAATATAGTGTACATTTACTGGATGCCGTAATCAGTATAGTCGTTAGCGTTACTACCTATCGTTTCGTTGTGTCTGGTTTCTAATTTTGGAGAAGGCATGGATATTTGTAAGTATTTAGTGTTTGTTAGTCATGGGGATACTTAAAATACTGGCTAGATAAAAGTCCTCTTGGCAGACTTAATGGTAGGAGATGAGGGGTGAGAAACCCTTGGATATATCTCTCAGAGTTATCTGCATAAAAATGGGAGCAGATATTTATATTCAGAGCAGTGGGATTATATCTTTACAGCCAAACATGAAAGTCTGGTGTCTGGCTCATTTCTTCCTGTATTTACCATGGAGTTGTAACGAATTATCTCATTCTCCAGTCGTGGTGTAAGCTCGGTTAGAAGATGAAAGGCCAGCTGACAACTAGCAAAGGATAGGATACGAACTGCACTAAATTTCATTGAATACCTCCTTCTTATCTAATCAGAAGACCCTCCTCCTAACACCAACTGCTCCACAACGAACAATAGTAGCCCCACCTTATATACGAAGGCTGAAATAGAACAAAGAAATCCCACCAACTGCGCCATTTTAGATTTTGCTTTTCGTCCCAAGAAGATGGATGCTACAAAAAGTCATTTATCTTTATTATTGGGATATTTCATTGAGACGTCAACCTCTATCTTCGTTTATCAGATGTTGCAAAAATTGTGGATGCAAAACAAATATTAAATTAAAAATCTGTATATGGTAAAGTAAAGAGGAATTTCTTTTATAATTAAATTATAGTTTTGTATTGCTTAAAATCTATAAGATAAACTATATAATTAAAACTATATAATTATAATTTAAAAACCTTGTTTATTCTCCACATGAATTAAAACATTTCCCAGTAGTAGAATATATATATATATATCATTTTTGATCTACATAAAACTGATAGATTAATGACATATAAAAAAGAACAGGTTATGTATGTAAACACACACACACACACACACACATATATATATATAAATAATGCACCTTAAATATGTTTTCTTGTCTAAATATTAACAGATTTTCTTAGATAGTATAGAATGGTTTTAACTTTCAAATTTACCATTTTAGGGAAATAGTTCTAATTTAATTTAAAAAATTCTCTTGATTAAATCTAAAAATTAATTTCGTTAAGCGATTCTAAATTCACACCAATATTATTGTAACAGATGCCTTATTAAGCTTTCCCTTTTTAATTATTGAAGTTATTTAATTTTCTTACAAATTCCGTATTTTAATAGTAGAAACCTTTAAATATTTATTTATCCTGTTCTATAATTACTCTAACCGTATTTCACTCTTATTTTTATTTGACATACATTTCATTTATAACGTACGTTTAATTAACAATAGATGATAACTATGAGCATCTGCAGCATTTTCATGATTCATAAAATAATTTTTGAACTCCCTTTATTCATATATTGGGATTTCAACTTCCTCTTCATCCAATTCGTTTTTCATATATTGTTGTATGGATTTAAGTTTACATGCATGTAAAATTTGTATAATGTTTTATTGCATTTATGCCAATTTATATTTATAGGATAATTTTCATAAACTGTTTCTTCATAGTTCTAGTTAACAGAAGATGTTTCTAAAATCTTGATACAGATCAATCTTGAATATGCAGCTTAATTTTCAATCACATTTCAGGTTTAATTATTTATAAAATTACTATTAAATATTCCTAATGCTGTACATTTAAATTACAAGGATTTAAATTGCCATTTCCTTTTTCACTGATGCTCTTATGTTACATCCCTAATATTTCATAATGGCGTGCAGATAAGTTTAACTCATTTACCAAACATGTAAATCTATAATGCAGCATGCTTTCATGTTTACGAATAGCGTATCTTCTCTTTCTTTAATATATTTTTTAACTTATAGCATCTGATCAACCTCATTTCAAGAGGTCGTACAACCAGGCGTTAAAGTCACTGAACATTAGCAGGTCAATCGGAATTTCAAATCTCAGTGATACCTTAGCTCTTGCTTTCTCTGTACATATTTAATATGAAAGATTGCATTGTAAAACTTCAGTTTACGAAGTAAAAAATGTTTTTTTTTAAATTTTAGCTTTAAAAATACTACAAAGTTTTATTCATTGGTAATTTTCACCTTTACTTTATCATACCGTTTTGCAAATTCCATTAATAAGAAAATAGCAAGTAACGGTTTCTATGATTGATACTTTGGTACAAATTATACGCATTTTTTTTCTAAAAACACAGACTTTATGTGGATATCAATAAATTATGGATTATTTCTCCATCTAATTTGCGTAACATGTTTATTCCGGAAATTTCCTGAAAGCACTAAGTACTATCTTTTAACATGTTTATTCCGGAACTTTACTTTAGTACCGAATAATCGTTCTAACGGCAGATAACTATGCTAAATTTTCCGGTCCAGTTTATACACCATGACTATTATTATGAAAGAAAGATATTGAATCAAGAATAGCATTAACAGATGCAATTTATAAAAAAGGTAATTCGTATACTTTACATCTAATTTATAATACTATTCTTCCTAGTATTGTAATTAATGAAATGTGTTTACTAATACCTTTTATTTTCTCTGTTAGTTCTTGCATTTATCACTATTATTCAAGTAATTAGCCTGCTTAAGATTAGATATTCTTTATCTTATCTTATCAGATAATAATTTATCTTAATTAAAGAGTATCTTCTAAGAATAATTAGAAGAAAGAGTAAAGAAGTAGTTTTAGTAAAGGATATCTAATAAGAAAATGTAAAGAATATCTGATAAGAATAATTAGTTCTTATTAGCCATTCTTTATTTATTCTTGTGATATATAATTCTATTTCTCCATTTGTCTTTTTCTGCTGGCTGCTTTTCGCATCGAAAAGTAAAACTAGACAGTAATCCTCAGCTTTTTGAAAGGGAGGGGTCTTCTTTGGATTAAGGTCTTTAAATTCCCGGCAGGCAAAAGGGAAAAAACTTTATTCTCGCAGTTGGGCTGTGGGCAGATAAAAGGGAAGGGGACTTTAATTCGTGCAGTTGGGTTACACCGTAGCAGTGCACATCTACCTAGTAGCTAGTTGAAAATTTTCTGCGATCGAATTCCTGCGAGGACATTGTCGATTTTTCATATTCTCGCTCCGAAAAACATAATATACATAACATAATTTATCCATAAACATAATTTATTCCATAGAGTCTGTGATGCATTTTATTTTGAGACACTAAACTGCCGAAACCTTAGCAGAGATTAGTATTTATGCTTTCGCGTTTACTCGGGTTTCATAAATGAAGTTTCAGACAGTGAGTAACTATTACAGGGCTACGTAAATAATTTGCCTTTCTGTTTGACAATAGATAAAGCACCTGAAAAACAATTTTTTTCAAACTCCAAAGGAATGACTGGAAAAGGCAATTAAATAGAACATTTTTAAATCTTTATAAAATCCAGTAATAAAATATTTTTATTTGATAATTTATCACATTTAATACAGACTAACATGCAAAATAGCCCGGAAATAATCTTCGATGAAAAAAAATGAGCTTTCAGAGTTGTGCGGCTCTTTTACTTAATATTTTCTGTAGGAAATAAGGAAATCTGAATCAAAAAACTGAGTTGCAAATCTTGAAATTGATTTGTATATTGATACATAGCTGTAAGAACCTATCTTAGCAAATTCTGCGAAACATTCCAAATATGAAATTCGCATCCTCATTCGAACAGTCAAATCTGAGATGAATTATTGTCATCTACCTTTTTAGTATGAACCCATCGATTTAGCGAAAATCAAATGTTGATGTAATACACATTCTGAACCAACTTTCTTGAAGAATTGTTGGAGATTTTTTTACATTTTGCTTCTTATTATATACTCTTAGGGCAGAGAATTTTAATTGGAGTCTCAGTAGTATCAAAAGAGTTTTATGTCATGATATTCTTGCTACGAAGATAACATGTTAATTTTTAAGATATACTTTTATTTAAAATATATTAAATTTAAAAAGGAAACAAGATAAATCCACACTTCAGAGAAAACTACGTTTCGTAACTTCAGTTTTAAGCCTTAACAAGTTTTGGCATTATTTTCGGAAAATAAAAACATTCGATCACCTTTTTTGTATGCATTACATTAAAAATTACATAACTCTTATCATAAAAAAGAATAGGAACTCTTTTAATCTAACGTATTAGAACGGTAATAAAGAACGTTAGAAGATAAAAAAGAACTACTAAAGTTTTAAAATTCAAATAAAGCGTTTTGAATGATAAAACAAGCATTTAAACAAAACATCGCAATTTCTTGTCGTGCTTTACTGTCATTACTAAGTTGTGGTTTAACTTAATAGATACCGATTAAGAAAGTTCTGTTTTAAAATAGAAAAACGCCTAACAAGTCCAATACCAAATTAAAAATAGAACGAAAACAAAATAAGAAACTCGAGATAACGACCAATGTCATTAGACTCCCAAAGAATAATTGGAAATGTTAATTATGCTTTTTCTAAACTTCTTTTTTTTTCCTACATGCATGTTCAGTGATTCTCTGAAAGAGATATATCACAAAGACAAAAAATGCAATTAAAAGTTTTGCAATTTTATTACCATGAATGGAAGAATGGAAGATTTTATTTTATTTGTTTGGGTTGTAACAGCTGCATTCAAATATTTAAGTGAGCAATAATTAATTTGCTTTATTGGAAAACTAAATATAAATATCATTTAAAAAGAAAAAAAAAACTTTACGGGGTCTTCTTGGATTCTCTTCGATATTCTTGGCTTAAATGCAGGCAAAAATAATTCTTTGAATACACATTATTTTCCTCAGTTGAGAAGAGAGGTTATCAAGTTTGAAAACTCCTACGTTTATTGATTAAATGATAGTTAAGCTTACGTATTTGTGCAAATTTATATACGTTTCAAAGGTGAAATTTATTTATTATCAGTTTGCATGTACAATCATTTAATGTAATAACATTTAACATACTCTTGACGGCACGATCTTTAACAAAATAAATAAATAAATAAATAAAATCTGAAATGTTTCAGATTTTAAATTGCGTCCAAAGGTAATAAAAAAATTCCACATTCCAAATTAAGGCTTCCAGATGCCCATGTGGAGTATTATGCTATTCAAAATTTAATGGTTCTAGGTATCGTTGTTTTATCACAGTGCGAGAAACATTCATATATTTATACAGATTCTCCATTATTTAATTTCTTTAAATATAATACAGGGCTGCAATATTTGGTGGCAACAGTTTGAAAAGTGAACCGCTATTTAATGTTTCCGACGCAGAATGCCGAAACGAAAACACTAGTCCTTCAGGGACAAAGACCCTTTGGACTAAAAAAAAACCTGAAAGTTTTCAGATTTTATATTACGTCCGATGGGGCGTTTTTTTAATGTTTTGTGTGTTTTAATGTTTGTTACTTTATTTATTAAATATCGTGCTCTTCCCACTTAAATTATAAAATTCAATTCAACAGCAATATCGCAAAATAATTTAAAAAGAGCAAATCTTCAGAATTTCCGATACGCAGTCTCGCGCGCTGGAGATAAAATGTTTTTCTTTGTCTTTTTTTTTTCGTACAGTGTTGTCATTGCTCGCTTTGAAATCGATGAGTTTCTTAATCAGAAACTCATAAATGCTTTACAAAATATGAAATAGATAATAAAACAAATTCATTGGGCTTCCAGATGTCCATATTCAGGTGGAGAAGTACGTTATTCAAAATCTGATGGGTCTATGTACCGTTTTTTTATCACAATGGGAGAAACATACGTATATTTATGCAGATTCTCCATTATTTAATTTCTTTAAATATAATACAGGGCAATAATAGATGATGGCAACAATTTGAAAAGTGAAATGCGGTTTATAATGAAACGCCACAAAATGCCAAAACGAAATTAATAGTTCTTCTGGGCTACCGCTCATTGGATTAAACGAAATAAAGAAAGAAAGATAAACTGTAATTAGTCAATCTTTGTTTTACTTAATTTGATTTGTTTTGTTTAATTTTTAAGAAAAACATTCTTAATAATTGTTGCATACTGAAAGTTAAACGTTAGTAACTGACTGTCTATTGATATATGTAATTATATTGCTTACTATTATACAGCAACTTTATGTGAATAGGATACTTATTGATAGACGAAAGTTATAACTATCATTTCTAGTTTTTTTGCGTGCATAAACGCATAGGAAGGAAGATAAATTAGAGCTAATATTTTCTTTGTATTTTTCTATATAGCATGGATGTATTCTAAGACTGTTAGAACATGCTTTTTTAAATTCTAAGAATTCTGATTTGCTGACAGTCACGAAAGTGTGTCTTCGCGCAGAGAACCCAAAGTTAAACTATTCTTTCTCTATTAATGTAAGTCAACTATCTACAGTTCAGCAACCAGATAAACCTTTTTATTTATCTTTACGGCGGTCGGTTATATTTAAGGTATTTTCATGAAAATCTATCCCTTTTCAATACGAAAAAAAATGGAATAATTTTCTTGCTATTACCTTAATTTGTTTTCTCACGTGATATTGCATTTTTAGCTAGAAATCATTATGGAATCTATTGCTAAATTTTAATCAAAATCTGCACTGTAATCACCAAGACAGAATCAAACTCGTTAAACATATGCCGATAAATTATATATATTCACTGCAGAACATTAATTTAACTTCAGCTTTATCTTAATATAAAACAGAACTGATATTTAGAGTTATTGCACTATTTTACTTGATTGAAATAAAACAGGTATTAAAAAATTTTCCATCTTTTTTCTGTTTATGAAAAGGATGTAAAATTAAATTGTTAATATGTTTTCAGTTGTTCATTTAATCCGTGCTTTCGCTCACAGCATATTTAATGCATTATAACATCTGAATCATTCTGTAAGAACCACTTTCTTTAGCTGTCCCCTTGCGTAGTTATATAAAATCCATTTTTCAGAAATTAATTTTCCGTAATGTAATCCCAAACGCTCTATTACACAATGCACCTTTCTAATTTGCTACAATTTAAAGCAGCTCCAAAGCGAACCATCCGCTTTCAAGATACCATTTACGGAAACGAACATTACCGACGGACAGAGAAACAAGAAAGAACGCCCCTCTCATAATTTCAACAATAGCCGTAAAGGAGCACGCGGTTTCATGTCAAGCAATTACTCCCAGGCGAGCTCTTTGAGTTAACAGGCGAACCCAGGTGCAAGGAGTGCTTGTTTTGCCGTCATGGTACATTACGAGAATAGGCGACAGGGTAGTCTTTCTATTGACAGGTAATCCTCCGTCCCAGCAGGGGGAGGGGAGGAAGAGAGTACGCCCGGGTCTGCCCTGTCTCCAATATGTCCGCTGTCTATCAAAATGACAGGAGAAAGCGTTTTGCTGGAGGATGGCGAAGCTTACGGATTGCAAAAGGCTTTATTCCTCTGGAAGATATATCGTACCATACTTGCTGGGGCTCTAAAGAAAAAGGCAACGATAGAAGGTGTGCCGGCTGGGGCTTAAGAAAGATGAGAGAGGCCGAAACAAAGGGAAGAAAAAAATTACAGGCGCGAGAAAAGAAGATGCAGCTTAAGTACATTGAACCAATATGCCAAGCTTGTATGTGGTATGTCCACTTTAGATTTTATAGACACCTTTTTTTTATTTGGTACTTTTAAGTTCTTCCCTCATTTTATTTATTTATTTAACTTTTCTTTCGGATGTATGTTGTGGAGAAAGTATCACGGTAGCGGTACGTGTATATCTTTTTGTGTCAGCAAAAGTAAAAATAGTGGAAAAAATGAACTGGTTTTAACTTGTCTAAGATACCAGGAGCTTCTTGAAATGGATTCTACGTAGCGGCTGAAAATATAAAAATATGCGGTTGTTTTCTAGGTAGTAAGGAACTGAAGTTTATCGCAAAGATACGTAAAGTTGGAAAAAGGAATGAATTTAAATAAATCAGTTTATAGTGACATTTATACCATTTTGGAAAAAAACTAATACATGAGTGATGGATATTTGCAATTCATGCGATGTATTATAATTTAATGATTAATACTTTTGTGCAACAAATGATAAATATTACCCAATAACTCTATAAATAAGACATCACATATGCTATGTTCTGCTTAAATGTCAATTATATGATTAGAGATCCTCATGTCTTCGGGTATAGTCACCTTAAAGGCTACATGAATAACTATGGATATAATAAGAATGATCATGAATAATCGTGAATGAAGTGAGAATATGTTATAATATACCATGTCGTTATAATATATTACTTCAAAGCATATATTAAATCTTTAGACGAACGAGAAAAAGCAAAAATTAAATTGTGCTTATCAACGAAAGTTTTGTCTGATTATATAATATTTTAAAAATAAATTTAGGTTTCTAGTCAGCACCCTATAAGATGAAATCTCATATTTTTAAACTATATGTTAATTATTTTCCACATAGCAAAAGGGGTTCTTGTGTAACAATAGTCCTACTCATTGATTAAATATCTAATAAGCCAAATCTACTTCCATCCACTAAAAATATTTCCTCTTGTGCAAAATCGGAACAAGGGTGGACCAAGCGAGGTACTTGCCTCAGGTGACAATTAAAAGGGGCACCAAATTAGCTACAGAAGTTTAGAAATTTAGAAAATTGAAGAATGGGTGGCTGCATGAATGCTGTTTTGCTTTTGCTCATTTGTAATATAAATGAGGGACAGTTTCTCTTAGAAAATCCTCCATGAAGGCCTTCTCGTTAAACAGACTACCTTCGCCTTAATCGATTAACCGGACCAAATGCCTAAACTGATATATTAACATTAATTTAATAGTTATTAATTATAAGTATTAAATTATTATAATTTAACTAATATAATAATTTAATAATTATAACTGATATAATTTAAAATTATTTCAATTTTAAATTGCGACAGAAAACTCAGCACCTCTTATTTTACGCATTTTCGGTTAATAACTGTAACGTAACAATTATAGCAATGCATCGAATTTATATAAGACATCAAATGACAAATTATTTCTATAGGTGATAGTATCTTGAAGAAAATCAAAATTCTATGCATGTTGTCTGCATCAAATTTAATATTGAAAACAAACGAAACAAACGCAGTCAAAAATTGTAATTATACATACACTGCATAATATCCTAATTTGCGTAGGTCAAATAGTTACAGCCGCTAGTGGAGATTAAATCCTCAATAAACTTAAAATAACAAAAACATTATGTAAGAGTTTCAGGCAAGAACAAAATATCAAACATGGCTGTTCATCTATGGAATATAAGACACAATTTAGATTTTGAAAAAACTATCAGCGATTTTGCTTTCTTAAGAAGAAGATTAATTAAATTATGACACAGTGCTCTGACTCATTAGTATAATATGAATTAGCTCTGTTTCCGCAATTCCTCTTTCCGCGTTTTTCAAAATTCTTCCTGTTCCCGCGAAATTGGAGAATACAGTACCCCTCCTACAGCTTCTCAGTAGCTGTCACGATGAGACACTAAGAAGAGATGGGCAGTTTCTTTGCGAATAAGTTAGTCTGCGTTGGATTGAAGACGAGTCTTAGTTTAGGTTCCCCTCGAAATCTCTAGTTTCATTCTATTTGTAATTCTGTTACAATATTAGCTGTTATTTTCACATCTTATGTTAATCAATATGGATGATTTAGACATAATTGAAACTAAAAAAAAAAAAAAAAAACTTTAGTCCTTTATAAAGGTTATCAGTATCGAATTCAGAATGAAAATAAGGAAATGTCGTTTATTTGATTTGCATAAATGAGAGAATTAAAAGCTGCAAAGGCGCAATTAAGACCAAAGAAGTCGTCATTATAGAAGAAAGAACGTCATTTTAGAACGAATATTTACTCTGAAAGATTTTATTATAACTCATACTTATGTATAATTTCGGAACCATATTATTTTTACTTTAGAAAACGATCTTTTAGTTCACCCCCAAAATCATCGCAGAGTTTGAACATTTCTCTCCTTTTTTAAATACAGCATTAGCTTCATTCATGCAAAGATCTGAGATCCTAAATAATTTTTGATTATTTCTTTTTATAAATTCTTAACTGTTTTATAAATTTATAACTTTTATAATTTTATAAATTTTAATTCTTTTTATAAATCTAAAAATTTTTTGCATTCCTACATTTTGGATAAGGCCTACTCGCTGCCCACTATATAACCTCCTTTGAGAAGGGGGGAAGGAAGTTTGATGATTTCACGGAAACAGGAACATTTTTGACAACCGCAAAAACAGGAATCGCGGGAAAAGGGAGACACCGTATAATATCTACTGTATTTAATGACACCATTATTTACGCGTTATCACTACGTTTTGCGATTTACCAAAAATATATTTTTAACACTGAAGGTATCATTAGTTTTTTTTATGCAGGAGTACATGCAAAATGAGCATTGCCCTCGCTAGGATTCGAACCCGGACCTCTGGAATACACGTGGAGGGTACTACCGTTACCAAGTGAGTTGCTTATTGAACTAAGGCATGCTGGAAGGAGGGAGATATTCTTTATTAACTCCTTCTTTTTAAAGGCGACTGAGGATTAGGGGATCCATTTCCCAAATCATGGTGGTAGCGAATTAAAGTCCCCCCACCTTTTAGTTCGGGCGCCATTGTAGAGTCATTAGCTTTTTTTAATACAGGATTATATGAAAAATTAGCAGTGTCCTCGCTGGGACTCGAAACTGGCCTCTTGAATACGCGCCGAGTGTGCTACCTTTACACCACCAAGCCATGTTAGGAGTGAAAAAATACCTTATAATATTTTTCTATTTAAAATCTTTAAATCATTATTTTTGCGTCCTTTTTCTGAATATATAAAACTATCATTAAAAATATTATAAGATTTAGGGTATTATGACTTAATATAGTTACTTTTGATAAATATAATAGTGTACGGATATAGTAGTTATTTACTTAACGTAGAGGCGCGAATTTAACTTTTGCCTCAGGTGAAAAAATATCTATTCTGGACTCTGGTGCCATTCTAGTTTTTTAAAATTAATCAATATTATTAATATAGTGATTAAATACCAAAAATATAAATGTAACGTTTTAGGTAATTGTTACATTTATATTTTACGCACACATGCGCACACATGCGTTTTTAAGGTTATTTCAATTAACAAGGCTTTCTGCTTTTTAATTGAAATAACCTTAAAATTTGTTTAAACTTCGATTTTGAAATGCAAAATAACAGAATAATCACAATCTTTGAAGATAAAAGACTGAAAAATATTATTTATTATAAACTGAAATCGTTATTAAAGGGAAGGAAATATCTTGAAAATTAGAAAAAACGTTTCCTTTTCAACATATATGCAATTAATGTTTATATTTCGCTTAGATAAATCTTGCATTCAGCTTTAATAACGTATGCTTATTTGCATCAAAACTAGTTTCAACTCAAATAATTGGCATAAAGACTGCGAAGCGTAGTTGAGCAAGAAATTTATTTGCTTTGGTTATAATTGGATATAAAGAAAAAGAGGACTTTTAATAAGCTCGCTCTAGGCATGTTGATGTGAAAATGAATATTAGAAAACAAAAATGATTTTAGAAAAATTTAATAGAGAACAGCTTTAAGTTGCAAGTTTTACAATTATTTTCTGTCATCGCATTTTGAATCAATTTAAAGGTAGTTGAAAATCCTCTTTCATAGAAATATTTAATGAAATCATTTATTAAATAAATATACAGAGAAAGTAAATAGCTGTACATGAAAATGTTGATTAAGTTAACTCTTTCATGATCACGAGAAAATAACAGTTCATGAGCACGTGAGCAGTGAAATATAATACTTATTTTTTGCCTCCTAATTAGAATGCATTCATTTGTGAATTCCAATTATTCCGTCTAAAAAAAATTGAGTTACAGTTTTCCTCAAACAGGAGGGAGAGAATTTGAAATGAAGATAAAAAAATCAACTAATTGGTTATAGGATATGAATCTTTAGTTTATAAACATTCAATAAGCAGTTCATTTTTATTTTCATTTTCAATGTATTTGACGTTATAAACTTCTGCAGCCTAAACTTTTGCATCATGTCACAATGCTCTGCCGACGCAATGATCAATCAAAAGTCTCGTAACATCCTTTAGTCTGAGAGTTGCTGCCATTCCATGGAGCAAAACATCTTTGAAGTTATAATAGCGCATAATTTATCAGTGTAACTGAATGATTTAAACATAATATCCTTATTTCTTTCTAACTTTATTTATTTACATAAACAGACTTAATTATATAATTTGTAGCAATTCAGTGTTTCTTAGGTTAAAGATGGACAATTAGATTACTGTGGATGTTCTGACGGTTTACAACTTATTCAAAACATTTCTACGGAAAGTTCTTATATTTTCTTTCATAGAGTTATATAGATCGGAAGTCATGAAGGCATTACAAAAGCAAGTATAGATTCAATTCATCCTTTAATCATCAACTCCTGCGTTGTTTGTTTTTGTAGCTTCAAATCCAGGATCATGATTGACACTTCAGGTAATTAACAACGCGTTCGGTAGATATTCAACGAAAGAATTAATGCAAATATTCATTTATGGGCTTTCATGATAACAACGTCGAATCTAAAGACCAACCCAATCTAGACGAACATTTGGCTCTTCATCGCAGCTGGCACATGTATCTGTGAACTTGCAGTGGCCGTTAAATGAGTATGTGTGTGCTATCGTCGAGCACTAACTTGCCCTTGACTACAACTATATGCATCCAGCTATAATTCATACCCTTGACTAACAAGTTTCGTCATTGGGTCAATCTGCTCAGCATCGACAATTGACATGAGAAAACTTCTGCCCAACCATTGTTTCAATTCTGCATCAGTACATGGCCACATATCAAAATGCAAAGGATAAAGATTTCAGTCAGAGTGAAGGCCGTGTAAAGGCCTTGCACTTAAGTGAAGAAGAGTTTAGGTATTCAGACAGAACATCTACTTACGTAAAATTATTGCTTTTATAAAATTTATAGTAATCTTTCAGACGCTCACTCGCTACATAGCACTATGATTCCTAGACTGTCCTGATATTATCTCTAACATCTTTCGAAAATCCTGTTGAAATGACTTTTTGGCACATTTCTTTTTGATTTCTTCCAGATAGCTCTACACTTCGGATGGTTTAATCAACCTCCTCCTGATTTTAAGTTTTTTTTTTTGTCTTATTCACTGCACAGTTTAGATCTTGAAGTAACAAAGTGTCTGATTTCCTAATCTCTGAGTTGCGCTCTTTAACAGCAGGCCATCTCCGACGAGGGGTTACAGCCGAAAACATTGCAGACGAAAACGTTGCGGAGAAAACAACGCAAACCGAAAACGTCGTGGTACAAAACATCGTGGGAGAAAAGAAATAAAAGAGAAAACATGGCAATTCTAAAACATCATGGTACAAAATACCGTCCTCGAAAATAAAGTGATTCAAAAACTTCGCAATTTCAAAACGTCATCGTCGAAAATATCATGGTAAAAAATAAAGCACCTACAAATCATCGCATGACGATAATATCGCACACATGCGTTTTTCAGGTTTTAACAGTTGTAAATGCATGTCCGTATAAAGATTTGGAAATTCAAGAAATGTTAACGACACTTTAAGAATAAACGGAAGCAAAACAAGATATAATTTTCACCAAAATCATATCAGATTAACAAGCGTGAAAGAAAGCAATTTCATAATTAACTAAGCAATTTTCATAGATGTAACCTAATGCAGTTAGTTATTTATCTTCCTTCTTATAAACATTTTTAGGCTGCATTTTTCATGAAACATTATGAGTAAAACTTTCTAAAATAAGTAATTTATTAATGTCCTTTGTTAATTAACTATGTAAATTTAAAATTTTATTAAATAAAAATTTCTATAAGTTGCATTAACTTGCTAGTCGTTTTCAATTTTTAAATGCTTAAATTTCCATATTACTTTTTCAGCCAAAAATTATTAGTTCATTCTAAAATATGAAATATAAAAGTAAAAATGTTCCTTTTTCCTTCTTGCCCTCTCAAATCATTACGCGAAAATGCATTTACAGCTTTTAAAACCTCAGGTGCGATGCTATCGTCATGCGATGATTTGTAGGTACTTTATTTTTTATCACGATATTTTCGACGACGAAGTTTTTGAACCGCCTTATTTTCGACGACGATATTTTGTACCACGATGTTTCAGAACTGCGATGTTTCCTCTTTGCTTTCTTTTCTCCCACGATGTTTTGGGTTTACGTTGTTTTCTCCGCGACGTTTTCGTCGGAGATGTTTTCGGCGGACACCTCGTCGAAGTGAACAAGAACCTGGTAGTTTTTTTCTGTTTTTAAGCTAGTTTAGTAAGCTAGGCTAAGTTAGCTAGGTTTAAGCTGTAGAGGTGGAATAAGAAATCCTCGGGAGCATTCGTAAAAAAATCGGCTATGCTGATGATGCTTAGTTTTCGTAAAAATTCACTTTTAATGTTGTATAAAATAAACATCCTCTATATGCTTTCGAGGTGGCCTAAACTTTCCCGAATGGTTCCATCCGAATAACTGAAAATACGTTTCTTAATGATTGACATTTTTTTCAATATGGCTTAGTAATAAACATGCTTATAATACTCATGTTATAAAGGATATGAAACTTTGAAAAATATTTTAATTTTATAGTCGTTATTGTAATTAATAAAAGTTATTTTTGTTATATATTTCATGGCTACCTTCACGGCACTTTGGCCATTCCTTATATATATTATGTAAGTATCAGTTTTTGATCTTCAAAATGTAGATTCTTTAAAATGTACCTGAACTATTCTTCAAGAAATGCTTAGATGTGTTTTCCTTTTTTAAGAACAGAATGTAAAAATGAATTTTTCAAGTTCAGATAGTCAAAATATTTCATCCATTTGAATCATAACAGCTGAAAGTTAATTATGAGTCAGCTGCCATTTCTGTGGTGAATATATAAATAAAAGAGGACTAATGAAAAGCTATAGATTTTTTAAAATAAAATTGCTTCAGGAAATAATGTATTTCAAAAACCTGAAAATATGTTCTTGATAAATAATCGAATTAAATATTTAATGTTAAATTATCCATAAACAATGGTTGTTACCAAAATAAAGCTTTTCTGATGTGTACCTTTAAAATTAAATACTGTATTAAGAAATTGGCTCAGTTAAGCAAGCCTAATTAAGAAATTAATTAGCCATCATTTTAAAAAATATAGTGAAGC
>KK120386.1:348867-366614 GCA_000611955.2 Stegodyphus mimosarum | reverse complement strand
ATATTTTAGATTTCTGGGAAGAGAATAAAATTACATATCCGCACTTGTATAAGATTGCAATGGTGGTTTTGGCAGCTCCAGCTACACAAGTTAGTGTTGAAAGAGCGTTTTCAGGTTTGAAATTTATTCTCCGAGACAACAGAAGTAATCTCAGTGAAACCACGTTAGAAGATATATTAATAATTAGAGGCAATTTTCATATGTTAAATAAATAATATATTTTTTACATAATTATTGCAAGGCCAAGTGCACGATGTGAGAGTCAAACGACGAATGTGGGTAATCATGAACCTAGTTGTCAAATGCGATTTTGATAATGGATAACAATGCCAATGCTCGCCGTCCTCTGCTCACCGCTCTTATCGTACCTGCTGTTTGTATCAATTCACATAGTGTACCAATTAAAAAAAGAATAAAATCTTCTAAATTTTGATAGAATTACATTTTTTGTTTATGATAAAATTATATTTTTAGTACAAATAAGAATATACATAAAATGAAATTATTCATTTGGAACTGAAACGAAAACAGTTATTTTTTGCGGAGCGAAAACCGGAACTGAACCGAAAACCGTTATTTTTGGCGGAGCGAAAACCGGAAATGAACCGATATTAATTTTTTAGTTGAACCGGAACGAAAACCGGAACAAAAAAAATTACGGTTCGAAGCCCTGCTTTTTATGCCAGAATGTGAATGAGAAAGCGAGCGTTCATTTAGATTGACGGAGAAAGAAGTGATATTTAAACGAAGGTTTCCCAAGTTAATAGATTTTAGGGCGCGTTTTATCTCTTGAAGCCACGTTGTACCGTGAACTTATTAGAGATTTGATTGTGTGACGTAGACTGCTTCTAGCCATTAGGCTTATTTCACCGTTTTTTACTACAAACTTGAGCCTTCCCTCCGCGTTACTTTATGCTGTGAGCCGTTAGGCTAATCTATTACATTTGATTTTAGTTCAACATTATGTATTTAAATTAAGCCAGAAGTGTTGGTTTGTGTAAAACCACGTTGGGTCATTGTCACCATGCTTCTGACTTTTTTTTTGTAATTCCAAGACTTGAAGAAGAAAATTCTTTTGTAGCCTGTAGGTGCATGCTTCCTAAGAATAGACTTTACATAATGTTCAGATTAACTCAAACTGAATTTTACTTTACAACTTAAAAATTGCTAGTTCCATTTAATAGAATTCAATAGTACTTTAATAATATTTAAAAATGAAAACTATGAGAATTTGTTCCCCGAGCAGAGACAAATGGCAAAAAAAGTTTATTTTCTTTATGCTCTTCGTCTTTGTTACTAATAATTATCTAAATTATTTTCACAGATTGATAAGAGGGCATTTTGTTTGCGTTTTGTTTCATTAAACACTTATCTATTGATTTAAAACATTGCATGATAACGCTAATTCATGTTAAATTAAAAAAATATTAATCAACATATTCCAACTCCCATTAAATTCGTAAGCTAATTATCACAACGTTCATTTCATTTTGTGGTTCATTTAGTACCTATATTTCTAGACTAATATCAAAATAAATAGAAAGTGTGGAATAAATGAAAATCTTTCCTTGTATTGAAGACTTCTATTTATGCAAAACTATTCTGCTTAAGCCTAATTCTTTCTTAATGCTTTAATTAGTGGACCAGTTAATTAACGCATCTACTAATCTATCCCCAGTCCAATCTATAATTACACCTTGCGCCGTTATATGTTCTTTGGCTCTTCCTAATAAGAATTAAATTAACTTGCAGTTTCCATCTCCAACCTGCAGTGATACAAGACTTAAATTTTGCTAATGTTTTCTTAATTAAAATGCAGCGGTAATCGTTTCCTAGTTATTGATAATTGGAAAAGGTTAAAGAGAGAGAAAATATATATTTCTTTTCATTGCAAATTGCTAACTATTTTCCATCCTTAATTGTTCTTTAATATAGGATGATAAATGGTAAGCTGCCATAATAAAGCTGGTGATAAAAATGTCATTATTCTTAGTTTGCCTTTCAAACGTTTCATTAATACGCACCGCTTTATACATGAATCTTTGAGTACGTATAATTATCTGAAAAGATACACAGTCAGTTTAATTGAAAATAAACTAAGTATCCATTTTGATGCGGTGGTATAGCAGAATACTTTCATGAAAAAGCCAAGGTAGGAGAAAAGAGGGACCGTAAGGTACTATAGAATAATCATATAATTTTATCTAGATGTAACGCCTTTTTTTTCGGGGGAGGAAACTACCATATTTTAATCAGAATACGTAGTTGAATTATTTTATGCTCATATTCTTTGCTTCTGGTGTACCAACTAAATGAGACTTATGCAAAACGGTGACACATCACATATCTCTGATGAGTGAGATACTTGCAAGTAGCATTTGAGGGACATATCATATACAAGCGCTGTTCTCAGGGTCAGATTTATTAAACGTTTTAACAAACACTGAAACACGATGTAAATATTTGCAACTCTTTTATTTTCGGTTTCTCTGAAAGGTAATATATTTCACCTTAAGTCAAGATTAGCCAGTCTCCTAAAATGGCGAGCTTAATGCATATATCGTGACCTAAATGAAGAAGTAGAGAGTACAGAATATTGAAACAGAGTGACATAAATGAAGATGATGAAGAATGACAGATTTGCTGAAATACGTAAAAGAATTGAGGAGGATATTTCCATTACCTGTGATGTAGCAATTCCTGGATAGGACAATGCCTCACCTGTTCCACAGGTTTCTCTCAACAGCCATAGGCTCTTCGTTAGAGCATGCCTCCTAGTGATTTCGGCTATTAAGGTATAATTGGCTGTAAAAATATTAATTGAGATTTTCTTTAACAATCTCTAGTTAAATAGTCTAACATAAAAAGGAAAATTTTAAAAAGGCTTCCAAAATGTATTGAATAATGACAAAGAATTATCTAAATAAACAGCGAAAGAAAAATGGAAACAGATTTCTGTAAATGCTGCCTCATTAATTGCCAAAATATTGATCAATACGTTTATTAAATTAGTTTCTGCTGTTAACTTGTCAGTACTTACATAAAGTTTCTTTGTGTATTGTATATTTATTATTTCGTTTTTTGGCTAAATATGGATTATTTTTCATGTGTCTTCTCTCATTATTTTAGGTTTCGTTTTTTGCACAAACCTAAAAGAATGTAGGAGTTACTGAAAATATACTTCTGTACCAAGTTTAATTCTAAACGATCTATTGTCTATATCTTGTTTCTACATTCACATTTCATAACCATTTTGAAAGCCTGCATGTCTGAAAAAAGTGTGCAGAAGAAGTAGAATTAACTTTAAAACTCTCACTCAGTTATGGCCAAAATAAAAGTTACTGCTCCGACACTAGAAGTATATTGGCTACCATTATTTAAGGAAAAATCACAAAAATGACGATTATTGTAAAGATACATATAGAATTTGTTGAAACAGAACCACAGTACGCAATACACAGTAAGGCATAAAATAACATGAAAATAAGTTACCAGATACATACGGTGCTACAGGAATTAGTATATCTCCTACAGAAGCAATACAGCACATACGACGATGTATGACGCTGTCAATTATGCGGTCTATCAGTTCCGTGGGTAGTGAGAAACACTGTATTTGCGAAGCAGTTTCAAGCGTGGCAAAAGTCTGAAGAGAAGGATTGAGAGCAGCTATAAGCCTTCCTAAAGCATCCCAAATATACTCGATAGGATTCAGGTCCAGTGATCGAGCTGGCCACTCCATGCACTGAATTCTTTGTCATTGAAGATAATCATCCACAATGCGAGGAATGTGGGATCTAGCGTTGTCACTGAATTCTTTGTCATTGAAGATAATCATCCACAATGCGAGGAATGTGGGATCTAGCGTTGTCATCCTCTAGTAGAAAATCATCACCTATTGATCCTGCATAAGGGCACACATAAGCATCAAGGATGTTCACTCTATAAGCCTGAGCATTCACGGTTCACGCGGAAAGACATGAAGGTCTGTGCGTCTAGCCAAACAGATATGCCACTTCAAAACAGACACTACCTCTTCCACATGCATCTTTTTCAGGAAAGTTTGATGCATGATAACGGGTTCTAGGTTCTTTCCAAATCACATAACACTTGCTATCGCTTTAGAGGCTACAATTGGACTCTTCCATAAAGAGAACAGCCCTTCACTGATCAGCCGCCAGTGGATATGTTGATGTGATGTCTATGACATGATGTGAACGGCAAGCAAATGGCTAGTCGTCTCGCATACAGACCTCCTTCATGAAGAAACCTTCCTACGCACAGCTGATGTTGACATCAATCTTCTGGTGGTTGCAGCAAGGGAGTTGAGTTGGAGATGCGGTTCTATTCCTTCGTTCGCATAATAACAAATATTGGTCATCAGCGCTTGTCGTAGTGGGTGGCCCTCCTTGGTTGAATCACCTGGATGCCGAATCTGTGGTTAGAAATTGTTACAAAGTGTATGTGCTACAGAACGATCCACATTTAGCTACTTTAGGATACTTAGCTGCTTATTCTTTGGCACATGCTCCTAGCAGATGGCGTATTGAGATTGCAGCGCCTCTAATTTACTTACTTATGTTTTACTCAGCAAGTCTTATTTGATAATATATTAAAATTTTATACGGATTGGCTCATTTTTGGTCGAGCTATCGCTATTTCAGTGATCTTTCCTAAATTTTGGAGAAAAAAATGAAGTGTAGAAAAAAAATTCTATAGAAAGAAGGGAAATTCATTAGACTTTGTAAATTTTACACTGAAGAGTTCATCAGATATACACTAACTCTCAAGTATGTAACTGTAAACAAGATTTGCTCACGTGACTGTTCTAAAGTAAGTGTCGTATTTAATTTCATTTTATCCATATTACCTTGGTAGTCAATATAATTACGAAATTAGTAAATAACTATGGTGGTAAATAAAATTTATCTGATGATTGATATCATTCTCTTTTACGACATCTGCAAATTATCAGTGAGATCATATAGAGATACAACAACTGTTGATGGTCTTCAACTTAGAAATTCTATAATGTAACCTCATCTTCTAAAATAGTCATCTGTTTTTGCTGATGGGGAAGAACTGGAAAGATTACAATATGGTTGATTACTTAGACTCGAATATTACTACGAATGCTTCTTCACAGGCATACCAAGATTTTTGAAAATTTCCCACAAAATTATTTTCTTCGCTTGTCTTTGTCACTTTGTCTTCACCTTTAGAAATAGAAACTCTCATTGGATAATTTTCGGTTGGAAAAACGCAAGTATAAAAGAGGTTTCTCTGGTAAAAGTGAATATCGCAAAAATTGCAAAACAAATATATCTCAAAAATATTCACAAAACGCAGGATGTATATATATGTGCATATGTGTGTTGTTTGTATATACCGTACATGTATATATATGAACACAAAAATTATAGCTAGTTGAAATTGACATAAAATTGTAGTTCATAATCTCACTATCGTTCTTCTTTCATTTTGCATGTATTGTTTTCTTGAAAGGGTTTATTATTATTATTATTATGATTGATTAACTTTGAAAGATAAAAATATCCTTCAAAGTTTGCTTTCTTTATCATATTATTTGCAGTAGCAGATGGTACATAATTGATTTAATTAAGATATTGAATTTCTTCTCATAAGTTTCAGTATATATGTGTGTATTCGTGTTTATGTATATATATATAACTATATATATGTATAGTTACGTAACTATATAGTTACGAATTTTGTATACTGTAACACGAAAAGTCTGAAAAGAATGAAGCTGTGCCGCAAGAGTATGGTTACAGGGAAAAATATCTTTAACATTGAAACAAATGGCTATCTTACTAAACGGGCGAGATATCGCCAACCGATTATTTAATTTACATTTATGCTTGAATTTTAAACTTTAATACCCTTTTGGCTCTACACAATGTGTGGTGAAAACGCAAGTGTAATGTGTTACAGAGAACAAGGACTCCACCTAAACGCACATTGACTTGTTAGCAGATAATAACCTGCTTAGACACACCCTAAATTCATTTCTAGATTCTCCATGAGCTCATAAACATGAAAATTAACTAGAGTGCCGGTGGAGAGCCCTACAAAACACATGCATACGAATTTATTTTCAACATTAAGCTTAAACGCATGCAAGATTTCGCTCAAAATCGCATGATTTGATTTAGCTAACATTTCTTTTGAGCGAACTCAATTGAATACATTAAACTTTAAATGTATTAACTTTACATTTTGAAGTTTTAGCACTAAATACTCATTACATATGCTCTTTTGATCTTTAAACTTTTATAAAAGTATCATTTACTTTAACACAATAGCTATTTCAACATTTTACAAACAAATACTTTTAAGACAATAGAGAATAAAATGAAAACTTTGCTTGAATGAATCCTTTTCTCCCCAAAAGTGCGAACCTAAAACAAATTTTCATTAACAAGTACTAATACGAAGCTTCTTGTATCAGGCCAGATCTTTTGGTGCGTTAACATAAATAGTCTTTCGACAAAACCGAACTACTAGTTCTTTACATTAACATAACATTTCTAGAATACGCTATACTTTGTGCTTTCGCCAAATAAAGCTAAAATAACTTTAGCTCTCACGCGAGGCAATAGCTTTTACAATGTAACTTCGTATTTGAAACATTTTCATGCAACTTTACCTAGCAGAAAAGATTTGTAGAAAAATTCACTCATCTCTGTTTTTCGACGCTTGGTATTCATCCATTCTTTTATTGCAGAACTGCGTCCAAGTCAGTTGGTTCATATTGGAGACTTTCCGTCTCTGCTTCCTGTCCGCTGACTTCTCTTCTGACCCCTGATGAGTCGTCTTTTAAGATGTACTGGCGGCACGTCTTGTTTTTTCCTTTTACTGTCCGGCAAACTGGTTCATTGCTCACCTGTCTTCTAGAACGCTTGCCCGTAAACTCTAGGTTGTTTCGATCTTTGCTGTCTGCCTTTAATTTCGGCAGATCTTTTCTTCATTTTACCGACCGGTTGTCTTGTTTGTACTATTCTTTCTATAAGCCACCTCTTTGATGTATACTAGGGTTGTCTACTGTGAGACCTTGTCATAATATTGCGATTCTTGTTTCTAGTCTGGACCTTTCTTTCATCCTTGAATTTTTTCTTCGCTGGATCTTCCACATGTTGAGAGAATCGTTTCTCCGGAATTCTTCTGCTTATCGGGAACCTTGTAGTTTGGTTAGTTCTTTATTTCTTCGCGGGTGGTAGAAGTTGTGATGGGGTCAAAGTTGCCCCTAGGGAAGTCGCCTCTTCTGGTTCGGAACCCTGCAAGATCATTTAATACATTAAAATCTTTACATTCGTAATATCTCTTCATTGATCCTGACTAGCCTTTGTTCTTTCTCCCAAATCTGATTTTAAGTAAATCATAGCCTCAACAGTCTTCTGTATTATGCACGGCCCTTCAAATTTATAGGCGAATTTTGATACGGCATTTTCTGGTGCACTAGGCAAAGTGAATTTTCTTTTCAACACATTATCCCCCACTTTAAAATCTGATCCACGGCGTTTTTTGTCACAGTAAAGTTTCTGCTGCTCTCTTGCTACATCTGAATTTTTCAATGCTTCATCGATCAGCTTTTGAATAATTGTCTGTTTAAGTTCTGGTTATCGCTCTTGGACAAAGAAAAGTTTGCCTAAAGGAGTATAAATCTTTCTACCCAGAAATAATTCAGCGGACCTTTTACCCGTTGTATCACGCTTGGCAGTTCAAAGCATAGACTAGTTCATCAACGCAGCTATCCCAGCGTTTATGATAATTTTAACGTAATTTCTAATTATTTTAACAAAGTTTTTATTACATCTTTCCGCGATGTTTGCTTGTGGTCCGTACGTTACCATTTTCATGTGCCGTATGTCAAGCCCTTTACACAGGTTCTCAAAAATTCGACTAACGAATTGCCTAGCGTTATCGCTTATTACTTTTAACGGTGTACCGTATTTTAAAATACGCTTATGCAAGAACGCAACTGCAACTATTTTAGCCGACACTCGCTTTAAAGGAATTATTTCTACCCACTTAGAAAAATAGTCTGAAATAACCAAAAGGTATCGCTTTTTATTTAACTGTCTTTGGGGAAAAGGGCCAAGAATGTCTATTCCAAGGATCTCGTTAGGAAAAGCCGCGCGAATACTATTTAGATACTCGGCCGGGCTATAATTAACGTCATTAATTAATTGACGTAACTTACAGGACCTGACATATGCTGTTACTACCTTCTGTAGTTGAGGAAAATGCACCGCCTCTCATACTCTACGCACCGTTTTCCTCACTCCTAAGTGACCGGCTGTGGGGGCGTCATGAAATTCCTTTAAAATTTTTAATTGTAGCTGTACTTAATTTTACCACGAGCTGAAACCAGTGGGGATGGCTGGCTTCAGCTCGTGGTTTTCATTTGTCGATTTAGTATAGAACAACAGATTATCTATGATCTCGTAATTTCGGGCCCTATTTCTAATTGCAGCAAGATCTGCATGTTCAAAATTATCTGGATCCTTTAAATAAGCATAGATATTACCGAATTCTGGATCCTTCAGCAATTCAGCTATAATTGTTTCCCAGGAATTTAAAACTTTAGAAGTTAACATAGCACATTTATTTGGTCACCATTTTCATGCAGTTTAATTCTTGACAAGGCGTCGGTCACTGTATTTTCCTTGACGGGAGTGTGCTGAATTATTAAGATGTATTCTTGTAATTTTAAGGCTCATCTAATTAATCTAGGAATTAAATTCTTTCCAGAATATAATCTGCCTACGGCCGCATGATCTGAGTAGATCGCAAGTAGGGCTTTCCCAAAAAAGACACTAAACTTCTGAACCGCCATGCTAACCCGTTCTGTCGCTGTGTAGTTCCTTTGTGTCTGACCTAACGTTTTGCTGAAAAATGCCAAGGGCTGCCCTTTTTGAGTTAAAACTGCACCCACGGAGTAATCTGAAGCATCCGCCGCGATCTCCAGGTTTTCCTTTCCTTCCTGGAATTTTAACACCGGGGGATTAATTAGAGGTGTTTTCAATTGTTCAAAAGCGGTGTTTGCGTCCGCTGTCCATGCAAACTTAGATTTCTTTCGTTTTGAAACTAACAGAAGTTCAACAATATCGGCAAATTTTGGATAAACGAACGATAATATAAGCGCATGCCAATAAAAGATGAAAGTTTCTTCTCCGTATTTGGCGGAGGATAATTTTTTATTTGCTTTTATTTTAGAATCCTCAGTCTCGATACTCTTAGCTGAGATTTTGTACCCTAAATATCGCAGTTCTTTAGTTGCGAATTTACATTTTGCGACATTAATAGCTAAACCTGCTTCTTTTAATAATGAAAAAAATTTCGTGGGGTATCTTCCACGTGTTGTTCAATACTGTCACTACTTATGATAATGTCATCGAGATAAATGAGAGTGGTATTTCCTAGCACGGGAGGTATGTCCATAGCGCGTTGAAATCTTGACGGGGCACCGCAAAGCCCAAACCGCATGCATAAAAATGCATAAGTGACCGATTTTGTAATAAACGCTGTCTTATTCACATGTTCTGGTTTCATGGCTATTTCAAAGTAGCCTGAAGTAAGATCAAGAGTGGTCATATATTTTGTAGACCTAATTTTTCGTATTTTTTCTTCTATTACCGGTAAAGTGTAAATAGGGAATTTAGGCATGCTATTAAAGTTTTTGGTAATCGATCGCAAAACGATAAGCATTTGGATCCGAAGAGGGCAAGTTATTTCTCTTTCTGCATAATACAACTGGAATAGCATATTCACTATTGATGGGAATAATTATTTTATCTCTTAACATTTGTTTCATGTGGTGCTCTGTTATTGATCCTTTTTCCTTATCATAACGATAAGGTTTTGCTTTACAAGGTTCTCTTGATTTTAGTTCTATCGCACGGGTAACAATTTCTGTATTCCTTGGTTTCCCAGAAAATAAAGTATTAAATATACTTACGAGTTTTTCCAGGTCGGCTCTTTCACCTTGTTTTAGGTACCAGAGATCGCTTTCAGGAACATTACCTCTTCCACCACCTTTGGCTCCATATCCAAGAAAAGGGAGTTTTCCGCAAAGTTTATTGTGGCGTTCGCTGCCTTAAGGAATTCTGTACCTAGAATTACATTGTGTTGCAAATTTCTAACAACAAAAAATAGAACTTTCAAAACTTTGTTTCTTACCTGAACGTGTTTCTTACCTGAAACTTTTGCGGCAACGATTTCTGTGCTACTATTTTTAAACAATCTATGTAAATTTCTATAGTAAAAATTTTGGCTTAAAAAATTTCCTTCCGCGTCGGTGTCCACGAGTGCTTCTACGGGTACGTCGTTCACAAGAACCTGGATTACCGGTAGTTGGGAATTCTTGAATATGAAGGTATTTAGATACAACGTAGAGGGACTTTGCGAAGCACAGGTGGTCTGAATCCTCAATTTGTCAGACCCCTCTATTCGTTTAAATTCTTCTTTCCTCCTGATGTTTCCTGGGCACGCTGGGCCTGGTTAGAAAACGTTAGCCTCCATTGTATTTGTTTCTTTCTGCGGCCGACTGTCGGGAGAATTGCTGATAGTGTCTCTGGGTAGGAAACCTTGAACTTTTCGCTATCCGCCGATTCTGGAATTTTACGGCTAATTCGAATAGCTCTTGCAGCGTTCTTGGGTTTCTGAGCTCCACGAAATATTGTACTGCGGGTAATAATCTTAGTAATATTATCTCAATAACTTCGCCATCGGGCTTTCTTCCATATAGCATGTTTACTAGTTTGACTTTATGCAGGATAAACTCGGTGAGGTGCTCAACTTTCCGTTGGTAAAAGCTGTACAGTTCGGCTTCACGTTTTCGCGATCTTTCGCAATCGGGAAGGCTTTTAGGAGTGCGGCTTTGAAATTTTCAAAACTGTACGTTAGGCTTCCGACTTCTCCGAGTAAAAATCTCCCGATTTCTTTCCACCAAGACTTCGCCTGTCCTCGAAGGAAACTCGCGGCAATGGCTAATTTTTGTCTTTCGGGTGCCGGATACAATTGAAAGCGCGTCTCAAGGGATTCCAGGAATGAAGTGACGGAGTTTTTACCGTCGATCACCTGGTTTAATTGCTGCTCTCATAGTCTGTATTAAAAAGCCAAATATATCCAACGGGTTTGCCATCATCGGGTCTACGACTTCTGCATCTTGTAAGCATGATTATCCCTGATTATGACACTCTTTAACGTATTTACAATGCGTCAGCTCCACGCTAACATGCTATTCCTCTGCTTGGGAGGTAACTGAAACAGTAGAATCAAAACTCCAGAATTCAAGATATTAACAAGTAGTACAATTAAACTACAGGGCTCACAATCCTGTATAATACAGCGCATAGATGAGTTTAGTGGCAGAAAAATAATAGCTATTTAAGTCACGTCTAACTAGCAATAAATGCTAAGTCGAAGCTTGTGTTACAAATACTCACAGAGTTTTCCCAGACTGTTTACTTTTCTCTTCTAGAACTGGGTATTTAAACTTATTCTCCCATTGGTAGAATTTGGATTCCTTGCGCGTGCTACCAAATTTAAATATTCTAACAATTAGGGGAATGAAGGCTTATAGAAAAAAACTTCAAATTAAATTTAACTGATTATTTAAAATAAATATAAATCCCTACAAAGTGTTTCTTTTAGGAAAACAAATTCTGTCAAGCTATCGTCGGTTCTGTATGCATTAAATCCATCACGAACCCTTACGTACGTAGCAATATATACATATATGTAATAAATACTGCGTTATTATTGAAATAAGGCAGCATTATTGCAGTGGACTGTACCATTATTGAAATAAGATGTCTTGGTGAGAGTTGCAATGGACTGGCATTGAATAGGACTGCATCATAACTTGTTTAAGACTTTGCTGCGTAGTTAGCAGGATGACGCTCGAAGAACACATAAAGATAAATTCCAAACATAATTTTATTTTTGGATAGTAATGCACATCATTACTGTGGGTGCGATATGCACCTCCCAATTTTTTTCAGCTCACATTTCTTAAAGAAAGGACTAAATTTAGAAAAGTAAACTCTACGATGCTATCGCAATGCAAAGCAGCGACACGAAGGAAGAGAAAAGACGGAAGAGAGGGAGATGTAGCGCAATTGACCTTTTCATACCAAATTTTACTTCGGATCACATCACAGTTTAGTGTACAGGATTTTGGGTTCAGATTTCATTGGTAAGTGCACATCAGAACTACAGGGAAAAAATTTATGGTTGTTATTTTTAGAATGTAACGGAAGTTAAAATGCTATTAATTTATTATTTGAAAGCTAGATTTTATATTTTACACACTAGATATTTTACATATATATATATGTATAAATTGAATAAAAGCAAAGAAAAACAAAGTTCAAAACCAAATCTAGTTACACGCTCATAGCTGCAATAACTGGTAGCAATATTATTTTAATGACCAGGTGCTAATAGCTTGCGCCACTACAAGACCTGCACCACTACAAGGCTACAACTGGCGGCCATTTCATTATGGAAGCACATAATAGGCGGCCACCATTACCTCTTACGAAAGGACGGACTGCTATAAACATGCCTTTTCCAGGATTCGAACTGGGCCCATCGCTACAGCGGTCACGGTAACTAACCACTATACCGGGTGGGCGGCACTAGTGATAATTTTGTAAAATATAAACAAAACGTTTAAATCCATCCCATATTCAGCAGGGAACAAATCATCAGCTCATTAGCAATAAAGTCCAATAGCTCTGTTTCCCGATATATGTGTTTGTGTGTGTGTACTTACGTGCGCATCGAATATGTTCATATGAAATTTGATATTTAATTACACGGTATTGAAGAGTGAAGTATATATACAAAAGGCACATGCATTATTATTATTGTTGTGAATGCATTCTTGGACATTTGTAATAACTAACTGAGACCGGCGAAGTAATATAACCAGTACAAATTAAAATAAATGTATTTCATTCATTTGCATACAAGGCCACATTCTTCAAAATAATTAACCATTGTCTTTTCAAGAGTTATTAATCAGAATTTATAAATAAAAGTCAGTCTGTTTATACAGATCATTATGAAATACTTTAAAGAAACATAATTATGTATGGAATTAAGATTTTGTAAGTAAGTTTTTGCCAGAAAGTTAGTTTTCAGTAAAATAATTAGTTGCATCGTTAAATAGCATTGTTAGAAATTTTCTACAATAAACGTAGTTCATTAGTAATTATAATAGCTTTTGTAAACTTTGCTTCTAAAGTTCAAATTCTTCTGTGATTTATTAATTTGTTTGCCTGCGTATATTTTACATCAGAACTCCAATTATTTTGGCTTCCAAATATCTGAATTTTCCTGTTTTTTTGGACCGCATCTTCATATATCTGCATTTTCCTGTTTTCCATACATTCATTCCATACATCTTCTCGTTTCTAAGGCAATCAAAATTTGGCTTGGTAATATATTTGTAGCGAAGAATTTACGGTTTTTTTTTTCGTTCAATGGTATAGAAAGCTGACATTATAAATTAATGTTTTTAAAAAAGCCATTAAATTCATTTATATTAATGTGTACAGTACATAAATTTAATTATTTTTTTAGATTATTGTTAAGCCTATACATGTATGGGAAATTATTTAAAAGTTCCATATGGGCTTATGTGTTCTTTTCTTTTTTCATCGTCGTTTAGATATAAAAAGCAGAGTTTATACTTAAATTATGCGGATTTCAATAGCGCGGTTTCGCTTAAGTACGGAATTGTTTTTAATGAATGTATGGAAAAAATTTAACAAGCGTAGAATATTTTGAAAAATTAAGAAAAGTACGTAACACGCAAATAATATATATATATATATTTAAACAATTTCGTTCTTAAGCGAAACCGCGCTATTCTTCCAGACTTCACATAATGCCTTTGACAAATAGTTAAGTATAAACTATTTAAAGATAATTAATAAGTATCAAAAGATAAACCAAACATCTAATTAAGTTAAATACTGTGTTCTTAAAATTATTAGGCAGCCAAATACTGATGCTAATATCGGGCGAAACTCAAGTATTGCGTATATCTGCTTAAAACGTGCGTTATATGGTTGGTCCATCAATTTAGTCAATTATGCCAATCCAGTAAACCATGAAGTGCAATTCTAGACCACGTGCATCATCCTAAATATATTATTGTAAATCTTAAATTACACAGTGTACCGCATGTAATTCCAATTTAAGATCACCAGCTACTGAACGGTAGTGTCACTGAACTTGTAGTTCGATCTGGTTGCACTACGCTTTCGTAGTTTTTCTCATGTGTAACGTGGATATCAGCAGATTTCCCTTAGAAGATTCTCTACGGAGGCAACTCTCCTTTTAGGCAGATAGCTCTCGTGTGCTTTACCGTAATGAAATAAGCCAAACCATACCCATCTAAATACACTTACTGGCTGTTCTCAAAATTGCTAAAGTGACGTGTTATATGAAGAATGAACTGAATTCTTTCATACACATTACAGATTTTTTGGGCACATTTATTTGTCTTAAAACTTTCCATTTTTGATAGCTAGTGCTAGTAGTACGTAACTTATAAGACAGTTTCAGTGTAACTGCTGACAGGCAGGCAATTCTTCTCGTAAAATGATGGTTTTTAATTTAAGATACTGTTCCATAGTTGCATTTCTTTCACAGAATTTTTCTTTTCTTCAGTTTTTTAAGTGAGAATGTAGCCCACCAGCAGCCCATCGGTAAAATCACTGAACACTGGTAGTTCGGACCTGTGTCTGATTCCTGGCCGACGGTCTGGCTCCATGGGCATTTTCGTGGTTTTCCCCATGTATAACGTATATACGAGCCAGGTTTTAGCTTTTGTAATTATTATTTGGAAGCTTTCGTATAACGATCTTACAACTTTCACAATAAATATACTGCTTGTTGTATTCTTCTATCGATCTTAGAGATTTTTAATTTTGAAATCGGAGACTCCTTTGCTGGACACCCCGTAAATATAATACAAGTTTCATAAAAGAAAATTTGGTTTAAAGGAAGTCATAGAATTCTGGAGCAAAATATAAATACATTCTCCTGTCTTACATGTAAGTTACCATCCGCAGTCTGTTAGTCAAAAGTACTTCTGAAGCCGAATTATACTTTTCTTTGTTTAAAAATGTGTTCGAAATAAAAATTTACATCAAAAAGGAAATTTATATAAGAACAAGTATTAATTTAGAAGTTAAACTCAAAGAGCCTTAAAATTTCGCATTAAGGAACATGAGGCATACGTTAGAAAAAAGGAACTCAGAAGTCGTCTGTTGCCCAACATTGTTGGTCCGAAAATCACACTTTCAATTTTTCTGCTGCCAAAATTATTCAAAAAACATCTTCCATTGGTGAACTGGATTTTCTAGAGGCCTTTCACATTCAAAAAAATCTTTCTATTCTAGTTAACGATCCTAATTCCAATCCATCTTTGCCTTCAGCCTTTAAAGAAATTATGCTTTAGTTCTGGTTTAATCAACAGATGGCGCCAATAGCTTGTCTCCCGTCCAGGCTTGCTTATCTTATCTCGTTCATTTGCGCTTTTGCAGCTGAGGATGGAGGTCCGGTAAAAACATCGAAACTAATCCTGTGAAAATTTGAAAATATAACGCTGATTTTTGTTATTTGACTTCTAAATTAATATTTGTTCGGCGTGTTATTGTATCTTAATTATAAGAACAAGTATCAAAACGCCATGTACTACGTAAGATTCTTGATCTAATAAATATATTGCCAGAATATGACTTACTTACTACAGTTTGAAAATAGGCAATATAATGCTTATTCAGCCTCGTACACAGAGTTTTGAAATGGTGATACCAATCTTGAGTTCGAATTTGTTAGGTAAATCCTAGGCCACGAAATCTCAGGATTTACTCTGTGAATTTTGAGTCTTAATGAAATTACTAACCCAAATATTTACTCCCTTACTATATTTTACCTATGCTCTGAAATGAAAAACATGTACTTTAAACACTGTCAATGCCAATTGCCTTTTTTCCTACCTAAGGTAATATTGATGGTTGAATATTTTTCACTTCTCATAACGAAATTAAAATTTTCTATTTGGTCATAGCGAAAACCGCTAAAGAATGCTAAATAGCAGCTGCCAGTAGAACAGGATGTCACAAAAAAAGGGAACTTTATAACAATCCAATAAAAGCAAGAATGATGAAAGAAAAACATTTTATTCATAGTAATTGAAACCTTAAAACTTGCCATTTAAGAAACATTAATATATATGTTATATTAATGGAATTTATAATTTCTTAAAAATTAAGTCCTTTAGATGGCGTCCTCCTGTACGAATGCATTCTTGAAATCTGCTGTTGAGATTCCTCATTGACCGCTGCAACATCTCAGCTGGGATTCCATACTGAGTTCTCTATTTTAACTCACCTAGAGTTCTGGTAGAGTCGTTTGCTCTTTAGATAGCTCCACAAGAAAAATTGCCAACTAACAAATCTGAAGATCTAGGGGGCCAGCAAACGATACCGAATCTTGAGACCACACGGTTACCGAACAATTCTCACACAGCTTCCATTGATTCCCGTGCAGTGTGTGATGTGGCTCCATCCTGTTGAAACCAGGTTTCTTGAACGTGTGGAAAATTGCTCAATTCAGGTGTAACGAATGATTGTAACATCTCCACGAACGATCCGCATTGACGGTTACTGTGATACCCTGTTTATTTAAAAAAAAATAAGGTCTGATGATCCCATGTAGTTCTTACTATCGTGTAAAGAGCGCTCACGAACTTTATTAGGATTTGTGTGATGTGTGAATAATTAGGATTTGTGCCTGTTGCCAGTCCCACTGATCCATGATTGCCAAAATGGCGGAATGTTTACTTGTTCAAGGTCACTGTTCCGCAGTACTGCCACCTGCAACTATGCTTTTAAAAAATTCTCGTTTATTTAGAACTCCTCTATAAAAACAAAATAATTAGTTTGATTTTGTTATATATTTCATACCACATGTCTCATTGTACCACGCACTGGACATAACCCTTATTAGACTGGAAATTAATTATTGACATCAATTGATTTGCATAAATATTTCTACAAAGCTAAAATTTATAAGGAGTTAATCTGATTTGTTGTTGTCGATGTTCGATAAGATATTTCTTCGCCATTTCTCTTGATTAAATGAAAATATCCTACTTCTGATTGGCTACATATGGAAAAGAATACTGTATGTCATATTAACACCGGGTTTTTTGCTATACCTGTATTTTTATCTTGCTATTTTTCATAAAAATTATTTAAAGATAATAATTAAATAATTATTTAATTAATTAAAGATAATTTATATTAATTAAAATTAATTAAAGATAATCATAATTATTTAAAGATTACTCATTTTCTTACGATTTGATAGACTTTTAGACGTTATCGAAGACTTCTAAAATCTGTGATTAAAAAATTGATAATTTTTAAGGCATATTTAGACATTTTTATCAGTTTAAAAAATTGTATAACTGATAATTTTGAAATAAAATAAAATTTATTAATAATAATTCCGTTAATATGTGTTCGGTGTCTGAAAAGAGCATTGCTTGGCAGCGTTGTTTTACGCCAAGCACAGTTTGGCTTTAGTGTAGCCCTAAAGATATTCCGTTTTTGCTGATTAGTATCTATGCAGATTGTCTTGATGTAAGAGCATATGGTTGCTCGCTCTTAGCTAAGTTACATAGTAGCTATAAG
>KK120386.1:280215-346215 GCA_000611955.2 Stegodyphus mimosarum | reverse complement strand
ATAGATGAAATGGAGCTCTCAAGGAATACACTCCTTAAATATATCCAAGGTAGGTATTTTGCAGAAGAAATTTCTTTGTTGCAGAAAGGTCTACAGCTAACGTCAAGGAGCAAGTTAAAATATTTTGACCCTTTCTTAGATGGAAAAGGTCTGATAAGGGTAGGTGGTAGGATAAAGAATTCAAATTTAAGTTATAGTCAAAGACATCCCATTATTTTGCCTGCCAAGAATAAGTTAACTGAACTTATATTTATTTATTTTCATGAAAAAGATTTTCATAATGGTCCACAATCACTGTTAAATTCTATTAGACAAATTTATTGGCCCATTAATGGCAGGAATATAGCTAGAAAGATCGTCCAAAACTGCATAATTTGCTTTAAGGCAAAACCAATAATTTCTCAACAATTAATGGGAGAATTACCTAAAGAGAGAATTAATATTAACTTTACATTTAATTGTTGTGCTATTGATTATTGCGGCCCATTTTTGATAAAGTACAAAGGGCAACGCAAGGGTAACTATCATAAAATATATGTTTGCATTTTTGTTTGTATGGTAACAAAGGCAATCCATCTAGAGATTGTCAATGATTTAACCGCAGAAGCATTCATTGCTTGTCTGAAGAGGTTCTTTGCCCGACGAGGTAAACCAGAAAAAATATTTAGTGACAATGCAAAAAACTTTGTTAGCGCAAATGCAGAAATTAAAAAATTAATGAGTATTTTTCTAAAGCAGAATGAAACTTTAGCTAATTTTCTAGCCGAGGAAGGTGTACAATGGAAGTTTATACCCCCAAGAGCCCCAAATTTTAATGGTCTATCGGAAGCAGGAGTAAAATCCTTTAAATTTCATTTTAAACGAACAGTAGGAAATTCAGTCTTAACCTACGAAGAATTTTTGACAGTAACAGTTCAAGTAGAGGGAATCTTAAATTCTCGCCCTCTTACACCGTTAACTTCTAATATTGATGATTTAAATGTTTTGATCCCTGGTCATTTCCTTATAGGCCGACCGATGAATTCAATAATTGAACCCAATTTAACAGAAATAGATAATAACAGACTTAGTTTATGGCAAAAAACTACAAAAATGGTGCAAAATATATGGAAGAATTGGACTAATAATTACTTGAGCACTTTGATTCAAAGAAATAAATGGATGATTGCTAAACAAAATATTAAAATAGTGGATATGGTAGTTATCAAGGAAGAAAATCTTCCTACCTGTAAATGATTGTTAGGGAGAATTGTAGATGTGTTTTATGGGAAGGACAACCTTGTGCGAGTTGTCTCTGTCAAAACCAAAAATGGTATTTATAAACGAGCAGTTACTAAAATTGCTGTACTGCCAATTGAGAAATAATGTATAAATTTATGTTTATTTGAAAGTTTGAATTGTAATCTATTATATTTGTTTTTTTTTCACATTGTAATTACATGTATTATAATTTGTGCATTAATTTACATTGTATAATTTTGTATTGTATGAACATTTATTATTTTCTTGAATTTTTACTTATTGTATTGAAACTAATATTTCAACGCCGGGCGGGATGTTCGGTGTTTGAAAAGAGCATTGCTTGGCAGCGTTGTTTTACGCCAAGCACAGTTTGGCTTTAGTGTAGCCCTAAAGATATTCCGTTTTTGCTGATTAGTATCTATGCAGATTGTCTTGATGTAAGAGCATATGGTTGCTCGCTCTTAGCTAAGTTACATAGGTAGCTATAAGCACATGCGTGTGCTAGTATTCAATAATGTTGTTTTGTTAATATAAATTTGTTATTGTTAATATTACAGTCCACTTACTGAAGTTAAGTTTCATTAAATAAGTTTGAGCTATCTTCGGCAAGAACAAATACAGCAAAAAATTTTGTGACTAAAGTAAGTCATATGTTCACAATTATCTATACAAATCTAAATTTCTCGGTCTCAGAAGTTTATAAAAGTATATTTTCTTCATGACCGTCAATAAATAGGAGTTCCAGTATTTAAAAAAATTTTATTCACAATTATACCACAGTTTATAATTATAAAATGTAGTAGCTTTTGACAAAGATTTTAAGATAATTATTTTATTTTGAACAAAATCAAATAAATAAATTAAATTAAATTAAAATTAGTAATGTTTGAGGCAAATCACAATAAAAAAATTTAAAGATTGCATCTTGGTTACATTTATAATTAATCAGAAAACATTAGAACACATAATTTTTTTTAAAAGACTGCTTTTAATACATATCCATTATTTGAAAGAACCATTACTCTCCAGCAGGAAACGGCAAACAAAAGAATATTTGCTTTGATTAGCATCCATTATGTAGCAATGAATTGATGAAACATCTATTGAATTTATGGAACGAAGACTAATCACAAACCCTGTTCTTCAAAATAGAAGCTTTACCTATATGCTCTGAAAACGTAACATCATGTTTCAAGCAACGTAAAAAGATAAAATGCAGAGGAAGTACAGCCTCGATTATCCTAAAAATCATTTATTCATATCGATTTATTAAATATTGATTCATATCGATTCATTAAAACTTTCTGAGCAAGTGTGATAAATATTCTAGAAAGCCTGGAAGCAAGACATAGCTAAGACAAACTTACTCTTTCTAAGTCTTCAGATCATTCAATATTAATTAAATTTTTAATTGCTTATAAATTAATTAAGCGTTGAATTAAGCAGTTAACAATTTAATTAAGTATTTAATAAGCTCATTGGTAATTAAGTATGATTATTTAATTAGGTTCTTGGATCTACAAGACTTATAATCGCTAATCCCTGGATTCCCCTTTTCCATTCTGTCTCTTCTTGCATTTATGTTTCCTTAATTAAGTCAGACCCAGCGTTTAGACCACGCCATAGGGCTATTGTACGAGTGTAAAATTATCTAAAATACAAAAGAATTTTGGTTTCAAAAAAAGGGGTGATTAAAAAGTCATCGTTTAAAAAATGATGAAGCAACAAGTTGCGGAATAAGGAGGGGAAAAACTAATAATTACGGTGTATACATTCGTTGGATGTATTACATTTTTTTCTACCCGTTTGGAAGAAGAATATAAAATAATATCTAAATATAATACTTATTCCTTGAACATTAACAGTGATTTAATTATACGCAGAAACCAAAAGTTTAAAATAAATAATTCATTGGAAACGCCATTATCCGAACAAATCGATATATGGACTCATGCTGTTGTATCTAAATTCGGATAACTGAGGCCGTATTATTATTTTTATACTATTTTACGTATGGCACAAAATGTTACATATTCTGACGAGTTATCTTACACATTAAACATGAAGCAAAACTTTATATTAAGAAAATGAGAATTAAATTTACAAACCTAACTTTAAACGTCGTACTTATTTTACTCCAAATTTAATCTGTTAATTTTTATTGATTTATGAACTTCATAACGCATAAATCATGTTTATCAACTAGTAGATTTCTTCGTGTACCTCGTTCTATATCACTTGTAAAACCTATGGTCTTCTACAACCTGACGTAAAGATACTTCTGTACAAATTGCTGTACTTCCTTTTGGAAATAAATACACATCGATGATTTCCTTGTTAAGATGTTCTAGTATCCTTGTCCGATTTCTGTACACTTTTTAAAGTCTATATGAAATAAAATCTAATAAAAATTTAAGTAAAAATTTTCAGTCACAGCACAACTTCAGATACTTCGTTTAGAGTGCATTCATAATGCATTCCTTTTACATTAAAACCTGATTATGTATTTCATGACTCAGCATTCTTGATATGTAGCGTTGGAAGTCCACATTTTATTACTGATATTCAGTCCTTGATATGCGCAAAGAGAAAAAAAAAATATCAGTCTCTTCTGCTGTTACTGGCGTAATCTCATGGTCATCAAGATGGATCACAAAGAAACTGTTCAGGTAGAAAGTCAGCAAGCTTCAAGGAAATTCCATTTAATTGCATTTCTTGAATGCACCCCTGAAACATGTCCGTTGAATTCTTTGTTGAGCTTTTCTCTGGGTGTACGTCATTACGACTTGAACTGACTGAAAAAGAAACCATGATTAATTGTTACTCATTTGGAACGATTCAAGTCATAAAACAATATCTTAATGAGTTTCTATACTAGTTTCAGCGGATTATATTAACAAGATTTCAAATTTAAAAATTTGTTGTTAGCGATACGCAAGCAATAATTCTGCAAGGGTATCCATAATAAGTAGGTAACACCGAAATTCGGAGACAGAGCAGACAATATGAGCTAAAAAATAATTATTTGTTAGATATGCAAATTTGAACTCTTTTATGTCCGCAGACGATAATTTTTGGCCAACACTGCAATCTACCTAATGTATAACAAATTTTCACTGAAAGGAAAAATAGAGCTGACGTGAAAGCATTATCGCGCTGTGAAACTTAGCCCAAAGGGCGTTAGCCTAAAGGGATATAAATTTCGTTTTGGCACTTTGCATTGATTCACTATACACAGCGAATCACTTCTTAAATTGTTGCCACTAGATATTAGAGTTCTGTGCAATATTTAAAGAAATTAAATAATGAAGAATCTGCATAAATGTATGCATGTTTCTCGCATTGTGATAAAACAACGGTGCCTAGAGCCATCAAATTTTGAATAATGTAATCGTCCACTGATTATGGACATCTGGAAGCCCGAATTTGGAATTTGTTTTTTTATTGATTTCATATTTTGTAACACTTTAACGAATTTTTGATTAACAAAGTCAACGATTTCAAAGCGAGCCATGGCAATACTGTAGGAAAAATGGACATTTTTATCTCCAGCGCGAGAAGCTGGGTATCGGAAATTCTAAAGATGTGCTCATTTTAAAATTATTTTGTGATATTGCTGTTGAATTGAATTTTGCGTTTTAAGTGCGAAGAACATGGTATTTAATAAACAAAGGCAGCATTAAAAACGCACCTTTGGGCTTAATGTTAAATCTGAAAGTTTTCAGATGTTTAAATTTTTTTATCTATAATGTGGGGCAAAATCAAGAAGGGGAACTTTAAAATCTACAGTTAGGAAAAAGGAATGAAGTTCCATATGGTGCCACTGTATTCGGATAATTTACAGAATTTCATAGGGGTCGAAATTTTCACTGGGATGAAGAACACCCAGGAAGTGTTTTCTCAGCTACAGTCGCAGAAAGTATCTTGACCATACCAAAGATATTAATCATAGATATTTTTTGTACCTACAAAATGGTACAGAAGGAACTTAACAGTAGATCCACAGATATTCTTAAAATATTATTCATGAAGAATTGCGTAAGTGTCGTTCACTCCTCTCTAACAGAACACCAGAAAATGGAGCTCATCAAAATCAGCAAAGAAACCCTAAATTTACTTTAAGGCGATAAAAAGTACGTACAATGTTTATATATACCATTCCAAGTCATTCAGAAATTAAAGTATGGGTTTTTAAAGATGACCCCTAACCAACAATGGTGAAAAGATAACGAATATAAAAAATAATGCATGCCAATTTTCTCAAAAGTACAAGCAAAAAAAGCATCAAGTTTCAAGCATCAAGTTCTTTCATCAAGCATCAAGTTCTTTTTTGAAAGCATCAAGTTAGAGCTACAGAAGACAGTGACAGTTAACTCATGCACCAATGTCTTCCAAACACTTATTAAGAAATAAATATTAGGGGACTCATGCTTCACCATGATAGTGCATTTCTCATACAGTAAGACTGACAATCGAATTTTTTGAAGAAAAAGACATTGATAACGATCAAGTGTTAGAACATCCATCTTGTTCTTCTAATTTTGCCCTGGTAGCATTTTTGCTGCATTTAAACCTAAAAGAAAATTTACCTGGTCGTCGTTTTCATTCAGAAGAGGAAATTAATGAAGCTATAAAAGGTTATTTTTGAAGCAATTAATCTTTGGAAAATTAGTCCACAGAAAATTTTCAGTTAGCTATATTATAAATCATATGAGTTAAACACGTTATGAAATAGGTTAATTTTTTTTTATTGAAAATTTTAAATTCCTTGTGCACCACATAGTTATTACACAAGGCTTACAAAGGTAAGTAAAAGAAAACAAATACAATAACAACACAAAATAATAATAATAAAAAAAAAACTTACAAATTCACAGATGACACGTAAGAGATAAAATTACAGAAGAAAAAGAAAGCCATTTTATCTTGGACAAATACATGAAGAGGGGGAGGAAATGTAATATTCACAGATTTTAACCTAGAAATGAGTTCTTTTCGTCCTTCCTTGAGCTTTGAACAATAGAACAACAAATGTTCAACATTTTGTACTCCCCCGAAGCTGCATGAACACAAGTCTGTACTAGATAATCTAAATCTCTTCAGATAAGAATTGAATTTACCATGTCCAGTTAGAAATTGAGTAATTTCAAAATTACAGAGAAAGTGTTTATTATTCAATCTGTGAGGAATGGAAGGAAAATATAGTTTAGTTAAGGAGGCATTAGTAGAATTCCTGTATAGTTCATTCCACTTGAGTATTGTATCATCCCTACTTTTGTTCTTGAAAAATGACTTGGGCAGTATCATTGGAGTAATTACTTGAAGATTTGTAGCTTGTTTTGCCAACCAATCAGCCCTTTCATTTCCTAGATTGCCAGTATGGCCACGTACATGAGAAAAGATAACATCAACACCTTTGTTATTAAGGTCTTTAAGAAGGGCATGAGAAGTGACAATTAATTTGTTACATGAGAAGATATTCCTAAGTGAATATAAGGATGAAAGGGAATCAGTGCGAATAAGAAATTTGGCACTTAACGAATAGTTGTTAGATATCCACTTAATTGACTCACTAATGCAAAGTAATTCGGCTTGGAAAACACTGCATTCATTGGGGATTCTAAAGAGTTTATATTCCAGTTCAAAACCATGATGGAAAACGACATAAGCTAATCCAACTCGATTATTAATTTTACTGCCATCTGTATAACACACAACAGGGAAATTATCATCAACGGAATTGGCATCAATGATAATTTGAATTGGCAAACGATCGGCAGGATGAGGAAGATCTTCAAACAACACCTTGGTATCGAACATAAATTTGCTGATGGTATCTTTAAACTTTTTATCATTTAAAACATGAAGGTCAATCGGAGGAAATCCTGAAATTACGAAACAGGCTTCATAGCTAATTGTTCTGTATCCACGCACAACTCTTAGTAAAATTCTCCTTTGAATTCTGCGAAGTATACGGGAATTAATCTTCTTTTCTAAAGCTGTTCCCCACACTCTAGATGCATAGCAAATAAAGGGGACAATACCCTGCTTATAAATCATATTAATAACATTAGATTTTAAACCAAAAGTATTGCAAGAGACACGATTAAGTCCTCTAAGTATATTTTCACACTTATTAGATAAATACATAATATGATTTTTCCAGCAAAACTTATGATCAAGAATAAGGCCTAAATATTTAATTTCATTCACCGTTTCGAGTAAGGCATTATCCAAGTACAACTGTTGGTTTGAATAGCTGACATGCTTTCTTTTAATTATCATAATTTTAGATTTATTAGAATTGAATTCCAATTTTTGTTCTCTGGACCAATTGGAAATAATATTAAGGGTGTTCTGAGCCGTATTAAAGAGAGTAATGGGACACTTCTCTTGAAAACAAATTAGTAGATCGTCAGCAAAAGCAATTGTTTTACAACTCGGACAATATGAGAGTCTATTGAGTAAATCATTCATAATTAAATTCCACAGTAAAGGTCCGGAAACCGAGCCTTGAGGGCAACCTCTTTCTAAAATGCGGGAGGAAGAAACGTGGCCAAGGGAGAGCAATGCAGATCTGTCATGCAGAAAATCTTTAATAAGACGGAAAATATTACACGGAATACCAGCTTTCCTTAAGAAAACAAGTATCCCAGGCCACCAGGCGTGGTCGAAAGCACCTTTGATATCTAGAAACACTAAAACTGTGTGTAAATTTTTCTTTTTACCTTCGTCCACTATGTCTTTTAAGTACAAAAGAGCATCTTCACAACTCTTATGAGGGGTAAAACCAAACTGTGCTTTGTTTAACAGTTTTTTATTATGGAAGAACCAGGTAATTCTATTAACAAACAGCTTTTCTAGGCATTTTTCTAAACTGGGAAGAAGACTGATGCATCTCAAGTTATCTAAATGCGGGATACGAAGACCAGTATTCTTAGGGATTAAAACGACATTCGCACTTTTTCAGCAACGAGGAAATGAACCAAGCTTCAGACAAATATTGAAGATTTTGGAGAATAAATTTGGAAACATTCTATGCACTTGCTTCAAAATTTCGTTTGAAATAGAATCAAGACCAGGAGCTTTATTGCATTTAAGGTTTTCTATAACACTATTAATTTCTGACATAGTGAAAGGAGGATCTAGATTAGCAACATAATTTAATGAAGCTTCAGCTCTAATCATTCTATGAAACGAATTATCCGTGCTATAAGGGTCCGTGAGAAAGCTTCTGTTAAGAACCTCGTTAGTTGTTTCTTCGAGCGACTTTGTACAATTACCAGATGGAAGATAAATTCCACTGACTTCAATTCCTTTCATAAAATTTTGCTTTATACCATTCGTATATATTTTTTTCCAAACATTCCTTTCATTAATACTCATTAGAAATTCTCTCCAAGAGTTAAGCTTTGCATCCTGGAGCTTTAAGCTGTAAGTATGTCTTAAGTGAAGATATTTTTGTTTATATAACTCTCTAAGAATAGGGTTACGATTTCGTTGAAACCTACGTCTAGCAGCGTTAACCTGCTTTCTCATACATTCGATTTCAGTACTCCACCAAGGTACCTTATGAACACTTGGCTTTTTTAAAGGCATAGAAGCCTTGGATGAGTTATAGAGAATCGAAACAAAATTTTCTAGTCGAGAGTTTAATGCATGCTTATCTGTACAGCACTCAATAAACTGCGACAACTCATCAATCGACTGCTTACATGAATTGTAGAAAATATTCCAGTTAGCTTTCTTTACATTGAAGACAGTCTTGCTGTTTTTTCTGTCATAGAGAGTGTTATTAGAAGTTACAGATACTTCAAACTCAATCTACAATGATCAGAAAGGGATTCATAATCTGGTTGACACCAACGCAAAATATCTGCAAGAAGATCAGATCCCACAACCGTAATGTCAATATAGCTTGAACCTTGAGCATTACAGAAAGTAGGTCCACAGTCTTCGTTGATAACGAACAGAATATTCATACTGAAAAATTCGCAAAGTTTAACACCTCGGGAATCAGAAACTGGACTATGCCAAATTTCAGATTTACTGTTGGCATCCATAGCCCAGATCAATCTGTTACAATTTTTTGAAGCCAACGCTGCATTAATTTTATGCAAATCTAAGTCAATATTTCTATTAGGTTCAAAATAATAAGATAAAAAGATAAAATCATGAGTATTGAGTGTAACATGAAGAAACACCATATTATAATCAAGATTATTAATATCAAGCAGAGTAGACAGCTTTCGATTCCGTACAATAATAGCAGCTTTAATGGTATCACTATTAGCATCAAAGTAAGCCCGGTATGAGGAAGGCAAGTTGGGAAGAGAGTATTTATAAGAGTGAGGCTCCTGAACAAGAGCGATATCAATGTTAGAATTTTCCATATTTAAAACAAGCTGCTGAGTAGCCTTTCTCGAACGATGAAGATTAAGTTGAATAATTTTAAGAATAGAAATGCGGAAGTTAGCCATAATTAATTTGAGAAATAATTCTATTCTTCATAAAAATATGAGAAGGGCAGTTTTCAGAGAAAGGCCTATGCTTGACATCAACTTTCTTGCCAACATCTTTGATTTTGCTATTATAACGAATGCAATTTACACAAGCTTTGGTTTCTTGAGTTTGGCAGTGCTCACTTTTATGTTCTTTTGCACATTTGAAGCAAGCAACAGAATTTCTGCAGTTAGCTCCTTTGTGATTATAGCCGAGGCATTTAAAGCATCTATTTATTATGATAAATTCCTCTACTTTACAAGCCGACCACTCAAAATGCAAATACCCAAAAGAAAGGCATTTTCTGTATAGCTCAGGTTTCATTTCGACAACGATATGTTTTGAGTTTGGGAATTTTCTAAGAGTAAAACAAAATTTCATGTCATTAATACATTCATTACCATAAAAAATGTCAGGATTTTGATCAAAGAGAACAGTTAATACATCTTTATCATCAATTCCATTTGGCACATTTTTAATAAGTAGAGCAGGATTTTTCTGTCTTGGAAAAGAAGAAATTAGCTCAGGTTTGTTGTTGATTTCATCTTTTAGTTTATCACGATCAGTTGAGGAAGAGCATTGCACTAAAATTCTGTTATTAGAAATTGTCCTAATATTTTTTATACCTAATTTCTTTTCTGTAGGATTAATTTTTTCCTTCAAAAGTTTTTTAACATAGGTTAATTAACAGTGGTAATCAAAACAAGATAAGGATATTAATTAATAAGAAGTACAATGCTCTTTTTTGAATGGATCATTCAGGTTAGCAATGCCTAACTTTAATCTGAAAAATAAATTTCAGTATTTATCCAATTTTAATGGATACACATGAGTATCTACTATAAATAGCCTATTATAGAAGTTAAAATAATTGTTAAAAATGTAAATTAATTAAAAATTATTAGTTAAATCATTAACTAACTAACCGTTTTAAATTAATTAATTAAAAATATAAATTATTCAGGCAGTTTTTTTCCTCATTCGAAGACACATTTATTGATCTGTTGTACAATAAAACAAGTATATTAACCTAAACAGTTGTTACATGTGAAATAAACGGAGTTTTTTACCCAAAATCACTTTAGCAATTATATAAGTACTCAGTAATTTCATACTAACACAAGATGTTCCTATACATAAAAAAGTACATAACTAACACATGAAAAATTTCACAGTCATTATTCAAACTGTGTATCGGAAATTCTAAAGATATGTTGTTTTCAAATATTTTGTGAGTTTGCAGTTGAATTGAATTTTATGTGGCGCAAGTGCAAAAAAAACATGATATTTAATTAATAAAGTTGAAACATAAAAAGTTACTAATAAAAAGACAAAACAAATTTTTCAAGCCATCTTACTCAGAAACTTGAACATTGATAAACTGAGGTTGAAGAAAATAGAAAAATGTACGTCAACATTTAACACTGCATCGAAAATTCTAAACATGTGCTCTCATGCTGCTGTTGAATTTTTTGTAATTTTACTGTTGAATTGTATATGGCATAAGTGCGAAGAAAATTATGTTTCACAGTAATGCTAAAAAGACAAAAACAAATGAGTTAGCCAGAGCGAGTTCAATAGCAGATTGGTAGACAGCGAGCTCTGCAAGAGCATAAAAAGCCTTAACAAATCCTTTTGGGTGATCGTTAAAATCTGAAATATTTAAGATTTTTTATGCGATTTTTAATCTCTTCACTGCATTAGTTAATTTACATGCTTTTAAAAATGGTTAAAATTAAACATAATTCCAATGGATTAGAAACTTAAGTTTCAAAGAAACTTAAAATTTAGGAATATTCCAAACAAATGTATTTTTATGAACGAGGTTTGATTGAGGAAACTAAACCATAGCAAACTTGAAGACTAGTCAAAATTTCAAACTGCGAAATTAAGTTAGTATACGCACATCAAATACTCAGGCAGTGCGAATAATGAAACTAAAGCTCTGCACGGAAAGAAAAAAATATACTTAATATAACATCTCATAAACTGGCACTGTTATTACATAAAACTTGTTGAGTAACTCACAAATTCTAAAACTAGCAGTCTAAACTAGTCCTTTCAAATACAGGATGAACTCGCGCAACAGGGAACGGGAAAAATACTTATTTCCTGAAATAATCAACTATAATTGAATATATTATATTTCTGTCCCTTTCCTTCATATGGTGCTAAATCAACTACTTCCTTTACACATCATACCGCGAGTTTTGAAGAAAATCAATACTTGTATGTAAGTCTGAAAATTAAGATCAATATAAGAAAAATTAATAGCCCTTCTGATCAAATTGCCCCTTTGGGCTAAAAATCTCAAAGCTTTAAGATTTTATATTACTTACAAAGGGGCGTTTTTTTTAATGTTTTGTATGTTGCCTTTATTTATTAAATATCAAATTCTTCGCACTAAACCATAAAATACAATTAAACAGCAACATCACAAATTATTTAAAAGAGCATATCTTTAGAATTTCCGATACACAGTCTCGCGCGCTGGAGATAAATTTTTTTTCCGTACAGTGTTGCCATTGCTCGCTTTGAAATCGTTGAGTTTCTTAATCAAAAACTCGTGAATGCTTTACAAAATATGAAATAGATAATAAAACAAATGCCAAATTCCAAATTTGCGCTTCCGGATGCCCATATTCGGGTGGAAACTTACGTTATTGAAAATTTGATGTGTTTATGTACCGTTGTTTTACCACAGTACGAGAAGCATAGACACATTTATACAGATTCTTCATTTTTTAATTTCTTTAATTATAATACAGGGCTCTAATATTTGGTAGCAATAATTTAAAAAGTGATTCGCCGTTTATAGCGAATCAACGCAAAATGCGGAAACGAAATTAATAGGCCTTCTGGGCTAACAAACCAGTCTGTTAAAATGGAAAATGAATCTTATAAAATATCATGAAGGCAATATTTCGAAGAAAATATTATATAAAAATCCGTGATGGGAAATAAAATGGTAGCAGCAGAGTCATCAGAAATTTAATTAAAATACAGTCATCAAAATATAGTGATGAAAAATAAAGCCAATACTCCGAGTATTGTTACAAACTGGGGCCGAGCAAAAGCAAAGTGTTTACACTGGATTTCCTACGAAACAACGTTTTCTTACTCTTAGCTAGTCTTTATAATGCATGAACCGTAAAGATACTCGCATATGAATACTCAAAGACCACATCTTTACAGAACAAAACGTCATAAATTAATAAAGCGTATACCACATACTTAGATGAATTACTATCTCATCTGAAATGATGAATTAAACATTAATGGCTCTTTACTATTCCTCCGAATGATATCCTACCAAAAATACCATTAAAAGCTATTCCACAAAGCTCGATTTCGAAAGGTCAAGAAGCCTTATTCCGTTTGAAAGGATTTCTAAAATTTAGACTATATTTAATTTTTATCTTCTTTCAATTGCAAATAGATATCCGAATTATTTGATAAATAATTAACATATTATTTTCTTTTATTTAATTCAATATTCACGGAAACTGTATTAAATGTAACTGAAACGTGCGGCATAAACATTCATGTTAGCATAAATTCAATGAATATTATATATGTTTGTCATTGATTTAAGTAAATTCTTCTGATCAGAAAACTTGCCTTAGAATAAAATAAACAAACCTCGAAGTGCATTGTATAGATAAGTAAACTTATTCGTCTGGAAATTAGCTTGAATGACGGACGTACTTAGGCTTCATTAAATTTTTAAAATATCTTTTTTTTTAGTAAACAACTTTACACAGTTGCTTTTACGGAATAATTTCGATAAAACTTTGCAAACAGAAGTTAACGCATATTTTGCCTCCTACTGAAATACAATATTTAATATACAGTAGGATTCTTTTGTCAGAAATTTTCGAAAGGCAAGCTGAATATTTTCTCAAATTCTTAATAAATGAAACACATTTGATTAAAGCACTGAATTAGTAATTTTTTAAAATAAGGTAGTAAAACACAATACAAATATATTCATTCTTATTCATTATAGAAGAATCTCGGGGCTAATAATGAAGACCATTAAGTACGACGAACACTAATTTATTAATGAATTAACACGTAAAAGAAATAAAATGTAGGAGAGAGTTTTAAATTACATAGCTCGCGCTGAGCTTTCAAATCCTCAACTACGTTCGTTAAGTCACATGACTGTGAGAAAAAAGAAATTTTTATATTTTTGTGAATCACGCATCACGTGACCAAAAGCAGATGCGCGGTTTTAAGGATGAGTCACGTGATCTGTTACATTCTTTCCCTCAAGCCGTATAAGTTGTCCTCAACATACGGCTTGTTCTTGGCCAATACTTTCTGGCAAGGACAGATTGTCCATCAGATTCAGGGACTGTTCTGGTTCGACCTCTTCCTTGAATGAAGTTTTAAGGAGAGTTTTGCCCTTCATGTGGCTGCAGGGCAGATACATGGTAGTCACCTGTGGAAGAAAAAGAATCATCGGTAGCAGAGTTTAATGCAAATCTTGCGCGCTGTTCTTTACGTTGACTAAACGGTCGGGACCACATATCCCCAACAAAGTTATCTTTGGAGCAGGCACGGGAACTATGGCCTATTTTAGTACAGCCATAATATTTAAGTTTATCTTGTTCACAGTCTCTGGATGTATGCCCAAGTTTTCCACATATTGTAACACGTTTTCATGTCCTTTTTACAATCTCGGACAATGTACCTTTTGGAGTCTTGAGCAAGGTGACCAGTTCTTCCTCAATTATAATGTTACGAAAAATTCGGCGGTTGCGCCTGTATGTAAGCTTTCCGGCATAGCACTAGGGTTGCCATAAAATAATGTATGGCAGGGTTGCCAGATTGGCGACTTTATCGCCCATTTGGCGACCAAATAGGCGATATCCCATGGTCCAATCGGGAAGCTTCTAGAATAACTTCCTGTCGAGATATTTCTCGAAACGTGTGGAACTTAAAGAAAAGCTATATAAACCCTTGCGTTTCTGAGAGCAGTTAGTTGCGAAGATTGTGAAGATTGCGAAGAGTGTGATTAAGAGTGTGTGAGAATTGTGAGAATCTGAGAATCGCTGCTTTCTGTGAGTGCTAAGTTACGCGAGAGTTTTGTGAACGGAAAGCGATCGAGATAGTGCTTTGCCGTGAAGCTACCTTTACAGTATAGCTTGACAGTGTATTGCTGATTGTTCCACGGTGTTTATTATAAGTTTAGTGTTGCCGTGAAGCTACCTTTACAGTTACAGCTTGAAGCTGTGTTGCTGATTGTTTCAGCGTATTTATTGTAGACTTTCGACGATTTTAAAGGTAATTTTGGAACTGTGATGTAAATAGTGATTCTTGTAAATAAATTGTACTTTTTATCGTTCTGCATCGTGTTTTCATCGGATACTCTCAAATCCACGAACCCGTATAACGCAACAATAATATGCATTGGAATTCATGACCTTTCTCACCACTTCTTTCTTTGGTGGAGATATACGACTTCTTGGAATTGTGACAGGGGTTTTGCTACTAGTTGTATTAAAATGTTGGACTTTGGAAGTATGTTCTTTCCCTGTTCGAAAGGTACCTGAACTAAGCAGATATTTCTCTTCACGTTCTCTTGACAGAAACTTGTTAAATTTCGCCTTATATTCCGAACGCCCAGATGGCTTGAAAATGTCATCACTAAAGTTAAATTTCTGTTTAGGGTTGTCATGGAAATACCATCTATTATTTGGAAGGTCTAAAACAATTCCAGCGCTACGCAGAAATTCAGTTTCTAAAAGGGTTCTGTTACCTTTTCCTGTAGGTAACGCAAATAAAGTTATGGAGAAAGATCGTCCTACGATTTCGATATCTACTTGGGTTGTGTAAACTTCTGTTTCCTGCTGTAGACCATCGGCGAGGGTAACATTCATATTACTTTTCCTAAATTCGATTCTCTTTCTCTCAAAAGACGATATAATGTTTCTCCCGCTATACAGTGGCTGGCTCCAGTGTCAGCACACACAATTCCGGTTAACTCATTTATTTTTGCTCTCAAAAGAGTCGTCGAGTGTTTCTCGACAGAGAATGTCCAAAGCGTATAACTTTAACATCAGCTTCTTCTACTTTCTTAGAAGGCTGAGGGTTACCTCCATAATTTTTGGGACCATCTCGTTGTTGAAACTTAGGGGTCTCCTTACTAACGTTTTTATTTCGTACATGTCTAACTTCTTCATACTTATCTAATTTGTCAGCAAGCTGAAGTGGGTTGTTCCATTCACTCCAGTTATCCAAAAAGTTTTCTTTATAATCTGGAGGGGCTTTCTTCTTAATCTGATCTGCGAGTATCGAATTCTTTAACTGTTCAAAAGTTATGACTTTTGATTCCTTAAGCCATCCATCAAAATAATTTTGTAAATCAAAATAAACTCTCCAGGTGTTTCCAGGATTTTTCTTATGTTGGATAAACAATTACCTAAATTTCTCAGCACTCAATTTGAAGCGCTTTAAGAGAATTTGTTTAATTTTCTGATAGTCCTGAGCATCATCAGAAGATTCTTTTGCAATTAGTTTTACAGCATCTGTTGGCAGAAGACCAACAAGATAGATTACCTATTTTGAAACTGGTATTTTCAGAAGGGTTAATTGCCCTCAAACAAATCCAGAAATAAACTCACATCGGCAGTTTCAGGATCAAAATTAGGAATTAACTTGTTCAATTCTAACTTGGGCATTTCTACGTGTGCAGAAGAAGATACCTTTTCAGACTCTAAACTACTAGCAGTAATACTAGATTGTACTTTTAATTTCTCTAACTCAAACAAACGTTCATTTTCTTTCTCTCTCTCAGCACGTTGTGCTGTTTCCATTTCTTTCCTATCATTTATGACGCGGTTCAAACATTCTTTTGTAAATTCCGCGTCATGTGTGGGACTAATGATTATAGCCTTACTTATTTCAGGAATTCTAAAATTTTCCTCTATCACTACACCTAGTGTTTCTGCTAATTCACTTAAATGCTGCTTCTTCCATTTTGCTAAATAAGCCATGCTTAACTGAAAGTGGACAAATTTCTCAAACTGTATAACCTATAACTTTTAGTATGCTACCATATATAGGTTTTAAAATATTTTAAATACATTTAATACACATCAAATATACATATTCAAAATCAAACCATGAAATGAAGTAATTACTCATGTTACATTACTTGCTGCTCATTGCTTGAAATAGCTTAATACACAATTCTCAGAACATAAACTGCTATAGAACACTCTCAGTAACTCAAATTCATGCAAAAATATAGCAAATTGCAACTATATATTTCAATGCTTTTTCTATTTCTAAAACAAAATTAAGAATTCTTTACTTTGTATTTACTATATTTGACATTTATTTTCATTGCTTCATATCGAAACTTGCATAGAATAAAATACTTGAACTTCTTGGGAAATATTCATGCAAATATTATTTTTTTAAAATATGCCATAGTAACGGATACTACTACTAAATTCTTCATTTAAATTTCAGCAATACTTCAGAATTACTTAAAACATCAAATGCTTCAATTTTCAGAAATACTTCAAAATTACTTAAACCATCAAATACTTCAATTTTCAGTAATACCTTAAAATTTCTAATACTTCAAACTCTTTCGGTACTAAAGGAACTGGTGTACAACAGAACTCATACAATATGATCAGGGTGATCACACTTCATCTAAAAGAATTCAAATACAACAGAATATTTAACTGATTCGGATAATCAGCGAAAACAAAATTAGGTCATTGTGATTAGAATTCTTCGTATTCTTGATACGGACGATCAGTGAAAACGAAATTAGGTCAAGGCGACCGCAATTTTTATTTTTTCTTTAGTTCCGATAGAAGTATTCAAACATTAATGTTTATTTATCTTTAATATATTCATCTGTCTGTCATCATCAGTTTGGGTTCTGAAGTATCCATAAGGTAAATTTTCGGCCCTTAGTTGGATTGCCAGTATTTGTAACACAATACACATCATATATTTATTCTTATTCATTTCTTAATATAGAAGAATCTCGGGGTTAATAATGAAGACCATTAAGTACGACGAACACCAATTTATTAATGAATTAACACATAACAGAAATAAAATGTAAGAAAGAGTTTTAAGTTACGTAACTCGCGCTGATCTTTCAAATTCTCAACTACATTCGTTAAGTCACATGACTGTAAGAAAAAAGAAATGTTTATATTTTTGTGAATCACGCATCACGTGACCAAAAGCAGATGCGCGGTTTTCAGAATGAGTCACGCCATCTGTTACAGTAGATGTTATTTTTTATATTTCCTTCTTCATAAGCTGAAATTAAATGTTTTGCCTGAATCGAAAAGGTTATGTACCGTACCAAGTTTGAAGAATACTTAAAATGTAAGGTAACTACATTTTTGTTTAAACATTTATTCTTTGTTTTTATTTAATATAAAGATGGCTTTGGGTTTTGGATTTAAATGGCTTTGCTTTTCAGTTTTCTGTATTTTAGAATATTTAATGCCTTTTCTTTAAGAAATCAGGAATGACCACAGCGTATATATATTAAAATAATCCTATTGTTTAAGAAATCAAAAGCTTTAAAATATCTTATTTTATCGATTACATCAATATGTATGTCTATTGAGAAATAAAAAATACTAGTAAATGCGAAGAAATGAATGTTTTGTTAATTTATATGACCAATTTAATAAACTTTTGTGATCAATTAAAAAAACTATATCTAAACTTTTGCAATTACACGATAATCACGTAGCATTGTTTTAATAATTTCTCCCTGCGACGTTACACAGGATTTTTTTAGTGGGCAAATATGATTTTCTTAAGCCCGCTAATACGACTGTATACGATTTGTTACACGATTTATATACGATTTTTCAAATATGAAAATACGATATTAGTATGCTCACGGTACACTAAGCAAAAAAAAGGGGGGGACAGTTCTCGTTCTACAGGGCCGGTTGACAAGAAGATTTCATGTCTCGAAAGCGCGACTTAAACTGTATATTAGATTCATATATAGCATTGTTGCAACATAGATATTTTGACATAAAAAACGGATTTTTTTTTAAAAAAATTACATACCACTTGTTTTCCATAATTCGATTCTACGGCTCAAACTATGCGTAGGCGCTTTTTTAACGTTTTGCTGGTTAACTTTATTTATTAAATATCATGTTCTTCGCACTTAAACCATAAAATTCACTTCAACAACCATACCCCAAAATAATTTTAAAAGAGCATACCTTTAGAACTTTCGATACACAGTCTCGCGCGCTGGAGACAAAAATGTTTTTTTAAGTACAGTTTTGTAATTGCTCGCTTTGAAATCGTTGAGTTTGTTAATCAAAAATTCGTTTTATTCGTTAAGTTTTACAAAATATAAAATAGATAATAAAACAAATTCCAAATTTCGGCTTCCAGATGCCCATACTCGGGTGGAAACGTACCTTACTCAAAATTTGATGGCTCTTAGGTGCTGTTGTTTTATCACAATGCGAGAAACATACATACATTTATGCAGATTCTTCATGATTTAATTTCTTTAAATATAATATAGAGCTCTAATATTTGGTGGCAACAATAGGAAAAGTGAACCAACGCAAAATGCCAAAACAAAATTAATAGTCCTTCGGGGCAAATTGGTCATTTGGACTAATAATTTTAACAAGTGCGCAAACCATATTTGGCGTTATTATCGCTTATAACAAATATGCCAAATTTCAAAACGTGCCAATACATAAATTCACGTATATCTTAGGAACTTTCGAGTAAAAAAACTCTAATTTTGCTTAATATGGTTAGAAAAATATCGATGCTGGTAAAAATGTTATAGGTTATAATTCAAAATTTTTTTCGAAAAATAGTATATAAAAATAGTAATAAAAAACTTACTAAATTATTTAATTCAAATCTTATATATTGCAGCAACTTAAACTATTATGACAATTTGAATTGCACAAGAGGCCCTTGCTTTTACAACTGCATTTATGGGAAACAGCCAGTCACTTCTTTGTCTACTCCTCTCCTTTCGACCTACACCAGATCATATCTGTGATTGTCGACATACACCGGTGAGGGTTTGAATGTACATAAATGAAATACAATATTCGATCTTTCACCGACGTATTTGGTCAATGTTGACATTCTCCAATTTCGGTCGTTCACGGTAACAGAGACATTAAATGTACAACATGCGGTCGAAATGGGAATCCACCGGAAACATCTAAGAAGGAAAGGCTTTCAAACTTGAACTCTAAATTTTTCTCAGCAAAATACATATAAAACTACTTCTCAAGAAATATATAATAGCAAAACGATTAGCTGCTAGTATTATATATATAAAATTCAAAATAAATTATTAAATATGAGGTTTTTGATCGGCAATGGAGAAATATCTGAAGAATACAATGAAAATTTAGAATTTAGTGACGTCTGCAAAAAAGCACTTCATCGCTAAAATAGACTTGTAAGTTTTCAGTTTCCCATTCACATTTGTTTAGTAAATTTTTTAATATTATATACTTCTAATGAGGAAAAGTCCTTTGTACCTATTTTGTGCGTTGCTTTATTTCTAATAATGTCAGTTCGTTTATCGAAATAATTTTTTTTTAATTTTCAGTAAAATTGTCACCTGCACTCACAGGAATTCGCGATTTGGGAACAAGGATGCAATGAATTCTCCGCTTTGAGAAAAAGGCTATTGAGTTCAGATGACAAAAAAATGCAGCTTGCAGTATACTCAAATAAATTTAGGCAGGTGTAAAATTTCCAGTATTTCTATTTTTCGAGAAAAGAGTTCTAAAAGATGCCATAAAAATGTTGTACTTAAAAATAACGTTTAAAGGTAGTTAATTTGCATTCACTTTACTCGTGGGGAAAACCGTGAATTTTGTTTTTTCAGCCAGTCCACTCGCTGGGATTTCAATCTAAATGCAGTCAGCGGTTTTTACTCTTGACTACCGGCAGCTTTGCAGATCTACGCTTATAGTTTGATTTATTTCGATAATTGCAATTGGAGTAAAATATATTACTGTTTTGCTTATTCTTTAATGCACCTCATCTATACTATACGTTCAATTATATTGTTATTGTACTGCACTCTGTAAAATCTCTACTCTCTGCGTTCAAATAACTGCGGTATGAGATATCTTTCCACAGCAAAATGATTTTAAAAATTTCTTTAACTCAGGCTTAATTTTTCAAAGATTAAATTTTCATCAGCTCTGTTCAACTTTCTATTTTAAATTATCGTATGTTGGCAATCCAAATCAAATACGTTTCGCTTATGCTGTCTTCATTCTTTGTTTTATACTTTTGTTGCAATTCCCTAATCACCTTAGCGCTTTCCAAATTTTCTAGACTGCACTTCAGATATTTTAAATGTTGCCTGGTAGCGTAGTATTTCTAAATCTCGTTATTTTTTTATAATATTTTAAATCTTTAACTCTAAAAGAGCCCGAGCAGTCATTTTGACTGCTTTCGTCGTTTCACCATGAATTCCTAAAAAACCCTTTATCTTAAGAAGTCACAAATTTTTATTTTCCTAAAAAACCTCGAAAATTATTGGTACCAATATGAATCGAATACAATTAAAATTTACGAAGATGTTATTAGTTATACTTAAAAGCGCCACGAGCAGTCATATTGACTGCTAGTAATACTAAAAAATGCACGAAGTAAAGGCGGTTTCGAACAATGAAGAAAACTGGACAATATCTTTAGAAGAGCTTGATGCTTTATTGATATTATTTATTCAAGAGGAGCATATGGTTGCAACGATATGGATTATGATTTTTTTTTGTGTGGAATAATACGTAGGGTCCTCCTTTTTTTCGAGAAACAATATCTTGCAATTGTTTTCGAGCTATTATGAAATACCTAAGATTAGGCTGAAGTCAACTACGAATCAATGTTTAGAAAGTGGTACGTTTGCACTTTCTTCAGATATTTGGAATACATTTATACAGAACTGGGAGATTTCCTATAATCCAGGAGAAAATCTGGTTGTGGATGAGCAGTTATTTCCATCCAAAGCCAGGCGTAAGTTTATACAGTATATGCCGAATAAATCAGACAAATTCGGTATCAAATTTTATATGCTAGTCGATCTAGATTCGAAGTTTATGTGCAATGCTTTTCCATATCTTGGAAAAAATACATCGAGAAGTGAAACTGAAGGTCTTCCTGAAAATGTTGTAGTGCATCTTCAAAGCCGCTATCTACTAAATTCAGGTAGAAATTTGATTGGAGAAAATTATTTTCCTCAATATCATTAGCTTAAAAAACTTAAAACACATGTTTTGTGGGCACAGTAAGAAGCATCGAAAAGAAATTACGGGGAAGTAAGGAAATTAAAAACCCGGCTATTTGAAACAGTATTCTAAAAATGGTGAAACTACACTGGTGGTCTATCAGGAAAAAAGGAAGAAAAATGTCCTACTACCAAGTACCTTACATCCGAGTGTAAATGTAGACTACCATAATAAGAGGAAGCTTCCAGAAACTGTAGAGTTTTACAACAAAGCCAGACGTGGAGTTGACATCCTTGACCAGAAGACGCGTAAATATTCTGTTCGGCTTGCTTCACGTAGATGGCCTGTGTATGTTTTCTATAATATGCTGGGTTTAACAGAAACGAATGCCTACGTTGTCTACTACAAATTGAGTGTTAAAAATAAGGCACAGCTTTCTATTTCAATTGGCATAGGAGTTAAGAGAGCTTTATTTAAAAAGAAGAAAAAGCACAAGATTGCTCCAGGAAATTTCCAGCTGTAGCAATAGACTCTCGAGGAAAAGACGTCAGTGTCAGATTGCGACAACAAAACAAGCGATGCAAGTGATGTGTATAAAATATTTTCATATTATGTGTGCGAAAAATGAACTTCCAGTATTGAAAAAGTTGTGCTGTGTAAAAATTGCGAAATCTATAAAATGCGTTTTATTAAGGGTAAGTTGAAATTTATAATAAAATATCTATTTTTTATAAAAATAATCTGTTGTTCTTTAAAGAAGTTCTTAATCAACTATAATTAATATTCTTAAAAGTATTATAAAACACTTGTATTTTAATATATATGTTATTTCATAGAATACCTAGTTATTCCATGAAATAACTGATCGTGTCCGTTAAAGTGTGTAATATGTTAATAATGTGACACTTTAACTAGTTATTCTATGAAATAACTAGGTATTCTATAAATTAACTAATGAGAGACAGTTAAAGTGTAAAATAAACAATTTATCTAAAATGAAATAATAATGAAATCTATAAATAAACTAATGATAGACAATTAAAATGAAAAAGAAGCAATTTATCTAATTTACGCAGCGTATAAATGGTATTTATGGAAACGTACCATAAAATCATTTATTACAACAAGGATTACTAAAATGACACTTGGAATTACAAAGAACATTATTTCTAAAACAAAAACATTTTTTGTTGACATACTGGATTTTACACGAACATTCCATATTGTTAAACGAAACGTAAATGTACCTTATACTAAAAAGCGAGATATATGATAAGATTATTTTACACTTTAACGGGCTGCAGATCGTTATTCTATGAAATAACTAGTTAAACTATGAAATACAAGAGAGTTTTACACTTTAATGGACATGATTAGTTATTTCATGGAATAACTAGGTATTCTATAAAATAACGGATTTCATACTTTAACGGTAACATATACATTTAATTCGCTGAGCAGCCAATTTGACTGCCGTCGGCGCTTCTAGTGTTAATTGAGAAATTGACAGTTTAGACCTTAAAGTTCCTTGTAAGAAAGACTTAAATGTGTTCGATGGCCGTGTTGATGCTAGACGTGCTGATGATACTTACTTAACAATGCAAAGATAGCTAAATGTCTATGTATCAAGCCAATAAAGTTATGCAAATATATATATATATATATATGTGTGTGTGTGTGTGTGTGTGTGTGTGTAAGGTAAAAAATATATAAATCAAAATTACATAACTTACTAGTTGTAACCCCTTAAATTCACACTCTCTATTCTAAAAAACATAATAACTTTTCTGAACTGCATCATTTCTAAAACAATCCATCTTGCATAGCTTGCGGAACGCTGAAAACGTGTCGTTCTCGGAAATTGAACTCAAAATCTCGAGAACTGAAACCTCTCTAACCTAAACCTGAACCTTATCGGATAATTGCGCACTTTTGTGTCAGTCCTCTTGCATTCAAGTTGCTGACATGTTGCTTCGCCTCTGCTAGCTATTGTCTATGGTTCTAAATTAAGATAATATATATAAAACTGTGGAGTGCATACTAAGTCCATGATGATGTGTGATGAAAAATATGTTTCGATAATTAGTCCGAGTCCAGCCATAAAATTACTATGTTCAATTCGGCCACGTCTGTCTACAAGTCTTGCCATCGAGCGTCATTTTTTCTAACTGCACCAACATTTCTACTACCGTCTGTCTCAGGCTTACTAGCAACCTCATAAAAATGCGACGACGGTTTGATAGTCTCTTATAATATATCAAAATTAATTGTTAAATCGGGAGATCTCATACTATGGGCAAAGAGTTGATACAAAAAAGAGAAGACGCCTCCAGATCGTGGAAAGAGGGGACTTGCGCCTTCATCTCTCTAAAAATATTGAACGGAAAGTTCAGAAACTGGCTTTGAACCATTAAGCACACATATATCACTGATCATACTTGATTGTTTCATTGATATTACTCTTTTAGTGTATTTTTCTGTCCTTTTTTAGTTATTTGATTAAGAATAAAGAGTTTTAAATATAAAACATTACTTAAGCATTTTTTTTCTGGCATTAGTCATTTCAGATTTAACAAAAGGAATATAATTACCTTCCAGGCAAAACTATCGTGTTAAATCAGAAAATGTGGTGCGTATTTCTACTGAAAAAAATTACTATGAATTTTTGTCTTATATAATTCAGAAGCCCTCTTTTTCCATATCTAAATTACAGGATTTTCACAGAGGGGGGAGTTCAAACGTTTTCGCTTCTCAGGAGGGCGGCAACATCGAAAGGTTGAGAATCGTTGAAACAGACGGAGCGAGAACATTCTAGAAAGCATTCTTACCGGTATGAACCAGAATGCTCTCGAAGGCAAGTCAAAAGGTATATAAACCTTGCCTGTACGCGGAGTAGCAGTTTATCGTGTAGTGTATCTTGTCTGTGTTAAGTTCAGTAGTAGTGTTTTGTGTTCAGAGGTTAGCTCAAGAGAGATCGACTGAGTCAGAAGCTGTACTCTATTGCGTGAAGCTGTTCTTACCGTTATAGCCTGATACGTGACTTATGCAGGCTACAAGCCTTCCATTTTTACCTCAATTTGGAAAATTTTCTGCATTTATTAATTTTTTTTTAATTCTTTCTTATTTTATTATTGATTAATTTACTCTGAATGTATCCAATTCCTTTTGATTTTACTTTACGATAGTTGCTTTTGATATACTGGAGTTTAATTCTTTTGTTTATATTTGTTTAGCACATTACTTTTGATTTATCCATTAGTTATTTTGTTTTGTTAGTCTGAAATTTAATTAATTTTAATTAATACTTATTTAGCAGATTACTTTTGATTTTGGTTATTCTAGTTTCTTACTACAGAATTCTTTCTAATTTTTTTCAGATGCTCATAATTTTCTTTTGGTGTCACTTCAGAGCAAGTTTTATTTTGATAACTAAGTAAATTATTAAAAAACTAAAACATGTTTTGTTGTATTTTTAAAGTACTTTTTTATTTTAATTAAATGAGCTTAATTATTTTTATTTTAATTAATAGCCTAACTGACATTTCCTTTTCCTTTTCCTTTTGGAACGCTTCCAGTATTAACAATAATTTAGATGCAATTCAGAAACGTGGCTCACTTGAAAATTCTTTGGCTTCTCCCTGACAAAGATTAAGGAATTTTCAGCAATTTTTTATATCAGTTTTATTAGTTTTATTTAATTGCGTTTGTTTCAGTTTTAAAATGTTTTTCTTTTAATTTTGATATGTGTGTTACATGTTAGAGGTTTCTCTCTTTATTTTTCAAATTTTGATTTAATTATTATCCCTTGTCTATTTAATTAATTTCCCAGCATACTACGTAACTTTTAACAATATTTATCATCTAACTTTTAACAATCATATCTTTAACTATCATATCTTTTAACAATATATATTAATATGAAGTTTTTCATAGAATAGCAATGAAACTTACCTGAAAAAAAGAAATTTCCATTTTTGAAGTCTAATGGCCATCTGTCTTTCAGATTTACTGTTTTTTTGTCATCATCCACAAACAGTGTCAGTCCTTTCATTGACCTAAAATATTAGTTCACATCACAGGCATATGTAGAAAAATGTAATAAAAAAGTGTCTTTTTTACTTAAATAAATTTATTTCCATATGCAAATAAAATACTCTTGTGATCTCACTGAGTTTAAAATTAACTGAAAACTTCTGTTAATGACGTTGAATGAAGCACGTTACTAATATACATAATATTAGTTTACATATCAGTTAAATATATTGATATGTAAATTAATATTAGTAATAATGTTAATAATATGAAAAACTATTAGTTTACGAATCTAGTACATATAATAAAATGAAAAATAAAATTCTTCTCTTTATATAAAAAGCATGTAACCCTTCTGCGGCTAAGAGATTAAGCAATTCTTTCTTTCCAAAAACGCGGGATATCTGTGAGACTTAAAATTCTAATGCAAGCTGTGTTCGTTTGCACCTACCGCTCTGCGTATCTGCAATACAAGCTGAGCTGCTTGATGACTATCAAAAGGTTAAACGGAAGAATTCTTCTGCAAAGAGACAAGAAAAACAGAATTTTTTATCTATTCGCTATGAAAACACACGAGTGTGTATCCTGAATTAAAAGTGATTAATTAATAATTCTTGATAATTATGTATGTAATTTTCCATGTATGCTTGCGAATTTGGACCAATCGCTATGTTTCACATCATAGAGATTGTTTAGACTTTTCCAAAGCCAGTGGATGCGATAAATCAGCCCACCGTTGTCGAGAAAAATTACGGGTATTCTACTTGTTGGTAAGTGGAACCACTTTCACCATGCGATCCCGTTGGGAGAAAGCGATATTTACGCTGTACAGTATTCAAAGAGTGACAAATGAGAAACGCAAAATCCAATTGCCAGCATTCTTATGTTGACAAGTTATCGTACCATATTTCTATTCGGTTGCATCTGTAGATATTATAAGGTATTTCTCCCGCCTCCTTAGCATGCCTTCATGGTGTAATGGTCAAAACACTCGGCGCGTATTCGGGAGGTCCCAAGTTCGAGTCCCGGCGAGGGCATTGCGCATTTTTCATGTCTTCAGTATCAAAATACCCTAATGACTAGTGTGGCACCCGAGTAAAAAAGGTGGCGGATGGTGATTCTCCACCATCAGGATTTGGAGACTGAATTCCCAGCCGACCTTTAAAAGGAGGAGTATATAATGTATTTCTCCCTCCTTCTTAGCATGCCTTCGTGATGTAATAGCCAGTACACTCGCCGCGTACACTCGAGAGGTCCGAGGTTCCCTGCGAGGGTATTGCTCATTTTTCATGATTCTGCTTCAAATATATCCTAATGACTGTACAATATTATTAAGTTTTTAGAAGCAAGAAAAGGTGATAACAAAAACATTCATTCCTTGTAATTTGAACTACGGATTTCTTAATTGCCCGCTGCATTTGCTACAATTACTTAACACCTAGATAGCACGAATGGAGAAATGTGATATCTCCTTAAAGCATCATCTTAATTTAGGGAAAAAGAGACCACAATTTCCAATGCATAATTTTGCACCACATACTACGTAAAGATCAGTGAATTGTTTTAGCATTTATATTTGCAAAATAGTAATAAAAATTTTGTCAAAGTGAAATTAAGTGATTTGTAATATATTGAGATAATCTAAAATGTTTTCATTCTTTATCATTACGCAAAGGCAAATGTACGATATTTATAAAGTGGCATGACCTGCATCTGATATAAAGAGTGAAGTTGTTAAGGTTTGAATTGCAAATTTGGGGATCTGTTGGCGTTTACAAATTACGGCATGTTGCGACAGCAAAATAAACACATTTTAAAAGGAATTTTGCTTAAAATCGCAATTAGAAGTTAAATTACGGATTTTCCTACTTGGATACAAAAGCATTACAGCTCCACACATCAGGACCAGATAACGTAAAATGAGATTACTGAAATAAATAACGTTCGACATTGCGTTAAAATTAGAACATTTTTTATACCGTATAATAAGAATGAAATATAAGATCATTTATCCCCAGAATGAAGAAGTTAAGAAAAATGTGAGAACATTTCGATGGTCTAGCGATAAAGCATTGTTCTAAAGAAGAAACGATTAATTTTGGTTAAGGGTAAGATTCAAAGCTTGCGAGTATTATTCTTTTTATACGAAGAAAAGTTTTCTGTATCTTAGAATTTGATAATGATCAAAATGAAATAAAGAAATAAAAACGTCACCAACAAATGTTTAGTACGTGAAGAATGAGCCAATTAAACATCTAAAAGATGCAAATCATATCAGTCTGTGACATTTAATTTATTTGTATCTACTTCCACTTGAATTAATTTATGGATATATTGGTATGATAATTAATTTCTGTATTCTAAGTTTCTTAAACATTTATAAAAATTCTTCGATTTCAAGTTTTGAATTCCTCCATATTCTTTATAAAACGTGGGAAAAATATAAGAGTTTTATACAAAACAGTTCTGGCTGATAAATTTCAAGAAATTCAGTTTTTATTCTCGATTTCTATGCTTTATATTTATCAATCATAAGATGTTAACCACCGCGTTTTAAATTTGTAATTTTCAATAAGAAAATACTGATATCTTAACTTTCATCTTGGTATGTAACTGAAAATTTTTATTAGAAGTAATTACTAATTACTATTTCTAAACTAAAGTCAGCTGAGAATTCTTGTGTCATTAATTAGAATTTCTTTCTGTTAGACTACGTGTTAGCTTTAAATTATATTTAAAATTAATCTCACACTTTTCATATTTATAGTGCTTGTTGATTTGTGATAAAAAATAATAATACTTATTAAATATCTATGTTTGGATTTCAAGACTTGTTTCATTGTTGTATGTAATATATTATTGACAGTACTTTCTGGAAAGAATAAAGCCTCAGTTTTAAGACGTTTCCTTCATTTCTTCATCAAGCGATTTTACTCCTCTAAAATGTTTCTTCTAACTTTGTTGATAGGATATTAGAATAAATTTGTTTTATTTCACAATATTTGAAAGCATTCTTCTCCAAAGAAATGCTCGCAACTTCAGAAACACTTGTAAAACAAGAAAGAATTTCTTTTATGCCTATATTTCCTGTAAATGTTATATCCAAGACAGAACTTTGTATTTCTTAAATCACAACTTTGTCTCCGTACCACTAATATCTTCTCCATCATTTTTGCGTTTAGCACTTATCAAACAGCGAATATTCTTTTGCTCACGAAGCGTATTAGAAAAAAAAATCTCGTCGCGATCAGAACTAATGTCATATTCCTTAGCACTACTAGCATCACTTTGTGTACATCATAACATACACAAGCACATTTTCAAAACATTCTTCCCTATATTTTCCAGGCGGATGCGCCATCTTCAATTGAATGTTCAGAACTGCGTTGAGAGTCCATAAAGCCATTATGCTATATAGACTACACAAACACAAAATCCATAAACTACAATGATTATTACGAAAGCATTTTTACACCCAAAGTATGCTATCTTCAAGCTGTAGAAACTGAATAACGCACTCCAAATAAACCGAATTCGAATCAATGGAATTCGTGTTATAAGGTATTTCTCCCGCTTTCATGGCATGCCTTTGGGGTGTAATGGTCAGCACGCTCTGCGCGTATTCGAAAGGTCGAGTTTCGACCTTTCGAATCGACCTTTCTGCGCGATTCGATTCTGGTCGAGTTTCGACCTTTCTGCGCGTTTCGAGTCCTGGCCAATGCACTCATTTTTCATGTTCTCCAGCATAAAGAAAATAACCTAATAACTCTACAGTGGCGCCCGCACTAAAAAAGGTGGTGGAGGATGATTTAAAACCACCAGGGTTTGGCGATTGGTATATAAGGTATAAGGCGATTGGTATGTAAGGTATTTCTCCCGCCTTCTTGGTGTAGTGGTCAGCATGCTCGGTGCGTATTCGAGAGGTCCATGGTTTGATTCCCGGTGAGAGCATTGCTCATTTCTTCAGCTTCCTGACATCGAAAAATACCTAATTTATCTTAAGTGTTTGCATTCTTTTGCATTGAGAAATAAAAACCCCGATTCAGGTTACACATCGACAGTGCATTAAGACGGAAAAGTACAATAACAAATAAAATTTTCTAATATAGCTGTATTAAGTTTCACTCAATGGTATCTTGAGTCAGTAAATAGTATAGCAAGATCTCAAGATTTTTGACCATTATAAGTAAGTCCCAGGAGTATTTCATTTGGTGAATGATTTCAAATAACGTCTCAATTTGCTGTGAAGTATAACAAGAAATATGAACATAAACTGTAAAATAGTAAAATATATAGAACCAATATTATTTTTTAAAATATCTAAAACATAAATCTTTGAGCTATTTATAACTGTTATGAAATTAAATTTTAGACATTAAAATACTTTCCTCAGTTAACGACTACTGCATCTTTACCCTTTTATCATCTTGTTTAGTATTTGATGAATTTAGACATAAAAATGTCTGAAAAGATTTTAAGTTAAAAAGTGAAGAACTATATTTGGATGTCAATAATAGAGAATTAAATCAGAAAATAAGTATGAACAATAAAAACCATGTAACGTACGTTGATAGGAAACGACAGGCTGAAATTATTGACTTGACATAATTGCAAATAGTCAGGAATGTAATCATTATTTAATTACTACTACATACCGAAAAATTAACAAAATTAAAACGTTCAATTTATGCTTAAATTACAATTATTATAAATTGGCTGAAACAGATAAATTACATGTTAAATATTATTCACAATAGGCATTCATTTCAATAAAATTCTAAAAGAGTACATGAAACTTTTTGTTCAGCTGTAAATATCAATCTATACACAAGTAAAACTTAAGAGACAGTAAACAAAATCGTGAGTGATATTTTATTACCGTTTATCACACAGACCTCAGTTGTATTTAAAAAATGTCTTAGACTCAAAAACCAGTTTCTAAATTTTAAATGCAATTTGTAAGTTCGTAAATTTAAATATATTTTTTATTTTTTAAATACAATTTGCCTTAAGGTTAAAAAAGCAGTTGATGAAAAATACTACGATTGAACCTTTGTGTCTAATCAACTGATCATTTTATTTATTATTTAAGAAGCTACTATTACGCTATCAGTACTTACGTCTAAACGGTCCTTTACAACTGAAAAAAACTTAAAATTATTATTTGAAATTGTTAATTTCAAATAATAATGTAAAATATTGCATTTCAACTACGCTTGAAAACTATTAATTTGTACAATTTTATCATTCTGCGAAACTGTGAGTGCTTGTTAAATTCATGACATAACAAAAAAGGTAATTTGGGTAAATTTATTTGGAATATTATTTCCATTGACACCCCAAGGCATACAATTAGGCTATAATATTCTTCTCACACATTCATTTTAAAATTTAACAATATTTCTGCTACTTAAGATAAGTTTTACGACATTTCAACAGAGGGAAATAACTTGGCATAGGAATATATTATACTAATTCACTTGGAAATGTTTAGAAAAGCGCATTATTTTTTCGACTTGGGATTGGAAAGCTAACCACAAAATTTACCCATATTGCTATGGCTTTAAATAACTGAAAATAATATTTTAAATTATTAAAAAAATTTAGTGCCTGATATCCCAAAGCAGAATATAAACGCGTGATAAGAAATGTTTGCAAAATACAGGATACATGATTTGAACTTTCTTAAAATTAACACCTTTTGCACACTAATAAGATTAAGAAAGAAATTTTTAATTTTAGCAAAAATCTTTTTTTAATTATATGTGGTTTATTAAAATAGTTTAAGTAAATTACTACGCTGAAAAGAATAGCTAAACGCAGAGATATTTATGTTTTATCACTTGAACGAATATATTTAGGTCAATGAATACTGGATCGATTGTGTAAAATCCTTGGTGAAACTAAACCAGCCTTAAAACATACTTCTAACGCGTTTTCTGAAACTGCATGATTAATTAAAAGGCATTCATTAATCTTTGTAGCACGTTATTATTGACTGGCATGTAGCATTTTATGAAAAGATAATTATGGCGTACATCAGAAGATTCTATGCCCTGTAGTGGGCTCTTAGTTCAGAGACTATCATAAAAGGTTATTTTATACAAAATCTTATTCCAATTTTCCATGAATTTCTGAGCTAAAATTAAAGAGAGTGTAATTATGAGAATTTCCTTAGTTTAAGTGGTTTAGAAATTCTGAATATTTACTCGTAGGATAACTTTTTTCACCAGTTCCCAAAGAGATTAAAACAGTTAAACTGACAAGAAGAAGATAGTGTATTTTTTAAAGAAAACAAAGCCTGCATTATATAGAAAGATAAACTCATGAAAAGGGAAGAATTCATAAGGCTGACATATTGTGAAAAAAGGGTGACTTCTAAAGGCATTAAATTTTGAATACCTCGGAGCTCAAATTTTGAATTTAATTTATAGTTTTTAACATTTTATGCGAATTTAACAGATTTTGTATTTAAAAAAATTCATGAACTAAATACATAGATTACTTGCGAACGCACGTTATTACAATCAGACACGCATCTTTTATGTAGTCGTACACGAGAGATTAAAATTAGGAATCAAAATTGTAAGGTCCCACCACTGAAAAAAATTGTTTTTAAGCAGAATTCTCACCTGCCAAAGAATTTCAAAGCTTTACTAAACTGTTAATATCAGAAGGAGAAGCTAAATGAAAATATGGTATTACATTAAGTAACGAGTTATAGAGTCTCACCTTCTTGGGAAGTATAAACTTATAAGGTATTTCTCCCGCCTTCTTCGCATTCCTTCGTGCTGTTGTGGTCAGCACGCTCGGCGCCAATTCGAGTCCCGAAGAGGGCAGTGCTCATTTTTCATGACTCTTACTTCAAAAATACCTAATGACTCTAGAGTGGCGCCTGAACTAAAAAAGGTGGTGGATGATGATTCTCCATCCCCAGGATTTGGCGACTGGGTCTCTTAATCCCCAGTCGCCCTTTAAAAGGGAGAGTATACAAAATCTCCCTTTTAAGTATTACCTTTTATGAAAAAGAGTATTACCTTTTATGAAAAAGAGTAAGTGTTTCTCCCGCCTTCTTCGCATGCCTTCGTGGTGTAGTGGTCAGAATTCGAGACATCCGTGGTTCGAGTCCCAGCGAGGGCATTGCTCATTTTTCCTAATTCCTGCTTCAAAAATACCTAATGTCTCTGCAAACTAAATCTAGATTCAAGCTGGATATTAAGCGACTTATCGCTATGTCTAGTAAAAGACATACAACGTAAGAAGGGTGCAAAATACCTTTTTATTAGTAACTCAATTAGTTTAACAGAAGGCACTTATTTTACTTACAAAACGAGCCAGCATTTGTATCGAAACTCAAAAGTAATAAATTCAAATTAAAACTAAGTCAAGTCAGAAGTCAGCCAAAGACTAAACAGAAAAAAATAACAGGCAAGTTGGCTCAAACCAATGCGAGCGTGAAAAGCACTAGTGGGAAGAATAACGCAACGCCGAAGACAGAACTGCTATAGTAAAACTACAACTAGTAACATGGCCTTCAGCAGGCGGAACACGGTCTGACTAAGCAATCTGAAACCTTCCTTTAAATACTATTATATCTTTCTATCTCAGATGAATATTCGCGAACTAAAATTCAGCATTCTAGTATGAAAACGAGAATGCCAGCAAAGCTACTTTATATAAACTAACTAATTAGATAAAAATAAATAAATCCTTGTAAAGTGAATAAATTAATTGTAAAATTTTAATTTGAATCCTTCAATAAATAGAGAATTGTTTTTGAAAAATGTCATTGTAAATAAATTAATGCAATTAAGTCTCAACAAAACGAGTGGAAAAAGCTGATTCTCAGATTGCGTGTTATTAATTCCTTTAAACTTCACAATATACTATATTGAAGAGTATAAGTATTCATATTTATGCAAACAGAAATGTCTTGAATTGTCTGCCTTTTGTGATTACAATGGAACCTCTTTACACGAACCTAAGTTCACAAATAAATCATATGAACAAAAAATGCCTCGGATGGCGAACGATGTCTCGAGTTGCGAATACTCAGGTTGGCAACATAGGATTTTTCAAAAGTTTAATAATACCTAATAAGGTAACTAATGCCATATAATTAATTTTCGGACAATTCGTGCGACTGCCAATTATTTAGTCCTTATTAACAAAAGGTTGGCAAGGATTATTAATTTGCCCTGGAAAAATTTATGGCCAGATCAGGTTGAAGGCACAGATTGTTCGCTCTTTGGTATTTAGGAAGTTTTTTTGTTATCTGTGATGCTGTATCACAGAGCAAAACCTTCGGCTATGAGGTTTATAATAAAGACGTGAAGAAGTTACTTGACGACGTTAAGAAATGAGCTCAACAAGAAAGAATTACAGCAAAGTGAGAAGCAACAACAAAAGAAGACTGTGGAATAGATAACTTCAGAACAAGAAGAGAAAACGTTTCCTAATTCCCTGATTCGGACAATTAGGCATGATTCACAATGTTCACACGTTAGCAACATGAAATCATATTTGACAAATTTTGATTGAAACAGAGACTCAGTGAGTCTCAAGCAGTGTGGACTACTGCTTAGAGACAAACAGTGAATTTCAAGCAGAACGGACTGGCGCTTAGACATGAAGAAGAGGTGGAAGTCCTCTAAAGATGCTTACCTACAGCTATTATCGAAGATAATTTCGCATCTAAAGAACTACATCTCTCTCAACGTTTTATCAGTCAAGGCTACTTTGTTCGCTTGCTTTGAAGTCCAATAACGGAGTTCTTTTTACACACATGATAATCTTTATGTCTTGAGACGTGCAGGATAAGTGCATAGGTACTGTTATGGAACGATAGAATCTGCACTCCAAAGCGATATGTTTTTGAACTGTAAGACTGCTCAGGCTCCGCTGTTCTCCAGTAGTGAATTAGTGAGCGAAATGCTGTCCTATGGCACGTCTATTCTTTATCAAACGAGCTAGCCGGCAGCTAGTCGCTTTATGAAAGGTTTTATCAGAATCCATGTTGTACACACATTGTCATAAAGGCTCTGCTAAAGTACCTTAGTCTGCACGATATCGAAGTTTTTTTACATACATAGATTCATCATGAAAATCTGACAGAGATAACATATGCTGATATCTTGATCCATTAGGAACCCAAATGTTAATCTGATGCGCAGTACAATGTCAGTTGAATTCCCAATCATTTGCCTCATTTTACTCTTTCATTTGTCAGAGTTGTGGGGTGCAGGATCGCTAGTGTGCAAATCAGAGCCATTTGTCCAACTTAAGAGTTAATCCTTTAAAAATACTTGTCAGAATACATTTAAAATAATGTGAATCAAATTTCAAAAAAAAAAGTGAAGGCAGTTTGTTATTTTCAGATTTCACTTTAACACGGGAAACAATGTTTATGGTAAAATCATAAGATATCTACTAGTTTGAGAATTATTTCGCAGAAATTGTATATATAGAGCCTACAATCTTATGCTTAAAATGAATTGTTTAAAGTAGCAACGTTAATTGATGGGGAAAATACTTATTATGATAATATTCATCATTATTTAACACAAAGGAGAGATATTTTTACTTATTAAGCAAAGAAAATATTTAATTATTCAAGAAATAACTAAGCAGTATTTTAATCGGGTCGCCTGCAGCCGAGGTGTGGAACAAATATTCCAGGAAGTAAAGTGTCAACAACTGTTGTTTCGTGGAACACGAAACTGAAACTGCAAAAAGAAGAATGCTTGATTTCAGAAAAGATCTGATATGGCCAGTTTCCAACCGCTTGCACATTCCCAGGGAGTCATCTGAGAATTTAATATTAAGTGAAATCAAATACAGGTTTTCTTCCCTCCACAGAGGGAAAAACCTATTGATGAAGTTGCATGTAATAAGGCAAAGAATCAAATGCCACTAATTTACATGGTAAAAATTTTAAAGGTTTCGGAACCATAAAAGAATAAAATATCTAGCCATGTTAAAAAACGTATAAATCATGAAACAACACTAAAATTAAGACTGGTATAATAAATATACATTTCTCAGAAAACAAAAGTATCTGGGGCATATGAACTATAATTTTATCCTCCAATACTAGGAAGAGAGCAAGCACAAATTTACAGATGATTATAGTGATAAAGTTCCATTCAGCTGAGCCCTGGAAAATAGATTGTAGACGATGGAGGGTGTCGAAATAAGACGTTTATGACCATAGGAGTATTTTATTTCTATGATTTTCACTCCCAGTATCAAAAGACGAGGTCTGTTTTATATTGCGGATGTCCCAAATGTTGGTATGCATGATTACTTAGGTTGATTGTTTTATTTCCTTTTCGGGCAGTTCTTCAGGCAATTATAAACAGTCCTGAAACCCTAGCCTAAACCTGAAGGCTTTTTCAAAGTCATACATTTCTTAATCATTAAAACAACAGCTGAACGAAATTTTCGTTTCCTTTTTCTCTTTTTGCTATATTCGTTTCGCAAACCGAAAAGTGTACCGATATAGATCTTTAGCTACAGTAAATGAAGTAATAAAATGTGGCCTGGAGTGGTAGACACTTATAATGTAGAAGTGACATCGTAGACTCTCTTGCTTATTTCTTAGAAATGAACGCTAAAGTTTTGAAAATGAAGTAGTTTTCAGGTCTCTTATGATTGTATATATTCGAGAGAAATTGGTGAGATTTGTGTGCTCTCATTACAAGTACTTTTAATGGAGCTTAGAATAATCGTACATTGTCGGTGAAACAAATCTTAATATGATGCACATTTTATGCATAAAATGTAATAAATTATACGTGATTATTTATGAACAGATAATGCGCACAACTGAATGTACCGATGTACTTTGTGCAATGAATAAAACGTATTTGTAAGAAATTTCTCTGACATTTGAATACTTTTATTTTTTCTTTATAAATACTGATTGACTGCTGCGACCGAGGAATACACAAAACGTTTTAAATTTCAATGGGAAATTTGCAACATATAAATAAGGTATAACACTGCATACACTGTGATTTTCTTAGTTTCGTATTTGCTATAATTCTTTAGTACAAAGGACGTACAAGTGTCCAAAATACCAGTAAAAAATCCGGGTTTCAACTTTAGACCTTAAAATTTAAGAAATGTAAAGTATTTGTGTAAATAAGGATCTAAGCATTATTTTGGAAACTTAAATCTTCATGAAAGATAGATTTTAAATTTTGCTTCAACGAATTCTATAAGGTTGATCTTATATACTGAAATATCTTCATATGTTTCAGGTCAAGGAGATATTATTCCCAATCATAATGTAGAGTATAAGTCCTGGAAAAGGGAATATTAAAGCAAAAATTTGCATTTAAACAAGCATTTAGATATCTGCTAGAGATTAGAAATAAATTTAATTTAAAACTCTTTAGTAAATGTATATGAGAGAATGATCATACTGATACAAATGGAATCTAAAAACATTAAAAGTTTGTTTATGGAATTATTTTAGATTATTTTCATAAAATATGCTTTACAGATGACCAAAACATAATATTTAAAATGCAGATATTTTATATGAATTTTGTTTATTAAAAATAATTTGGTTTCTAAAGATAAAACAATATTCCCTCTTCAGAAAAGAGAACAAATAAAAAAAATATTTCATTTGGCTTGTTTAAAATGAATTCGAGGTTGCTTATGAACCCACAAATGATATGTTTGATTTTACACCTATTCATAAGGGTATTTAAATTAATGTTTGAAATGCTTTTCTGTTTAACATGTTACAAAAAACTTTATTCGTGCTAATTTTTTTTCTGTATTTTCAGCAACATGTTTGAATTGACTGCTACAATTCTTGTAACTTTTATTCTTAAAAACATAGTGCATAGTGTTCTGATATACTGTCTTTAGAATATTTTACATAAACACGGATTGGAGCTATGCATGATTAATGTTTTATCCATACGTTACTTATTCTACGAGTTATCTCTTTTCTTTTTCTTTCCTTCTTCAAGTTCTTACTTAAAGAATGAAACCTGTGTTCAGTTCTAAACTGTGATATATAATTTTTTTGAAAGTATAAAATCGAAAACTATTCTAAATGTATAAATTTTCTCTGTGGTAAATTTTATCACAACGTCTCTCAAAGGTATTCATATTTTTGTACCTAAAACGCAGAGGAAAATAAGGAATTTGCGTCAGAATTGTTTGAAGACGCTTGAAATATTTACCTTTCGGTTAAATTACCTTTTTGGTTTTGTTTTCAAAGAAAACTAAATAATTCATTCCTTGTGATTTTGAGCATTTACTTTTTTCTCTTACTATACCTTTAGGGTAAATTATAGCATTTGTGTTTCCTCATATTTTCCTCTTTTAATGCTTAATTCTTGTGCTCAAAAGACAACGTTTCGATCAATTGTGTGAGTAGCAAAGCAGCCAATGAAGTATCTAGGGAAAAATGCTGAATCAGTGTCTCTCGCGCTACTTAGAAATGTAAAAAAATACATCATCTAAACTTACTCAGCATTCAGAAATAATGCATGCATGAAAAAAACTATTTATACTAGATTTAGTGGTATGTTATGTTTTCTAAATAGGAACATGTTTTTCCCGAATCTGGAAACACTAATAATCCCTCCCCCCACACGAACAAAAGCAGTATTTGTTTAAATGATTGAATTATAAATAAAATGTAAACAAATGTAAAAATAAATTATAAAATGTAACTGAGGAATTGAGAAATAATGCATAAAACCTTCGCAAGCACAAAAAAAGTACGGAAGGTTTTTTTTTTTTAATTAGGTTATAAATTAATGCAAATACATATTTACACTTTTTGCTAGTTTTTGACATGTATTTTACACTACAAGATTATATATTATTATATTTAGTACTACTATAACTTCGTATACATTTACTGAGTATTATAAAATATTTTATACTTACTATTATTAAGGCGTTTTAATGTGATTAGTTATTATATCATATTTTACTGAGAGTCAGGTGAAGCCACACCAGACTGTCAACTTGGCTGCATGCAGTGACTTCGTCGTGTAATCACGTCGTGTATCTTCGCCCATATAAGAGTCTTCTGGGTGTTGATGTCCCAGTGTAGTATGAAGTGCGTCTCACCCGTCCAAAAAACGTTGAACAACCACTAAGGGTCGCTTTCAATTCTTGCATAGCCTACTCGACAAATTATTCCCTTATAGCTATATCTTCCGGTTGTACCTCATGCAGTGACAGAGGTGCAATATTCCGTGAAGAATCCTTCGAATGGATGAGTGGGGCACATCCAATATCCTTCCAATTTTGCCATCACTGCTACTCCCCGTGGACGATTCCGCCGCCTTATAATTCATAGTGGTTTCCACAGCTCAGTAATTCGGCCTTTCGTCAACGAGTCTTCGACTTCGTGGCCGTTCGACTTCGTGGCCGATCTTCCAAACAGCCAGTTTCTTCGAAACGTTTGGCAAGCGTCAGTATTCCATAACACGATATGGGGCCACTTCCCGTTTTCAATCCTTTCGCCGTGTGAAATTTTTGCAACGCAACGTTTGCTCACTCTTCGTTCAAATAAGACAACTTCACCAATAACGTTCGCTTGGGTAATGATAACATTTTGAAAGCGAAAGTGAAATCCTTGCGTATTACGGACTTTTACTGCAAAATTAATTTGCATAATTCTGCTGAATCTCTCGCGTGTCAGAGCCCTCTACCGGTAACATTTTTAACTAAAATGGTTTTTGCTGCTAAAACAAATCCGACTTCCTTGTGAACCCTTTCTTGCAAACCGCACTTCGTTATCATAATTTCTTCCTTTTTTAAGAATTTTTAAAGGTTTTACTGACTTTCGGCTCACCCTGTATTTAACATATATACTTTTTTATATGTGTGTGTGTGTGTGTGTGTGTGTGTGTGTGTGTGTGTGTGTGTGTGTGCGTGCTTGGCACTATCGATTGCAATACAAAGGGAGGTACATAACTAGATGTGTTATAGCAGTCCCTACACAAAATTGCAACGTTTTAAAGCTAGCTGATTTAGATTATGCTTCACAAAAAATTATTTTTGAACCCATTTTGCAATCCGTTTCGGAAAACCGAGGCCTTTATTCTGTTCACACTTAAAGACACCACGAAACGAAATAGCTAAAATGGATTCGGGAATGTTCAGATTGGATATTTCCATTGAAATATGATAAACTCTTTCACGATTACGACACTTTCTTTACTTCGTTGAAGGGAGTAAAAACGACAGTTTAAACATTTCTTTCTTTTCGCTAAATTCTTGCACCAAGTGACTCTGAATATTTATTTAACGATGCAAGAGACAGATTCTTTTCAATATCCCATTCAGTCACGCTATTTTATATTCTTCCTCTGATTCCTCAAGTTATTTTAAATTCATAGCAGCATTCGTACTTGAAGAAGTACCCATTTACATACGTGATGATTGAAGAAGCAGTTCATCTCATACTGACACCTACTACTTTTGTTGCCATAAATATTCATAATTATTGTTCGAAGTAATCCATAATTACTGCTGAAATTCAAACCTTAATCATGCAATGTTAAGGATTAGGTGCTGCGACTGTCAGCTATACTGAAATCGTGTGCAAAAAGCAAGACTTGGAAAGAATGACATCCCGTTCTCCTGTTCAACCTGTAATTGTGTTACTTATCAATTTCGCTTTTTACTTATGCTATATTTTTCCTTTATTTTCAGATATAGCAAAGCATTTTTAGAACCGAGTGATAATTTAATCATACTGAATGCATTTGTCTTAGAATTCTTTTTTATTTCCTTCTAAATTTACAGTAACTGTATGTAATAAGTCTTTTAATAACAATGCTCGTTGTAGCATATTATCTCAATGTTCAAATGTGGTATATTATACATTCTCTCAATGTATTAAAGAAAATTATTGCAGAAATAAAAGAAATTAAAGGAATTTAAAAACGACACACAGTTATTATTTCATACAATTAACAGTTATATTAATTATTGTACCAGAATAGAGTATTTTATACTGCAGTTATAGGATCAGTAATATTTTTAGTGCATACATAATATTCTACACAAATGCAATAAAAGTATACGTAGTTTTGTGTTTAATTTCTATTCATTGAACCCAAGGAAATATAAAATCATCAGATTTCCCTATTCAACTGGGATGAAAAAATTGTAAACTTTTTATTACATTATTTTTATTGTCATCATTTGTAAACACATGGTAACAATACAAGGAGTAATCCGAAATTAATGTCAGCTTTAGGTTCTTTGATTAAGCCCTGCATGGTTACTTTCCCTGCACAATAAGTAACACTGGTAAAAAGGAAATTGTACAGGAAAATATACAGAGTTCGTGTAAACCTGAACCATTATATAATAAATTAAAGTATGTGCTATGTGAATAAACCTTGATCAAATTACCTGGCAGCGAATTTTAAGGTTTTGATAAAATTACGTTGTAGATTTTTTAAGACTTAAAATAATTCGGTCAAAATCAAGAAACGAGTAATCATTCAGTGAAAATTCCAAATTTTGACCACTTTAATATCAAAGTATTCACATGAAAATGATAACACATATACATATACACATACTGGCCAATGAATTAGAAACCTTTGAAATTTTCATTTGAATGCGCGCTAGGGATGAAGTATGCAAACTGGTTTTATTACGTGTGTTACACGAGGTTAGAATGCTAGTGTAAGTAAGGTGAAAGAGTGCTTTTTACGATGAATGAAGTAAAATGAGAAAAACGACAGGTCTTTCACCACTTAAAAAAGGGAATATTGTTGGTACCCGTTTAGCAGAGACCTCGATTTCGAATACAGCACATCTCACTCGGTTCTCAAAATCAGCCATATGAAAGGTTTTTAAAAGCTGAAATCAGAACCCACAGTCCGTTTCTAGAAGACGTAACTGCGGTTCAAGCACTGTTTTACATTGTGATTGGCGTCGTCTCCGACAAAATGTACGGCCGAACATGAAGCCTAGTGTGCTTCAACAGACACAGATCGTCAACCAAGGCTCTTCCTAACATATTTCATTTCGAACCATGCGCAGAGAGTTTCAGAGGACAGGAATGCGTAGTCGGGTGCCTGTGAGAAACCCACTTATTTCTGTCCGACATAGAAGAATTCCGTTTGAAGTGGTTTGGAGAAAGAATACACTGGGCATCTGAGGATTGAAAACGCGTATTGTGGTCGGATGAATCACGCTACATCTTATTTTTAATTGATGGAAGACGTCGAATTTTGCGAGAACCCCATGAAGCCATGAATCTGTCTTGCCTTACTCGCACTACGCAAGGGTCTGGTGGGAGTATTATGATATGGGGCATGTTCTGTTGGCATGGAAGTGGTGCCTTGGTGTTCCCCGAGGGTAACCAAACAACCTTGAGATACCTAGACATACTGGCGAATCAAGTGCACATGGCAATGTTGCATTTTTATGCTGATGGCGGTAGATACTTCATGGACGGTAACGCAACTATACATCGTGCCAGAAGTGTTCAGAATTAGTTCGCTGAACATCAGTCTGATTTTCAAAACCTTTCCTGGCCACCATATAGCCTGGATCTTAACCTTGTAGAAAATGTGTGGGATATGGCGTAAAGACGCATCCGACGGCACTCTTCCATCTAATTTACAAGGTCTTAAAAACTGCATAGCCAATGCATGGTATTATCTAGATGTAAATGCACACCAGAAGCATATAGACTGGCCAAACGAATCAGAGCAGTTATCCGTGCAAAAGGTGGTTCAATAAAATATTGATCTTAGGTTTCTAATTCATTGACCAGCACGTGCAGTTTCCGCTGCATAAGTTAGATTTGGTCAGCTCGATCACCATATCTTTCGAAGAAAATTACTTCACGGGTGTTTATTAAAAGCCCACCCGTATGTAAACAGCTATCATGGCATAATAAATTCTTTGAAAACTGATATCATTACCTGCATATTTGAAATATACTGATATCTGTGCGTGAATGAAACCTCAACATGGATCGATGAAGAGCTATGTATTAAGATTGTCTTTAATATTGTTACGGATTTCATATTTGTTTGGCTATTTCTTTAGAACTGTAATTAAAATTGCTTTATTTTCCCGTGCAACGCAGACGATTTTTGAACAGAAAGCTTAGTCGGAGTAGCAGCTGCCATCGCAATGTCTTTCCGTCATCCGATTCGAATTTCCGATACAAGATGGCGTTTCGAATATGAAATGAGTCCCAGAGAGCCCGATATTGTTTTGTCGTGGGACTATAGCTCGAAATGTCCTGCCAGGTAGGTTTTCCGTTTGAGGTCTCCATTAACTCAATTATGGGTTTAATGTCACGGTCTTCCAGCTGGTCTTTCCTGATTTCCTTGTCACTCCATGGGTTTGGATCAGCCGATGTTGCTGTTCTAATTTGTCGTGCGACTGAATTAACCAGTTGGTATTTAGCTTCGACACTGGAACAATATCCGAAGTTTTCTGGGCAAGGTCTTCTAGACAAGGTGTCAGCGTTTCCGTGCGACGGTCCCTTGCGATGGCGGATAGTGATGTCATATTCTTGGAGTCTCTGTATCCACCTGGCTATCTGACCCTCAGGATTCCTGAAATTTAAAAGCCAGGCCAATGATTCATGATCCGTGCGGAGCAGGAATTTTTTGCCGTATGGATAATGATGGAAATGTTCTACGGCTTTGACTATGGCGAGCAACATTTGTATTTGATAGTATTTGAAATGTATTTAGCGTTCGATAGAATTTAATTTGCTGAAAGTTACTTATTGCAATTATTGTTTATTTTGTTATTGTAAAGTAATGTTTATTATAGCTTTGATGCCTTAGTTGCAAGTTTGGCTTCCTTTCCAGGGAATGTACTGCCCAGGACCTGCAGTCCTTGGGAAGGGGGCAGTGTTACGGATTTCATATTTGTTTGGCTATTTATTTAGGGCTTAAAATAAAATTGCTTTATTTTCCCGTGGAACGCAGACGATTTTTGAACAGAAAGCTACGTCGATGAAATAAAAATAAAAGTGCACGTGCATTTAACGTTTAATAAATAAATATCTCGTAATTACTGTTGCCATCCAGAAAAATCTAGAAAAATCGAGATTGTTCTAGTGATAATTAAAAAGCTTACAAAAGCCGAATTGAAACACCTCATCTCAGTAGTAGTTGTAGCTGTTTAAAGCGAACTGCTGTTTGTTTATTTAATGCTTTTATTGATTGTAGCGATTTCGCTGTGAGATAGAATTAGTTTATTTGTTTTGAATTGAGTTTCGCTAAACGTTTAAGATATTGTGATATTGTGCGAATACCTCTGAAGAGATATATCAGCATTTTGATTTATTTCTTGTGGAAAGAATAAATTTTTGTTAACTTTTTAACGACTTGTACATTCAATCCGTAACGAGCCCGTACGCACGCAACAATATTGTTGTTATTAACGTTATTTATTAGCTTATACTATTATTTATTAGATAAATAATTACTATTTTTATTGTTATTACATATATTATAATATCGAATTAATTGAAATCACTATTCTAACATTGTTACCAAATTTGTTTGCTGAAAAATCGATTGACAACGTGTTCTAGCAATGTTGTAAATAAATGAAATCTTAATGTAAGGCAAAATTACAATGTTTAATTGAAATTGCAGCTGTTTGTTTATTTAATGCTTTTATTGAAAAAAACACTTCTAATAATCCAAGATAAGAATGTTTCTCAAAACGGTATCAAGATATCGTCTGAAAAGTTACTATTTCCACAGACCACATCAAAGATAATAATTGCTATAAATTACATTAATCGGCATTTAAAATTTTAATGAAGATCCCTGAGCATCACTGCAAGATAATTACTCGCATAATTTTAGCTTTTTTTCATGCTTTAAGCTGGAATAAATTAAATGCTTTTTGAGTTTAATTTTAAAGGTTTTAATTTTCTTGATTTAAAAGTTTTAATTTTCCTTGAGTTTAATTTTAATCTTTCTTTAATTTTAAAAAGATATTTAGTACAAAATAATCTTAATCCTAGCACTAATTTTGCAGATGGAAGCTTTTATAATTTTTATTGGAAAGGAAATGGTAAATCAATCTATTTAATTTAAAACTTCTTTATCTAACATAAAATAAATTACAAGAAAACACCTCATAGGCTGTACTTAGATTTTCCCCTTTATGGAAATGGACGTACCGTTCAGTTTAATAAAGAGAGACATTATTCAAATATTCATTTTCCTTAAAACTTTATAAAGATTATATGTGGTTTAACTTTACACGCTCTTTAAATTTTCACAGATATAATGGGATAAAAGGCATGGCAAACTGGAATAACACTGTTGCCAGAAAAATGATTTGGAAGGTTCTTTATAAATACATATTTGTAATCTAGTTCTTTTGATTTTCTTGACTTCGTCGAAAACAGAACTTCTACTTTTGATAACTAGTCAGAGTCACCCAATATAGGGGCAATCGGGAAATCTACTATTACATTACACCATTCATATTATCTTCTGTATAGACTTTAGATTTTTAGAAGCAGTAGAGATGAAAAATGAGCAATGCCGTCGCCGGGACTCGAACCATGGATCTCTCGAATACACGCCGAGCGTTCTGACCACTACACAACAAAGGCATGCAAAGAAGGTGGGAGAAATACCTTATATACTTCCCCTTTTAAAGGGCGACTGGGTTTAGATGTCCCAGTCGCCAAATGCTGGTGGTGGAGAATCATCATCCACCAATGTTTCTAGTTTGGGTGCCACTGTAGAGACATTGGGGTTTTGTTTTATGCTGGGGATGATGTGAAAAATGAGCAGTGCCCTCGCTGGGACACGAACACAGACCTCTCGAAATACGCGCCGAGAGTATTAACAGCTTAGAGAGATGTGGCCAAAAGGCAAACTGAAATCAGTCTGAAACTTTGCTTCTTTCTCTCGAAGTCAGTGGAACTTCGACTTAAATACTACTCATATGCATTTAACGCGATTCTAAAAACACATTCTGGCAAGGAATGTGTAAGCTGAAATTAAGATAGACAGGAAAGGAGCTTAAAAAACTGCTATAAACTTAGGATAAACCATATAGTTCCAGTTACCATAATTGCCTTACCAGTGAAATAATAATATAGAGAGAAGACCAATTTACTAGTAAGCAATAATAGGGGGTAATGGAACTATAGGATGCCTTTTGGCAACTGTTTGATGATAGATAAAGCATTGCGGTGCTTAGTATATTCATCATAGAACATCTGCTTGCTTACAGTGCATAACCGAATACGGAATTTTCTATAATTTTTCAAACACATTATAAGAATACTATTATTTGCTCTCATTTTTTCGACATTTCCTATCTTTGTGCCGTTAGATGCAATTTAAATACGGCAAGCTCGCAATACACCTTTGACGTTTTGTATTTTGCCCTCAATGAAATTTTGGAAAAACATTACTCAAACTTTAGCTGCACATTGTTGCTTAAGATTTCTTTATTCCATGTCACACTTCTATACTACACATACATACGTAAATCTCTCGAATGAATACCTTGCTACGTACGGGAAGTAGGGACTCGTTGTAACAGGGGTCAATAGTAACACACATTTCACGCGGCTGTTTTAAACATTTGATCAGGATTCTGACAATACATGATGTTTGATGTTATGTAAGTGTATTTTTTTTCTCGTGCTGAAAAGCGGCACATGACTGTTTCGGGTTTCTAAGTTGCCTTGGAAACCGCAAATGATTTTTATTTTAAGATTTTGTATTCTACTGTGTGAGACAATAAGAGTTAAAAATGGTTGTGTGAATACTTTCAAGAGGAAAGTAAATAAAGATTTTTTTTATTATTACAGTCCACTATTGATCAGCGACGGTTTGTACATAAAGGTTTTTTGGTCCGTCGAGCCAGAGATACAGTGCAATTGGTGAGTCAGAGCATTTTTATATGTTTGTGATTAGATAATACTTTCTGATTGAATAATGGAATTTTCTACGCTTAAGACGAAGCGTGTAGCTAAGACTAAGTTAACTAAAATAAAAGAGAAAATTACTGCGAACTATGACTCTGCTGATTTCGCTCAGCTGGAACTTTTTAAATCTAAATTAAGTACTTCAATGACTGAAATTTCGGGTATTTTTAGTAACATATTTGTAGTTTGTGAAGCGAAAGATATTGATGCCTTTATTGAAGAACAACAGGATATACAAGATAATATTGATGAGCTATTTTTAATGTTCACTAGAGTTAATGCTAAGAACGTTAAGGATTTAAGTGTGGAGGCTAATTCTTGTGAAATATTAGCTTAGGCAAGCGAATGCTTGCCTAAGCTAACTCTTCCCGTATTTAGTGGTAGTGGTGAAGAATGGTTATCATTTAATGATTTATTTAAAACGGCGATAGTGGATAATGACAAATTATCGGGAGCACAAAAATTACAATATTTAAAATGTTCTTTAAAGGGAGATGCATTGAGAATTGTTCAGGATTTAACTATTTGTGATAAGAATTTTGAAATTGCGTGGAATTTACTGTGTCAAAGATTTTCAAATAAGAGAGAATTACTTTCATCATTATTAAAGAAAATCTTATGTTTAACAAGTTTACAAGCTGAAAATCCTAGTCAATTATTGACTCTCGTAGATACAGTGAAGGAATGTATATGTTTATTTGAGACTTTGGGTTTCAAAGTAGAACAATTCGCTGATACTATTTTGATGTTTATAGTACAATTTAAATTAGATTCTTCAACGAGAAGTTGGTATCAACGAACTTTAAAGCGAGAAGAAATACCAACCCTTAATGACCTGTTAGAATTCTTAAAGTCGCATGCCAGAACTCTGCAAGCAGGTAAACAACAAGGTGTTAGATAACAACCTACGAAAGAGAAATTAACCTCTTTAGCTGCTTAGAGATTCAAGCGCACTGTACTTATTGTAAAGCTGGTCATTCAGTATTGAAATGTAACAAGTTTTTAAGTTAAATGTTCAGGATCGCATTAATTTTGTCAAGAAAAACAATCTGTGTTTTATTGTTTAGTTTCACACCATAAAGCTATGGAGTGTAGAAGTATTTTTAAATGTAAAAAATGCTTTAAAAATCATGATACATTGCTGCATTTTGAAAGGGTTCAAAAGGAGCCAGAACCACTTAAAAGAGTTATCAATAGTTCAAGAGAGTTATCGGTGACTGCTAAGCCATTTTCTCCCATAATGGAATCTAGTACCCAATCGACAAAGTCTGAGGAGAATTTTACGAGCTCTAGTCCAGTAATTAAATCTTGTGTATCAGACTTTAGTTTTGAGCGTGAGGTTTTGCTATGTACTGCTGCTATTAAAGTATTAGATTCATCTGGTGAATGCCAGTTGTGTAGAGCATTGATCGACCCTGGCAGTCAAGCCAACCTGATTACCGAAAAGTGTGCAAGAAAATTAGGGTTACCGAGAAGAAATGCCAAGGTTTTTACTTCATGTTTAGGATCTTCGGTTACAAAGACTAATGGAATTGCTCAAATTAGTTTTGTCCCGCATTTTCCAGCTAAAGTTTCATTTACAGTTCCAGTATTTATCATCAATAGAATTATTGGAGAACTGCCGCATTTTACTTTAGATAAGCAGTACATAGAGGAATATAATGATTTAATGTTGGCGGATCCGACATTCTACAAGAGGGGGCCTGCTGATATACTGTTAGGCGTAGATGTTTCTTTACCGCTTCTGAAGGGAGAAACGATTAAAGGCGGAGAAGGTAAACCAATAGCCTCTCGTTCTGAACTAGGATGGATTATTTCAGGTAGTATGGATACTTCAACAGAGGATAAACCCACTATCTATGTGAATAATATACAAGCGGATACTGAGCAGTTGCTGTCTAACTTTTGGAAATTAGATGCTGTACCTACATTTGATTTGCTTACAAAGTCGGAGAGAACATGTGAGGATCACTTCAAATCTACATTTAGAAGAGACGAAAGTGGTGTATACGTAGTGAAAGTACCCTTTCATTCTTCGCCTTCCCAGCTTGGAGATTCGAGACAGTTAGCTATACGTAGGTTCAAGTCTTTAGAGAATTCATGATTAAAAAGGCCTCAAATTTATGAACAATATAAGGATTTCATGAGTGAATACCTTGAGCTAAGACATATGGAAAATGTGCCAGAGAGAGAGATTTTTACTGATTCTGCGTATTACATGCCTCATCATGCCGTGTTGAAGGAATCAAGTAGTATTACTAAGTTGAGAGTTGTCTTCGATGCTTCAGCTAGAACAACCTCTGGACTTTCATTAAATGACCTTTTGATGGTTGGGCCGAGAGTTAAGCAGGAGCTGTTTTCATTTCTTCTACGATTCAGAACTTACAAAATCGCGGTATGTGGAAAAGATGTTCAGACAAATACGAGTTCACCCAGAAGATACAAATTGGCAACGAATAGTATGGAGAAATAGTCGTAGTGAGTCTTTGAGTACTTTTAGATTGGTAACAGTGACGTATGGAACTACCAGTGCGCCATACTTGTATACAAGAGTAATGAAACAACTTGCATTAGACGAACAAGATAGATTTCCTTTGGCATCGAAGGTTGCCTTTCGCGACTTTTATGTAGATTGATTGATTGATTCTGGGGCGCAGCCCCCTGTCCACCCAGATAGAAAATTCAGCCATTAGACAAAGAAAAGGGGGCAGGCTCAAGCCAACAACGAACAAACAGCTAACAATGAACACATCCCAAACAAGAATAATAAAAAAATCGTTCAACAAAGTAACATCAGGGGAAAACCGGCCTTAATAGATCGATACTATTTTAAGCAAATGCAACATAGTTAAAATTATTTTAAACGCGATTAAGCTTAGACGTTTTAAATAAATTAAAGACGCATTTTTGTGCTTCCTTTTTCGCAAATGTACATCTTTCAAAGAATAATATTATTTTAATAATGATAAATCCAGATCTTTATTTTAATACTTATGGTACGAGAAACAGAAAAAAATGTTTCTCACATTTAAAATGCAGTATGAACTAGTTTCAATAATTCTTTCTGAATATCTTGAACAACAGTTAACACAAAGTAATTAAAATGAAAGTTAATATTTAAATTATAGTAATCGTTAACTGGTCTCTGTGTCTTTTCCTGATAATATGTATCTAAATATGTTCCCGAGAATATGTACCTAATATAAGTAAAAACATCTATCTAATATAATTAAATATCTGACATAAGTAAAAATCTAATATAAGTAAAATCTAATATAAGTAAAAACATTAAGCAAAATGCATCTGATTTACAGGGAAAACGTACGCTTTCTGACTAAGATTTAGTAGTGGTATCAGCCAAAAATATCATGCCAAAAACATCGTGGATGAAATCGTCACGGAGAAAACAACGTAAAGCGAATACATCGTGGGAGAAAAGAAATTTACAATAAACACATCTTCAGTCCTAGCAAATAAGTAATTGGCAAAATACAACAACATGTGATCGGATAACAAGACGATATCAACGCAGACATGCGTTTTTCGGTATTTAAAATTTTTAAATGCATATTTGCATAGTAATTTATGAACAGGAATATTGTTACTTTCAAATTTAATATTTTTGACTTAGTTAGCACTTTTGTGTTGTAAAAGTGAGAAGGAAACTTAAGAATTCAAAAAACTGAAAACCAATAGAAAATTAATGCTTCTTATAGCAGTTAACATAATTTTAAACTTACTAAGTTACCTAATAAAGGTCATTAATTAACTAATCTCTTTTATAAATGTTAACGGCACCTTGAGAAATGTTAACGGCACATTAAGAAGACGAATAAACTGAAAGCAAACAAAATTCAGTTTTCACTAAACGTATATCCGATTAACAAAAATGAAAGAAAATAATTTGGTAATTTAATAATTTATTAAACAAATTTAGTTAGAAGTATGCTTATGCATTTGCTCATCTTCCTTTTGTTAATCGTTTTTAGACTATATTTTTCTTGAAAAATTAAAAATAAAGCTTTCTGAAAGACATCAATTAATTAATAACCTTTATTAGTTAACTATACAAGTTCTGTTAACTGCTATAAGTAGAATTAATTTCCTATCCATTTTCAGTTTTCGTTCTTACGTTTTCATTAAAAAATTATTTGTTGATTAAAAAATATAAAATATGAAAGTAGAAATATTTCTCATTCCCACTCTCGTTCACAGATCATTATGCGAATATGCATTGACAATCTATAAAACTTGAAAAAATGTGTGTCTGCGATGTTATCATCATGCGATGATTTCTAAATGCTTTATTTTTTACCAAGATGTTTTCTACGACGATGGTTTTAAACTGCGAAGTTTTTTAACCATTTTACTTTCGACGACGATGTTTTGTACGACGAATGATTTCGTTCTGTCATGTTTTCTCTTGTAATCTTTGCTCGTAAATGCAAGATCAAATAGCGTAGATGAAAACAAGATATAAAATTTTCTCCGGATTTTCTCTTTTGAACTTATATTATGATCCAGTACTTCTTAAAGAAAATTAACTACAGAAACACAGGACTTCCAACTAACAGATTCTACAACTTTTGCACAAATGTAGCAAACCTTAAACACATACTCGGTGCACGTGAAGAATAAAAGGAGCTTAAAAATAATATGTTTAGAAAAGGAGCCTAAAGAGCACCCCAAAGATATAATCAGAATTAAAATCGAGTGTAAATTCGTAAGTAAATTCTAGTTATGGATAGAAATCCATAAAGATTTGATAAAAATGAATAAAAAGGGGCGTTATTTGCCAAAACAAGTTAACCACCAGTAGACATATACAAACCAGTAGATATTTTGAACATATTGCTGATGTTGATTTAAAGGAAATGTTAATTCAAAGTTTCACGAATGGAGGGCGTTGTAACATACTGACAGTAAAGATTAGAATCAAAATAAAATTGAAACTCATTTATTCACTTTTTAAAACTTCGTTGCGTGTCACAAAAACAACCATTTCGGGTAAAATAGCAAGTTATTTAATATCGCTTTCAATGTTGTTAGGATTGATTGTTAATAACGATATGGTACAACTTACAGTGTCAGGGAAACTTGGAACTAAATACTTCCCCAGGCCCTTTCAATGACTTTTCATGCAAACCAAATTCCGATACAGTTAAATTTTTATGAATTCTAAAAATAAAAAAGAACATTTATGAGTTTATATATTAGTTGAGGTCATCCGGAGTCCCATTAGACTATCTCAGGAAACAGCAACATGGTAAATGTGTATGCACAAATACTTCAAGCTATTTATTCTTAATAGGTAATTTTTGAAGCGATAATGGCCAGAATCGTGCAAAATAAAATTTTCCAGACGAATAAATTTTCTATACCTTCTAATTTGCTGTTAGTTTCGTACCTACATTTAACAAATTAATAAAAGATCCTTTGTAATTAAAACATCTAAAGCTAGGGTTCCCAATCTTTTTTTGCTTATGGACAACCTGAAATCTAAGTATATTAAATATAAGAAATAGTATTTAAGGTTATTAAAAGGTACTAATTAAACATTTCCAGTATAATATAAAAAGTGTAAATAAAAAATTTTGAAAATTTTAAATAACAAAACTGAAACGTATTTTTATTTACAGAAATGAATAAAAAATTTAAATAAACTACTTCAAATAACACATAAAAATTTACTTCTAAGAATACATGATATAGAACTCCATTTAATAGGTAGGCCGTACTAATGACATAGTCGTGGCTGATGTTTGACATAAGGGTATTATTATCTGGCTCAGATTTTGTGAGAATCATACGAAGATCACCTCTTTTTACTTCATGAAAAAATTAAAATTATTCTTGATTTTAGGTACGAAAGATTGAATATAAAAAGGAAATATATACATATATATTAGGAAAACGAACTGAAAATCAATATTTCTTATTCTATTTTTCGTTGGGGTCAGATGCATCCTCTAAGAAATGCTCATCCCAGGAGTAGTCACTATTTTCAGGTACTTACCGAAATATAGTTCACTAAAACAATAAGGTTCAATAACACAAATAAATTCATTACGGCGATATCGATTACATACTGTAGACTGGCTAACTCTTTTAGATTATTCGGTGTTTAAACAGTGATTTCTTCTTCGAGAATTTTCTATGGATAAAAACTTTTGCCATTAACTGAAGAAGTTTTAAAAATTATGAGCATTTTCTAACAACGAGTTCCTGAACGTTTTTATGCTACTAATTTATTTTATTATTATTATTCAATAATTTTCTTAATAATATTTTATAATGATCCGCTTAGTTATAATGATCCGCTTTTGCAGACTCCTGAAGTACAATTATTTTTTTCTTGTGGACCGTCTCAAAGATTCTATAGTCTCCTGGGGGTTCATTTATACCCCGACTGGGAAATGCTGATCTAAAGCATAAAATATTCGACATCATATGGAATGCATAGAAGCCCCTCTCTTTTTAGCATTCTCTTTGGAATGTATTCTGTAAATTTCAATCGGAAATTTGCTATGCTAAAATTTATAAGTACCTCGCTATCTATCGATCATTCATTCTGAATTTTGTTTACAAAAAAGGACCTGTTTTGAATGCGGATTTTAAATAACAATAATATTACAGTTCTGCAAATTTTGTAAAGCGTTTCACGGCGTTGTGGAAACATACTACAGCACAAGACTGGCACAACGAAAGAAAGTCAATGCAGGAAATTAATTAGATCCTCCCTTTTTCAATGCTATTTTAAAGTTAAATTGTATTATTCTTAAGAGTTTCTTTAATTGAAATTATACTTAAGATACGTATATATAAGAATTTCACATTGACAGAAAATGTTAAAATTATTTTATTTCGAGTTTTTATTTGCTTTTGACGTAATTCACATTTAAAAAGCACAACTTTAATATCTGAAAATTTCACATAATTTTTGCAAAAACATGCGGAGTTCAATATCCAAAGCAACTAATTCATTTTAAAATTATACATTTTTATTGACTTAAAAACATTCTGGAAGGATTTTTTTTAAATGCACATAAGTTTCATCCTCCTGCGTAATCAAGACGGCTTTATTTCTTCGGCAAAGCATTTTATGCTTCACGTCTGTCCGTTTTAAATTTAGGCACTAATAATTTTAGTCGATTCAATGGGGCAAAAAATTGGTCATAATTGATCAGAAATCAATAGCGCGAACAAACAAACACACACACAAACAGACGTTCTTCTTTATATGTGTAGAGTTTGTAAAACTTAACAAATTTTTGATTAGCAAATTCTAAGATTTGAAATCGAGCAGCAGCAACACGTTTCGAAATTACACATTTTTATCTCCAACGCGAGAGACTGTTGCACTCAGAAAAATGAGTGCGAAAATTAGCGCTTTCAGAGTTTTCAATTAATATCTCGGCTGATTTAAGTCGTACGAAGGTGGGAATAGTCGAAATGGCTTTTCGTCTACGAATTTTTGGAATCGAGAATAATGTATTTAATGTTTAGCAATGCTATTTTTATTTTATCGTAAAATTTAGAAATTTTTTATTAACAAACTCTAAGATTTGAAAGCGAGCAGTGGCAACAACTTTCGAAATAAATCAGATTTTCATCTCCAACCTGCGAGATTGTTGCCACTCGGAAAAATGGGGGCAAAAAATGAGCGTTTTTGCGAGTTTTTAATTGTTTAGTTACGTTTCTTTGGAAAAATGTGGATGTCGACCTTTTCCATGATCCAGAAAAGAATTGTAGAAAGTTTGGCGACGATAGCTATGTAACAGCAGTGACAGACTTTCTTCTTTATGATTAGAAGAGATTCATTTTACTTTAAAAATACGGTAGACTTTGTTTACGGTAGACCTCAATGAGTAGCAACGACGTCCAAATGAGACTATGAATTCCGTTGGTGCTCAGAGTCTGCAGTCACAGATTTTGAGCAACAACGATGAAAATGATAGTTCTTTAACTCTATTCCTATTGCTTTAAATGGTTTACCTGCCTTTGGAATACCTTTTTCGTAAACGAGTTGCTTCTTTTCAGTTCTTGGAAAATATTTAATGCACTGTACTCAGAGATAAGGCATTAATTTGGTCAACAGTAAAATCAGAATAAAATAGGAGAGCTGTAGTTCATTATTTTATACGGTTATGCTTACGATTCTATGAACAGTTATTGTCCAAGTCTTTCAAATTTCAGTCATTTCGCAACTTAATTGTTTTTGATTTTTTTCTCGCTTTTTATATTTTATTTTATTTAAATTATTCATTACTAATAAAACAAATGCATATTTTGACGAATCTGTATGCACGCAAATAATTTTTATGAAAATATATGTAAGTTATTGTATCTGTGGTATAATGTAATATGAAAGACCTCAATGAGGAATTTCGTCGGAAATATAAGATTACAGAGGCAAGTCCATTTAACATTGAGGTAAATGGCTGAGCTAAGTTGGTGATAATTTTGGAGAATAATTTTGTCACCAAATTTGGCGAGAAGTAACAAAACGTCGCATAGCTTGGCAACCATTTGCCGGCATTTCTATTCTGATTTCTATGTAGTAAGTGTGTACGCTTTCCAGCAATTTCGAGAAACTGAAGGTACTGGAAATTTCTCTGCGTTTGGAAATCTGTGCTTCAAAAATTCATTTTTCATTTACGAAACTGAACGCTTACCTACCCAAAGTCCAGATTAAATCCTATTTCTATGGATTTCATTTTTTTGGTGTTCTGAAATTAATTAATTTTTCTCGAAATACCAATCAGTCTCTTTCAAAGTACATATTTTGTGAAATAATTTAGCCTAAAATTATAGTTATGTCTATCAGATTTATTGGAGTCTTTAGTGTATACTTCTATTCCAATAGATTACGTTTTTACCTTTTCAGTCATAAATAGTGAAATAAGTATGCGTTACTTAAGGTTAAAAATAGCTATAGTACAACAACAGGAATATTTGAATATTTTAGAAACTAGTTTCAAACGGCTTTATATATTGGGAAGGCAAGACATGAACGAATATGGAAACATGCATATATTGACGTCACAAATGGAATGCAGACTCAAAAGCAAATCTTTTAAAATATCAAAAAAGTATTAAAGTAACCTATTTATATTTATGACATGCATAATTGATATATACTATTGGCAGACTCTTATTTCAGACATTTTCTGCTATACAAAAAATTTGAAAGTTAATTCTAGGTTTGAGCGTTACATTATACGGTGCATGCAAAGACGATAAAAATTTTGATGTGAAGAGTACGAAGGTGGCACAACCAGTGATTTAGGAGAATAGACAGTCCTCTAACGTCTTAACTATGCTATAATATTTCGCTACATTTCGAAATTTATTTTGCTTTAGAGCATTTCTTTGCAAGGTAAAAACGTTTCAACTAATTCGTTAGTATAAATTGAATTTTCTAGTTTAATTCTTCATTTGAAGGCTTTATGAAATTTCAATAAAATATATTCATTTTTTCCTTTTTACACTTTCTGAATTCTACTAAATTTCTTGAAATTAAAACTGCATTTTACAGCTTCTTGATCTGAATTTTTAATTCATAATGTCCTAATTTACTTCTTATGTTAAAAACATTACTGTTCAACGCAGAGTTTCTACCCATAAATAACCGAGTGGATAAAACCGCTGAACAGTGGTGTTTCGACGGGCGTTCAAATTCTTGCGGACTGGCCTAGCTGCATGAATGTTTTCGTAGTTTCTTCCCATTTCTCAAGTAAATATGATCGAAATTCCCATGCAAAATTCTCCATGAAGGCATCCCTTTCCTTGCATTGAGAACCTTCATATATTTCGTCATAATTACTTCGAAAAAATAGTTTACTACAGACTTAAGACATTTAGGGTTTTTAAAGGTTAGAATATTAATGTTGCGTCATAATATAAATAATAAATTTAACTTGTTTTAAAACTTTGCATAAAGCAAATGGCATTTATTATGCACATTACGACACAGAATTAATAATTTAATTTGTTTTATGTACATCAGTTATACTAACCAGGTTTCAAAGTGCTTGAGAATAGTTTCTTACTTTCAACTGCATTCCACACAACACCTTTTTTTACCTCAAAAGGGACATTAGTCCCCAATGAGATATTAGTCTCGAAAAGGCATTTTGCGTTGAATCACTATAAATAACGTATCACTTTTCAAATTGTTGCCATCAAATATTATCGCCCTGTATTATATTTAAAGAAATTAACTAATGAAGAATCGGCATGAATATATGTATGTTTCTCGCATTGTGGAAAAGCAACGGTACCTAGAGCCATCAAATTGTCAATAACGTAGCCCTCCACTCGAACATAGGTACCTGGAAGCCCGAATTGTGAATTTCGAATTTGTTGTAGCATCTATTTCCTATTTTGGAAAACTTTAACAAATTTTTGATTAAAAAATTCAACGATCTTAAAGCGAGGAGTGGCAACACTCCAGAAAAAAAATTATATCCAGACCAAGAGAGTGTCGATCGAAAATTCTAAAGATATGTTGTTTTATTTACATATTTTGCATATATTTTGTGCATATATACATTACATATATTTTGTGATTTTGCTTTGAATAAAATTTTATGCGGCGTAAATGGTAAGGACGTGGTATTTAATAAATAAAAAAAACACACAAAACTTTGACAATAAAAAGATAAAAACAATTTTTGAAAAGCCATCTTAGTAAGAAAACCAAGCATTGATATGATGGACGGAGAAAAGACTGGAAAAAATAAAAAATACATGCCAACACTTAACGTCGCATCGGGAAATCTAAACGTATAGTGCTATGCGGCTTTTATTTCTTTTTTTTATTTTGCTGTTGAATTGTATATAGCGTACGTGCGAAGAAAATGGTGCTAAATAATAAAGCTAATAAGACAAAAAAATGGATTAACAGGAGTGAGTATAACAGCAGACTAGTACACTGCCAGTTCAACGAGACCATAAAAATTCTTATCAAATCCTTTTGGGCGACCATTAAGATCTGAAACCTTTTATTCTTTTTTTGCTAATTTCATGACATTTTTATTGCTAATTTCATGACAGAGCTAAGGATAATAGCGTAAATAATCAAATGTGTGTCAGAGGTTGTAACTGTCGTTATTCATAGATTTCAAGCATCAGTGATGAAAACGCTACTTTGATCCTCTACAACCCTATTCTGTTTGAAAGCAGTAACTGAATGACAAATCCAAATGGCCTAGTACTACTTTCTCGTTCTTTCAAATTACAAATTTCTTGAGAAATCTTTTACGCTAATCTAGTTTTAAGCATCTCGTTCTGTAAAGACACTGGAATTACCAACGTTCCCTGTCTTTATCGGGATTTTAAATGTAACCAGTAGTAGGTAGCATCGGCTAATAACTACAATGATTAAGGCAACATAACTCATTTTCATCATTTTCTGCATACATTTACAGAATTTTGAACAAAAAAATGTAATACTTACTTCTCAATAGTTACGTTGTGAAATTTATTATCATTTATAGGTTTCGAGCTTCGTATGTTTCTTCTAACGTTTCCATCAAAGTAGATCCATATTTCAGTTTTCCCTCTCTGAACACGTATTCTTATTTCTCTTTGAAAGTCTTTAGAAGGGTGTTCAATCCAGGAGAAAATGGGCTTCGAATATTCTCGTGTTCGAAGTACAAAGCTCGTATTCGTCTTTTCAAGTACTTCTGTGCTAGAACATATGCATTAAAAATATTACTATATTTTGCTTGCTTTACATTTAAAAAACATAAATAACTTTTTTCGACATATGAACTCCCTTGCTCCCATATCCACGATTTCAATTATTCTCGATTTAAAGCCACCGAGAATGATTTTGAAAAGGAAATAAAGCCCATAATACAATTAATTGTTAGCTGGTTTGCTGCAAGTAACGTATCGCCATGAGTCTTATACTAATTAAAATGTAATAAGTTTACGCACATTACACTGATATTGCACTATATTTTTGATGCAGTATATTACCATTTACACACAACCGGTTACAGCCGAAAACGTCGCGGAGAAAACAACGCAAGGCGAAAACGTCGCGGTACAAACCATCATGGGAGAAAAGGAAGCAAAGAGAAAGCATCGCAGTTCTTAAACATCGTGGTACAAAATATCGTGGTCGAAAATAAAGCGTTCAAAAACTTCGCAGTTTAAAAATATCATCGTCGAAAATATCGTGGTAAAAAATAAAGGTCCTACAAATCATCGCACACATACGTTTTTCAGGTTTTAAAAGTTGTAAATGCATATTCGCATAAAGATTTAAGAGCAAGAAATGTTACTGATACTTTAGAATAAACAAAAACAAAACAAGATATAACTTTCACCAAAACAAAATTCACATTAACAAATGTGAAACAAAGTAATTTGATAATTAAGTTAGCAATTTTTATAGTGGTAACCCCATGCAGTTATTTATCTTCCTTTTTCTAAACATTTTAGGCTATATTTTTCATGAAAATGATGAGTAAAACCTTATAAAAAAAGGTCAATTTATTAGTGACCTTTGTTAATGAATTATGTAAATTTAAAATTCTATTCCATGCTATAAGGTGCATTAAGTTTCTACTCATTTTCAATTTTTAAATGCTTAAGTTTCCTTTTTACTTTTTCAGCAAAAATTTATTAGTTCATTTAAAAATATGAAGTATAAATGTAAAAATATCCCACTTTGCTTCCAAACCATTATGTGAAATGCATTTACAGCTTTTAAAACCTGAAAGACGCATGCGTGCAATGTTATCGTCATGCGACGTATTTTTTACTACGATATTTTCGAGACGATGTTTTTCAACTGCGAAGTTTTTGAACCGTTTTATTTTGGATGACGATATTTTATAGTACGATGTTTTAAAGCTGCGATGTTTTCTCTTTGCTTTCTTTTCTTCCACGATGTTTTGTACCACAATGTTTTCCCCTTCCGTTTTTTTTCTCTGCGATGTTTTCGGCGGACACCACACAATCACGTTAGGTATTGGGATATATTATTAAGCAATAAAGAGACGATACTTGGGCTATAGTGCTACTAATTTCCCTTCTGCACTTAAAATATAAATACATCTACCAACATCTTATAGTTAAAATTTTAACATTAAACAAATTCAATTACGTTTTTATTTAATGTAGTAACAGCAGTATTTGTTACAATATAATATTTCGAGTTTAATTTTACATGGGGAAATATCATATCGAAAACTTTAATAATGTAACTTATACTTTGATAAGTATGGTTAACATAATTTTAAAGTATGCATTTTTTATTTTCAACAACGGGGTGATAAAGTAGTTTCAGCATAAGCTGACGTGCTTAAAGGAACGTGCTTAAACAATGGAATTATAGTTTATTTACTGCTTTTATGCTTTACTATAATGCAGTTACTTCTTCATCAAAAGAAATTATTCACGTTAAGAAGGCTCTGCCTCTAGCTAAATGTTTTATTTTTCAGACGAAGTCTTCGTTCGAAAAATAAAACGTTTTTGCCAAAACGCGATGCAGAGAAAACGCATCATGAACATGTAACGCATAATCTTGTATTATTCTTTCTCAATGAGTGAACAGGCTCCCAGTAGTAGATCTAGACAGAATTGTAACACTTTTGTAACAAAGATAACTATTTATAACGACACAGGCAAAGTTTGAAGAAGTTTTTGCTTATGCCTCTGTAGCTATCCTTCAACATAATGACTGTTAAACGACGACATATACGTGAGACATTGTCCTAGGTTATAACTTTTGCTTGGAACAATTCTTAAGATCATTTATGAAATACTTTAATATAGAAAAGTGCCCAAAATCTATGAAAACGTTCTCAGTAAGTACACACGAAGCACAAGTTTATCCTTTTCCAGCATTTCTACTCTATGTGTAGCAATTTGAGGAGGGAAAAAAAACATTACCAATCATAATAGAATCATCCATCGTGGCGTGGCCAAAATGGTTTGAGGCTATGAGAAATTTCTTTTCTTGAACAGTAATAATCATTAATAACTTGTCCAATATTACGGTGATCAAAGCAGGAGGTTTAATAACGAAGACCGAGTTCCGAAGCTTTCATCATTTCCAAACTAATTCCAAAAACGCACCAGATATCAGATACAGAAACATTTGCACTCTTTTAAATCAACGGAAAGATTTGAACGTTCTACTAACAATCGCATAATATCTAATTTACCACTGCACATAAATTTACATTTCATCTCGACTTAATTATTTTATTTAAGAAAATCTGCTTTTATTCGGTAACATTTCATAGTTGTCTAAAACAACTTCAAAAGGACGAGTATTTAAACTTCGAATTTTGCATACAGACCTGGTGTGAAAATTCATATATATTAAACCTGAAAATGCAATATTTAGAATTACAGCGTTTTATTAAATAGAATACCTTTAATCAGAATGTCATAGTTTAGCTCAAAGAATCTTAAAACTTTCTTCTTTTACGAATCCTAGAATGTTCAAACATTATATTTCTGTTTCACAACGTTCATGAAAAATTTAAAAGCCGATGTAGACAGCAGTAAGCATTCATTAATCTACGAAATCCGCTTTAGTTTTATTATTGTATTATACTAATTTCTACACATAAAATTCTAGAAATTCTTATAGATAAAAGTAACAACAATATTAAAGCCAAAAATCTTTCAAATAATCTATTCTGCCTGCATTTTTCATGATGTTCTAAAGATTGAATCTAACTACCATCCGTTATTTTTTATTCATTTTATACTGAATGAAAGTCGAAATTTGAAATAAAGAACGTTTGAAACGTTTTCGAAGTTAATTATGAAGTAAGCAGCAGCTGCAAGCGATAATATAAAACACAGAATAACTGATAATGAGAGGAAATTACCGCTTTTCATAGTTAAGTCTATATGTATATAACGTTGTTGGAGCCCCCTTCTATTTGTCTCCTTATTCTATAAATACTTAAAAATCTCAAAGGTACAAAAGACGAACTTAACACCTGAAAACTGTTTAAACACAACATTTGATATTAGAAATAAAATTCCTACAATATTGCACAAAACAAAACGTATAGTTAATTAGAAAATTCTTTTATAAACCCTCTAAAAATGAATAAATGTTACCTCATCGAATATAATTTTAATTATTCATCCCATTTCTGTTAAAATGTTGCAGCTTTATAACGTCGAACTAAACATGTATTACATACCATGCCTTTATACGTTTTTATTTTTCCAATATCAGATCGTAAAAATATACTCATATTTTCGATTATAAAAATGTTTCCAATGACGTAAATATTACGTTTTGGTATTTTTTAAATTAACAAAATTATTTCTGTAAAAGTCCAAATTTTTATAAGTTTTCCCGCTCAATAAAGTTTTACATTTAGCAAGAGTTTCTACAAATTCTAACAATTTAAGCCAAAAATGTTAGATTTCCATAGTGTGATCCAGATATGTGTTCCAAAATTTGTCGTTTTTGTAATTGTTTTTGTCTTTTTCGAAAGGTCGCTTTAAAAAATAAATTAGAATAATTTGAAGAAGTTGGTATTTTCTCTATAATAACATTAAGTGATATTCTTTTGTGGCTTGCAAATATGTAGCATTCTTTAATTTTGTTATATATATTAGATACGTCGGAAGAATTTTCACACAAGTAAATTTTCCAGTAATAAAAATACGTTTTTAATAATCTCATGTAGTTATAATACGCAAGAAGTGTAATATAATAATCAGAAATTAATTTCTGTGATGATATTTCATTTTAATTATTTATTACGTACAAATGAGTGCGCTTCACTGTTTAATTTATGTACGATTCCTGAAATTGATCTCAAAACGTAATATTAAATGTATGTATCAAATTTTGTGGAAAACGTATAAAACATTTTCTGGTATATTTTTTAGTTTGAATATAAATTTTCACTAAATATAATTACATTGATTTCCATAAAATGTTAAGCATTAAGGAATTATTTTCTGACTGAAACTAAGCTTGGCATGAAGGTACGTGCAAGGCAGATCTGTAAATGATTAAACATGCAGAGGGATTACGCATAGCTTATTGTCACCAGAGGGAGCTGAACTTCGTTTTCTTTTGCGCATCAAAATGTAGCAGAGGTATTTTTTTCTTTACTTAATCTGTTGCAGAGAAAGGTCTCTTCACTAGGGATGTTACACCGCCATCGAAGACAATTATGATCAGCTGTCAGAGATCGAGAGGGGGGAAGATTCACTGGGATGATAGAAGCCGGATTGTCAGCTCGGCGAGTAGCAAGCCACCTAGGCCGCTCTGACTGTTGTGAGGAGGTTCTGGGAGCAGAGGGCGACAGAGAGATCTCTGCCTGTCTCTCCACACTACTATGCAGACAACAAGCCAGCTATTATACTTCTTAACCTGTTATTGTATGGAGAAGGATATCTACTGACTGTGCACCATTATGTTGAGCTATTATGTTGCCTGAAAGGCCTGAAGACTATTGGTATTAGCAATGACACTTCCAACTACCTTGGTAGCTTTCTTTAAACCGTTTTTTATCGCCCATTAGTTAAGCTCTCCAAATCTGAAAATTTCTTTCAGAAGGTTCTGAGAGATGCATGCTATGTGTTAGAGCTCATTCATGGAAGTAATATCTCAAACTGCCTATTTTACCGCAGTCGTGTCCGGTAAAAACATCGTGGACAAAAACTTAACGGAAAAAACAACTCAAGGCGAAAATGTCATCGTACAAAATATCGTGGGAGACAACAAAGCAAGGAGAAAACGTCGTGATACCAAACATCGATGACGAAAATAAAGCGATTCGAAAATTTAGCAATTTAAAAACATCGTCGTCAAAAATATAGAAGTCAAATATAAAACACCCGTAGATCATCGCATGACGATAACATCGCAGGCATGCGTTTTTCAGATTTAAAAAGTTGTAAATGCATATACGCATAATGATTTGTAAGCTCAATAGGAATGAAGATTATTTTTACCTTTATGTCTTATATTTTTAACTAACTAATAACTTTTTGCTGAAAATGTAGGCAGGAAACTTAAGCCTTCAAAAGCTGAAAAATTGTGTAAATGTTAAAGTTATTACTGTAATTTAATTGATATCTTTCGTCATAACTGAAAACCCTAAACGGTTAACTTTATGTTGTACATGAAAATGTTAGTGACATTTTAAGGAGACGAATAAACTGAAACAAAACAAGATTTAAGTTTTACCAAAATAATTTCAGATTAACAAAAGTGAAGGAAAGTAATTTTACAGCTTGATAATTAATTAAACAATTTAAATAAAGGTAACATCATGCACATACTCATTTTCCTTTTCTAATCCTTTCTGACAATATTTTCAAGAAAATTTATCATTAAAACTTTATAAAAAGATTAATTAATTAATGCCCTTTATTAGTTAACTATGTAAGTTTAAAATTCTATTAACAACTATAAGTAGCATTAATCTTTCACTCATTTTAAGCTTTTGAATACTTAAGCTTCCTTCTTACATTTTCAGCAAAAAGGTTTTACGTGATTAAAAGTATAAAATATGAAAGTAGATATATTCTTTATTTCCTCTTGCTCTCAAAAATCATTATGAGAATGCACATTTACAATTTTTAAAGCCTCAAAAATGAATGTCTGCGATGTTATCACCACGCGATGATTTGTAGATGTTTTATTTTTGACCATGATGTTTTCGACGATGATGTTTTTAAACTGCGAAGATTTTGAACCGCTTGTTTTCCAATGAAGATGTTTTATACCACGATGTTTTAGAACTGCAATGTTTTCTCCTTGTTTTCTTTTCTCCCACGAAGTTTTGTACAGCGACGTTTCCGCCTTGCACCATTTCGCGATGTTTTCGTCCACGATATTTTCGCCACGATGTTTTCCCTTGTAACCATACAGTAGTACTGATCCGTGTCCCTAAGACGAAACCGATATAGAAAAGGCAGCGTAAGGCAGTGTTCAGTGCAGTGCTGTGTCAGTACATTTGACAAGATTAGCGAAAAATAATCATGGGGAAAACTCTTCGTTATCTCTTTGTTTCACTGCCTTTACCAAGCGTTATCCGCATTTACTTTGACTTCTCTTTTCATTGTTGACTCCGAGTTGGGGATATATTATACAGCAAAAAACATGTATGTTGTTGCTTCCTTTGATTACATGCCCGTCTTTTCGTTTCCCTTGTGCTTACATCTATCGAAAAGTGATGAGACCCTCTCTACTTAAAAAAAAATTCCCTTATAGCATATACCAGAATATTTCTTGAAGCACCATCACTAATAGTGTGAATGCTAGACATGCTGACTGTTCGTATGACTAAGCATTCTAAAGTTTTAACCGAGAGCCTACTTTACTGCTTTAAGAATTGCAATTAATTCTGCTTAAAAGACAGAATTCTCAGCTTGATTGATCATTGAAAAATATATTAATTACCCGGAAGACAATGGCTGTATATTCCTCTATCTTAGAGCCATCGGCGTATGTTTCATGTTCTACTGTTCCTTTTGTTATTTTACTGATAAATACCTCGCAGTTGTATCTTGCATGATGAGTTTTTGTCTTTGGAAGTATTTTCTTATAGTTCCGTGTTATTAGACAGAGGACACATACATGGCGGTAAGGCTGACGTCTTTGGCATACCAACAGCCAAGAGGACCGTTACACCGACAACCATGTCATTATCTACCATCTGGACAAAGGCAGTACTTTCAATACAGACCCATGTGTCTATCCGTATTGTCGCGAGGCGCTTTGAGTATTGCAGCACGACTACATATACTGCAAATGATACCCACCCCCGTCGCCTCCGTTGGAATGTTGTCGCGATCGATGAGATTGGATCGCAACCGAATGGAATCAGATCCTCTTCAGCGATGAATAAAGATTTAGTGCGGGCAATAATGATAGTAGTGTGCCTGTGTGGAAGACCCCGTTAGTGAACGCTTCAATTTTATCTTCATTCTACAGTGTCACACCGCTCCTACAGCTGATGCGATGGTGTGGAATTCCCTGGTATACGACACCCGGTCGCTTCTAGTACTGATTTACTT
>KK120386.1:252304-280098 GCA_000611955.2 Stegodyphus mimosarum | reverse complement strand
CCTCCATTACTTGACCAGTGTTCCCTAGCCTTCGCGATGCCTAGATTTGTTACCACCCAAGCACGTCTACAATCACTTGGAACGACAAGTTAAGCTTGCTTACAGCAACCGCTGGACGTAATGATGCAGGTTGCATTACAGCAACTGCTGAACGTGATAACCATATAGAACCTGTACACCTCAATGCTTTCGAATATCGCAATCATATATTCGCATTTGAGTTCCCTTCATTTGCATTTTTCCTGTAATAACTGAGTTACTTACATCAGCGTTGCACTAACATAAACAAAATGTCGTTTGATTTTGAAAACTCTTTTTTGGTGTGCAACTTTTATTTCAATGTGGTCTTAAGGAGCAAGGGGGCATATAAAAGTTAGATTTCGTAATTTTTCCAAGTTTCTCTTATAATTTAGAAATAATCAGAAAGTAAGAATTTCCATTTTTGAAACACTTTTTTATAGCTGAAAGGTATAAGCCTACGAATGAAAAGCAGAAGGTAGTAGCTGATTATTCCCCAAGTAATAGAAAAACCACGATAGCAATAAATAATTATTTGGGGAATTATCTCTAGCTGTCTCCTATTTTCCATTATTAGATGGATGAAGAATAATCACAGAGGTTACAGTAGGCAAGTAGATGACAGAAGCACATTTACGACAGAATTTCATCTTTTTTGTAAGCACAGTTTGAAGCAATCCAAAATAACAATCCACTATGTTTACACATTTCGTCAGTTTTGATATAAATGTATTCATGTTTACGCCCTTAAAGGCAATTTTTAAATTTCTGCTTTAATGTTGAGCTAAACGCCATCGTCGTTTTGACTTTATATTAAAATGTTTAACCAAATCGTTAATAATTAGTTCTTCTACATTAAAAAAATCTTCTGAAAATTTCGCTTATTTCTGACCAGCTTTTTTACTTTATTTTCTTTTACTCTGACCAGCTTATTTTCTTTCTTTGACAGCGGGTGTACTTAAATCAAAGTAAACTCAAAAACAAAATAGTATGCCATACAATTAATTTAACCACGTGCTTATAGCTGTACCAATTCCTTGTTCTTTGTATCACAAACAAAGAGCCCTTCAAATCAAAATCTAAATTAATATGCAAAGTAAGGCATTTAACTTAAGCGCAGAAGAATTTTATACTCTGATAGCTAAACTAAACAGTTACCTTTAACTGCAATTTAATTAGCTATGTCAGGAGTTCATTGCAGACGAAAAATATCCTTCCCAGTCCAACAGTTGATAACAAAGATCAAATTAGCAGTAGTCAAACTCAATAAAATCCTTATCTTGAAAATCCGTTAGCAGGTATATTATCAAAGCTGTAATCATGTTTTCTTATCAATAATTTTAAGATGATGCATAAAAAGTATATTCCTTAAATTAAATTCCCTGAAAATGTGAGTATAGTCAATACGCATTTAAGATGAAGACCAATAATTTTATTTCGTATATGGAAGCATATTTACTATCATGTAAACTCTTTTTAGAATTATTCAGATCTTAACATTACCTGAGCGCCTTTCCTTCTGAGAAAATAACAGTGACAGGATCGCTACCATTCTTTGAATCTGAAAGAAAAACATCTTGTTAGATTTGATTAGTAAACATGTAACAATGAGTTACAGAACATGCAACACGAAATTAAATAAAAACAGAAAGAACGTTTTTAATGGCATCTTCTGCTTTTGTGACACGTTGGATGATACAAAACCATAGAAAATTGAAAACTGCCGAATTGTGGTGAAACTTATTCATTTCAACGTAATATTTATGTAGATCTTCAGGATGTAGACACATTTTACGTGAATGGGATGATGCCATTTGTAGGAACCTCAAGAATCAGCCTGATTCATGTTTCACCCGATTTTGCTTATATAGGGTCAGTTCAAAAAATATACACACGCATTATAAGGTGGTACCTGCGTAATGATTTTGAAATGCAACTGAATTATTTTTCCAGTATGTAATACGGTATTTGCTCAACACATATCACTATTCTAATTACAGTAATATTAGTGAACCAATAGTAACACAGTACAGTAATATTAGTGGTAGTAGTAACCAGTACCAATAGTAAGTAGTAATACAGTACAGTAACAATAGTAACACAGTACAGTAATTAGTACAGTAATATTAGTGGCTTTGGAGGACTTTGAGGGATGTCGCGTAGCGCAGTAAATTGGTTATGTTGGAAGTTCTTGTCAAGAAATTATAGCGACATGTGCAGCAGTCCCCGTGGACACATAGACCAATGGTGTTCAAGCAACCGATTTCTTTTATGTTGTGATTGTTCCGCTAAAAGCACCCCTTTAAGCACTCTATACAGGTACAACTACGGAAATATTGTATTAAACCTAACCTACAATATAGATCGTTATATTAACCTAACGGACAATAAAGAAATTTCTTTCGTTAAAGTGTGCATACAGTTTTCTGAGAGATAGGACAGCAGGTGGTTTCTTGGGGAATGGGACTATTCACTATGGCCGTTTCGCCATCATTACATATTATTCTTTACATGACTGTATTATATCTTACTGTATTATATTAAGTTGATTTAGTTTAATAATTCTGTTTGCTTACTGTATATTTAAGATATTTCCTTTATATGCCTATATTACAAGTATATCTTGCCATATTGTATTATTAAATTTATTTAAGTATTTTGTTTACCTTTATATCTTGCCATATTGTATTATTAAATTTATTTAAGAATTTTGTTTACCTGTTTTATACCTCTGGCTGTCTTAAATTTTAAAAGGAAAAAAAACTTTTGCAATTAAACACCTCTTCTAGAATTACTAAATATTACCTAGAATTAATGACGTTTTCCCTGGAAAAAAATTAATTTTGAAGGTTTTTCTCAGTGTGATAATTAGGTGCATCGTATGCATATAATAGTAAGGTAGGCAATTAAAATTTGAAGAAACTTTGACGAATCATGTAAATATTGTACTGCATAATTTTAAAATCGATAATGTACACTGCGAAAAAAAAGGGGGGGGGCAGTTCTACATCTCCCGTTTTACTGGGCCGATTGACGAAATTCAAATTGCGTTTTCCATGTCTCAAAATGACTTAGGATATATATTAGATTTATATATAGATTTGTTCAGATATAGGTATTTTAACACAAAATCGGACTTCTTCTGAAATAAGATACCAATTTTTTCCATATTTCAATTCTACGACCCAAATTATGCCTCAATATTAAATTTTGCAAAATTTGGTGCGAAATTTACAGAGAAATTCAAAAATTTAACTTGGACTTTTTTTTTCAGTTTGTGTCAAGAATAATTCACCTGGCAAACTTCTTAATACATGACAACCTATTTTCCTATCCCTTCCATCGTGCAGGACGGAAAAAAGTCACATCTTTCTTACCTTTTACATTGTGGATGAGCGGAAAAAACGTCACATCGTTCTTACTTTAAAATAATTTTAACAAAGTGCGTAAACCACATTTACGCTATTATCGCTTTCAAAAATTATGCCAAATTTCAAATGCACCAATATAAAAAATTCACGTATATCTTCGGAAATTTTGAATAAAAAGCTCTAATTTTTTGCACTTACGCTTTGAAATACACCTACTTTAAGATGATTGTAAAAATTTTACAGGTTGTAATTCAAAATATTTTTTGAAAAATTTATAAAAATTATTTAAAAATACAAAATTTAAAAGTAAATCATAAAAAATGGGTAAATTGTATTTGGAATGAACCTAAATTTCGAACTGTGTAGAAAGGAATCAAATAAGTTTCATTAAAAAAAAAGAGATAATTAACATTGAAGTACTAAAATTTTGAGAGCCAATTATTTAAAAACTACTCGCGCGATGTTTACAAAATTTGGTAGTTTGGCATAATTTGAGTTAATAGATTCGAAATATGGAAGAACAGTGACCTGTCATTTCAGAAAAAGTCCGATTTTGAGACAAAATACCTATATTAGAACAATGCTATATATAAATCTAATACGTACCCTAAGTCGTGCTTTCCAGACATGAAAAATGCAAGTTTAACTTCGTCAATCGTTCCAGTAGAACGGGAGATATACAACTGTCCCATTTTGTTTTTCTGCGCAGTGTACCTTCTGTTACATCAGAGATTTAGCCCTAGTTCTCTTTGATACTGACATAATTTTCTAACTAACTACGTGTAATTTCTTTATATCTCATATTTGTAAATAAATATATATAATATAAACAACCTTTGTTACGTATAAAAAAGGTAAGCATAATTATTGAACTAAATAAATTTAGTACGAGTATAAGACGGCAAGATATAAAACAGTCATGTAAAGAAAAAATATGTGTTGACCGCGAAACGTCCCGACGGCGAAACGACCACGGTGAAATGGCCACGAAGAAAAGTCTTAAACCCGTTTCTTGTGAGTCAGAGCTATTATGGATGAGAAAATCTGCGGAAATCAATAGAACTGCTTTTACAAATCTGAAGAAACATTTATCTATAACTAACTTTTCATAGACAAACAGATAATGAATTACCTTAAGATATTTATACGAATTTAAAAGGACATTGTCTCATAATTTTACATTCAAATACTATTCAAGATGTACTTAAATTATGATACTACTCTTACTAGCATATTTCCATTTTTAAGTAATCAAAATATTTCCTTTTATAGAATAGCTGACACTGAATTTAATATGAGTGACTGAGTTTCGTGCTTAATTTAAATATGCAGCACTGCTTTCAAATTTTCACCCACCACATTTTTACCGCAGTTCTATAACATACATGTTTATTGAAATGTAACATATCATTCGAACCAATTATATTGTTACTGTTAATTACGAATAATGCAGTAGCATTGTTCTGTTGTAATCTGTCTCGTTCGCTTTGTCAAGATATACACGTATTGTTCTTAATATTAGCTTCAGACTCAGTTAAAACACAATATTTTAAAAGTTTTGTCCTTTTGTACAAGCATTTCATATTACTGTTCCGCATTCAAATGAAATCATTATGTTCCACCTGTGTTCCACAGAGTTTGGCTATCTTGTATGATCTTAATTTTTATTGCCTTTCATTCTCATTTAAATTCGGTACTGAAATTTCTCTTATGTAACTCTGAGGCTGAAATTTACATATTTTTATTACCTATTAAAATGCAATTCATGATTTATACATTTTATCACGTGTTTTGAAACTGAATATAATGCCTTCGATTCTCATGTTATCTTCCACCGTTATGCATTGTTTGCTTTCTTAGCTAATTTAGGGTTTACGGTTATTTTAAATGACATGCTGATGTCTCGCATCTATTTTTAGTTTATTGCTTCTGATAAATATTTGCTTATTACGTATTTTTAATTTAATCTGAACGTAATGTTTAACATACTTATTAGTTATCTATTTATGCATTCAATTAGCTTTATATTCAACATTCGTTACTTAACATTTTCATTGACGTATTCAAATTAATACTGTCCTTGGGGAGTCTATTCATTATGATGCGAATTTAGCCTTCACATTTTTCTAGTTAAAATAAATATATTATTTAATTAAATTAGTTTATAACATTATTTAAGCATTCTCGTGAAGTTTTAGGATGTTCTTTAGAAATACCGTTTAATTTCATTACCTCAGCTTTCAGTGTCATGCCTTTAGATGCTGTTATTGGTAAACTAGCTACTGGCTCAACGAATGTCACTGATTAAGAATTACATTTTTTTCACCACTTTTTTGTTCGGTGAGTCTTGTATATGTGTTCGTGCATCTTTTAGATCCAAGTGACGTGTTATATTCTTACTGTTATACATAACCTTACGTTTTGTATTTAGTTAGCTATTTTTAGTAGAAATATAAATAAATTTCTTTTTTATATCCCGTGCAATGCAGCACGAGACAAATTTTTAAGAGAAAGCTATGCCGGAAAAGAAAAATACAGGAGCACGTGCATTTAACATTGAATAAAATTTTATCTCGGAAACTTATATTTAATTTGAATAAATTAAATTGACTACTATGTTACTTCTAACCGAAATTACACTCTTTTGCTTTCTAGAAATTTACAGAACTAGCTCGCAAGCGATTAAAAAGCTTATGTAACTAGTTTACATAACTACCTCATGTAAGCTTATGTAAAAAGCCGGAGAGAGACATCTCAGCTTAGTTGTTGTTTAGCGGTCTGTTGTTGTTGACTGTAGGGAGTTCGCAATGAGATCGGATTAGCATTCTTTTTGCATTGCGTTGTATTTAACGTTTTCAGTAGTTTAAAGTATAACTCTTGCTTATATTGCGTTATACTGTGATATTGTACGAATCTCTCTGAGGAAAATTGCAGCGTTTTCTTGTATTTCTTGTGATAAGAATAAATTTTACTAACCTTTTATCGGATATGTGCGTTCAATCTATTACGAACCCGTACGCAGCATCAATAATAAGATCATTTGATCATTTTCTGGTATTCAGTAATTATATGATATGTAAAATAAGCTAGCTTTTGGGATTTTTCGAAAAACGATAACCTGATTAAAAGTCAAATATTTCTGTCTTTGTCATTGTCTAATTCTCATACACAAGCAGAATATTACTGTAGCATCACCTTGTTGGCATGTGGTAAGGAACCATAGCCTTGGTCATGGGTTCGAATCTCGGAGAACACATGGATATTTGTGAACATATAATTCATTTTCTGCGTGGAGTATTTTAGTTACAGTCCAGCCGAAAGTCTTGTTGACAGATTGGTAGTAGAGAAAGAGGAGTAGTAGATCTTAGGATACGTTTCCCGGGGGCTTTGCATCAAACGTGTGACGGCGTTACGCAAACTCATGCTGTCACCTGTAAGTTTACCGAGGCCTAGACCAACGACAGGCGCTGTTCCTTGCATCTTAGGCTAGACAAAATTCGTGGTCTTGGTCTGAGTGAGATTCAGATATGAAGGATTAGTAACAAGATCATTTGTTATTTCAGAAGCTCTTCTACTTCTTTGTCATTCATTACTCCGATTCGCATAATACTCACATGTTAAAATTTAGTTTATTTTCCAAGTACTGTTAAACGTTCCAAGTACTTTATATGTTGAAGACACTGAAGCATCAAGAATCAGAGCATGTTATAGAAATTTGCAGAACTAGTTTCGAACGTCAAATAGAGGCGCCTTCTTCAGCTGTCTTCTATGGCCTCCAAATTAGTCCTACAAATTTCTGCAACACTGTTGAATTTTGTTGCTTGAGTATCTTCAACACGATTTCTTCGGTGTATTATTTTTAGTTCATGTTAGTTTAGAACATGATTTAGGAAAACCTTAGCGTTAGTAGCCAGTAAGTTGTAATTTGATACGTTTTCCAACCAATATAAAATATATCCAATATAAACCAAGAATAACGAAGTGCAATGCAAAAAGTTAATTATAATTTCAACTAACTGGTTACTGTTACACTTAACCAAACTATGCTACTTAGAAGAAAGAATAAAGGAAGAAAGAAACGCAAATCAAAAATTAGCAAATGCAAATAAACTAATTATAAGAAAAGGAAAAGCAAAATGTTAGAGATAAAAATGAAAGTGTTGACTATCACTGTTCTTAACATTAGTGCGACTGCTTCTTAAAAGATTGTTTTTCAGTCTCTTACTGTGTAGACCGATATTATAGATTCGGCAGTCTGACTGAAGTTTTCCTGAATTTTTGGGTAAAATTTAAAAATTTTCAGCTCAGGGTTGAGAAAAAAGTGTAAATTTTTTTATACTTTTCCAGAGCACGAAATCTTAGATTATTTAGATTGCAAATAATTATGCTGTAATTATCAAAACTGCAAAATTTGCGAAATTTTAATTTTGTGGTAATTAGTTTTTACATTTTGTATTCGAAGATACTTCGGCAACCATTAAACATATGTGTTTTTTCTCTCTCCTTTCTGATTATAGCACATACAGAATACAATAAAGACGATGTCACGCTCTGAGACTATAGCCACGGTTACAACAGAAAGCATCGCGGCTAAAGCATCGAGGACGTAAGTGTCGCGAAGAGAACAACGCAAGGAGAAAACGTCGTGATACAAAACATCGTGCGAGAAAAGCAAGCAAAGAGAAAACATCGGAGTTCTGAAATATTGTGGTACACAATATCGTTGTTAAAAATAAAGCGGTTCAAAAACTTCGCAGTTTAAAAACATCGTCGTCGAAAATATCGTGCTAAAAATAAAGCACCTACAAATCATCGCATGACAATAACATCGCACACATGCGTTTTTCAGGTTTCAAAAGTTGTAAATGCGTGTTCGCATAAAGATTTGGAAGCGCAAGAAATGTTAACGACACTTTAAAAATAAACGGAAACAAAACAAGATATTATTTCAGCAAAATGATATCAGATTAACAAACGCGAAAGAAAGTAACTTCATAATTAATTAAGCAATTTTTATAGTTGTAACCTCATGTAGTTATGTAACTTCCTTTTTCTAAAAATTGTTGACTGTATTTTTCATGAAACATTATGAGTAAGACTTTATAAGAAGGATTAATTTATTAATGACCTTTCTTAATTAAATATGTAAATTTAAAATTTTATTAAGGCCTATAAGTAGCATTTATTTTTAAATGCTTAAGTTTCCTTATTAATTTTTCGGCAAAAAATTATCAATTCATTCAAAAATATGAAATATAAAAGTAAAATTTCCTCTCTTTCATTCTTGCTCTCCCAAATAATAACGCGGAACTGCATTTACAGCATTTAAAACCTGAAAAACGCATGTCTGCCATGTTATCGTCATGCGATGATTTGTAGATACTTTATTTTTTACCATGAGATTTTCGTTGACGATGTTTTTAAACCGCGAAGTTTTTGAACCGCTTTATTTTCGACGACTATATTTTGTACCATGATGTTTTAGAACTGGGATGTCTTCGCCCACGATGTTTTGTGCCACGACGTTTTCGCCTTGTTTTGTTTTCTCTGCGAAGTTTTCGTCCAGGATGCTCTTGCCGCAATGTTTTCGGCGGACACCATACCATAGCCACAGCTCCTTACCAAGAGTGCAAGAGCGCTATAGTTAAAGGTTAAATTTTTTACAGTTGCTTGAATGCTGTAGTCTAAAACAGAAGTTTAAATTGTAAACTAAATTCAACGTAATCTGAGACTAGATTTCAAAAATTTAAACAATTTTTTGGATGATACGAAAAAGCAAGTAGTGAAATGCATTGTAGATTATAAGCCATTTTCTAATTAGAAGGACATGTTATAAAATCCAAAATGTACAGTATTTTATTTATATCTTTAAAGGCCAGTCATTAAGAGAAAGCTTTGAATAAATTTTAATTTAAACTAGTCTGATAGCCCTTGTTTCAACCAAATACTATGACAACTACACAAATTAACTGTAAAAATCATTCTTTACAGAAATTATTTCTTCACTTAATGAGCAAGTTGTTTGCTCATCATAAAGTACTGGATCATGCAATATAAGTATTTACATGATATTTGCATAATAATGTGAATATAACATATTTAATATACATATAATATATTTCAAGTCATGTGATACAAAATAATCTTTGAAGCGACAGAGTTTAACCGTGTGCTTATTGTGAGAACGTAAATTTCTCACTCCATACAGTTCACCATCATCGTAACTTTAATCGAAATCGGAGAACTACCGCGTGTGTAAATACAAGTTGTTTGCTCATCATAAAGTGCTGGATCATGCAATAGAAGTATTATACATGATATTTGCATAATAATGTAAATATAGTAACATATTTAATATACATATAATATATTTCAAATCATGTAATACAAAATAATCTTTGAAGCGACAGAGTTTAACTGTGTGCTTATTGTGAGAACGTAAATTTTTCACTCCATACAGTTCACCTTCATCGTAACTTTAATCGAAATCGGAGAACTACCGCGTGTGTAAATACTAAAAAAACTGGTGTTTCCTCCCTTTCTGCTGACAACGTTTCAAGCGAGTGTGTGGGGCCTTGGCCTCACACCTGTCGCCCTCCTGTGATCATATCGGTTTGGATGGATGAAAAAGAATGAGCGGAAACAGCCTAAGAAATTGCACAAAGTAGTTGAAAATGTTTGAGTGAAAATTAGTCTATCTTGATGCCGTGCTAAAATTTAAACCATCCTCGAGCAATTTATTAATATGTGTTTCATCTCCAGAAAGTGCCCATAGTTAGTCATCAATCATCGCCTCGCCGAAATTACCATGTGCTGAATAAAAAAAATTATGTGTGAAAAAAGTAGCTGTACGCGTGAACACATCCATCTGCAATTTGTGTAGTATACTTGAAAGTAGTTACAGTGCAAGGGTGAACGATGTTTAAAGATTAGAAAGTTGTGTTCTTTTTCAATGTAAGGCGCCGAGATACCGTTCCATGTTTAGCTTCTCACGTTTTGTGAGATACCGTTCGATGTTCAGCTTCTCACGTTTTGTGTTTTAAGTTAATGTATTATGCTATTTTTGTGTGCTATGTGATCTGTGTTATATAATCAAAAGAAGGTTTTTGATAAAATACAGGTGAGATTAAAAGAAAAGTTGTCTCCGCAAGTCTCATGCACGTGGGTCATTGAGTAAATGAAACATTTTATTATTCTTGATATTAAATTCCAACGCAATGTACAAAACGTAATCGTAGGCCAGCAAGTATCGGGCATATGTAACATTTGTTTTTGATACTCGTAGTATCTAGTTTATTTAGGGAGTCACACTTCTACACCATACTTATCTGGCATTGTTTTCTAATTGAATAAAATTCCTGCAGTGTTGTAAAATCAGAATTTGAATAAATTATACATAGATGAATTTATAGTAAATAAATACACATTGAAATGTTTTTGATTAAAAATATATTACCATTTTTAATTTTATATAATTACGTAAACTATAGGTAATCTTTTATCAATACTTGAAAAAAGTATTAAGTGAAAAATAATCTTTTATCTATACTCTTAATAAAGCAGCAACCATTCTTTTTACAGAATAAGCAAAATGAATCTGTGTTACGCTTCGATCGATATTTTTATCAAGTCACGCAGTACTTTTATTAAGAAGCAAGCTGAGCATAATTTAAGTAAATAAATTAGAACTGCTATCAAGGTTGTTTACCGGAAGCGATTCCCTTATTTTGCAGGTATGGAAAAAGTATACGCTTAAATATTTCATCTCCTTATTCAAATTGTACACATCTCAGAAAAGCAAATGTAATTATAACGAATTAAAACAATTTAGCGTAACAGTTGTGGGAACAGCAATATCTCATAATGCAATGGCTCATTAACTGATAAGTTATGGAGCCTTCAATTTATCGATCATCAACTGGGATGATTTGAATCTACACACAAAAAACTCTTTTGCTTTTTGTATTAAATCGCTTATTCTAATTTATCAAATTTCAATGTAACATTTATTTGAATTACTAAATAGATTTTATTATGTTCTGATTTATTCTATACATTATGACATGAAACTTATCCGTAACACAAACCCAACAAACTACTTACTCAAATCAACTGATGAAACCATCATTGGCATGATATTATTTTAAAATACAAGATTACTAACAATAAATTTTACCATGAACTTTCTAACTAGATGCAAAGATAAACTTACAGAGACGCTTTAAATGGCTTCATGTCATTTTCAAGCAGATTCAGTGATGTAAATGTTTACTGCAGAGTACCTTGTGGAGACATTAGGTATGTGAAGCAGGAATATTGAAAAATGAGCAACGCTTTCTCCGGGAATCGACCCACGGACCTCTGGGTTACGCGTCGAGCGTGCTGACAATGTGCATGCATACATTTTGTACTTCCAAATGAACGTTTTGATATGATGCTGCATATAGTAAAATTAATTTTTTTAATTATCATACGATTCCACAGAGGAAAATTATTGTGCTAATTTTATCTTACATTCTAATGTCTTAATATACAATATATGCACATGCACGCTACCACAAAGAAATATATGCACCCAGAAGAAATCGATTCACAATCACGAAACTCAATAGGAATGTAGTCTAGTAAGAAATTTGCGAACAATTTAACTTTCGTCGCCAGTGAGACAATGGTAAGCGCATTATGAGCATATGAGATGTGCAGTTTGGAGGGTTAATAAGTGTGATTGCTCGTGTTGTAGGGCTATTCAAACGAATCTGTTGACTTGGATTTATGATATTATACTAGGGATGCTTATGAGACATAAACGGCGGCAGTACGAACAGTAGTCAGAAAGGGCGTATAGTAAGCCTGAGACAAGCAGGTTTGTCAAACAGGCGTACCAGCCGCCACCTCGTTCGGAGCAATGTGGTAGTTGCTTGATGTTGGCGACAATGGGTGACGGAAGAGATAGTCCACCGTCGCGGAGAGTCACGGCGTCCCAGAAACACAAATGAGCGCGAGGATCGCGGAAATATAACAGCGGCCAATTCCGCACCAACAACGTCTCTAGAATCGATTCGAAGCCATTTATCACCTTCCAGGCATCTGGTGGTATCAAGGGAAATCATTCGGACACGACTGGCCGAAGCTAGTATATGGTGCCGACGTCCCTTAAGACTCCTGCCACTGACCCTACATCATAGGTAGTGTCGATTAGATTTTTGTCGAACTCGGGCAAGCTGGAGTGTGACCGACTGGAGGTGTCTGATATTCAACGATGAATCCCTATTCAGTCTCGGTGCTAATGACCAACACCCACGCTTGTGGAGGCTGCCAGGCCAGCGGTCCGATTCAGCATTTGTTGTACAGCGGTATACGGTGATTACACAAGGTCTGGCAGTATGAGCAGCGATTTCTTGGAACACATGGTCACCTCTAGTCGTCCTTCAAGGCACTACAGATCACAGGTACGTGGACGATATTTTAACGACGGTTGTTCTGCCTATGCCATCAAGTCCCCCAGGTGCATGTATCAAGAACACAAGGCTCGTCCACATACTGCGCGACTCTCTCAACAATATCTTCAAGGATAGGACGTACTGGAGTGGCCTGCAAGGTTACCAGACCTCTCGCCAATAAAGCACGTTTGGGACATGCTTCGAAGGTAACTGCAGCCGTCTCGGAATATTAGTGAATTAACTGCCCAGTAAGTTTATGGCATGATCTTCCGCAGGGGTTCATAGGTGACCTACTTGATTATATGCCACACTGTGTTTCAGTTTGTAGATCAGCCGGAGGGGCCTATATTACCTACTGCTTTGTAAAATTTTCATGCCATAACTGCTCAATAAAACGACTTTTTGTTCTGAATTTGTATTCATATGTTTATCTCCTCATACACTGCATACGTGTTACGTTTCGTGATAGTACTTCGTTTCCTTCTGGGTGTACATATTTTTTGTACACAGAGTATATATATCTATAAGAATTCAGAAATTTCAAAATGAATATTTTAATTTATTGCTGCGAAATTAAATAAATAACCCACAGATATATAAATAAAAATTTTGTCCAATTATTTAGGAGGAGAAAATTTCTTTGGTGCTTTTCAACGAGTAGCTGAAAAATTTTCAACGAAGCTACGTGTCTGAATTATTTCTGTATGACTATAAAAACAGAAATAATTCAAAAGTAAGTGAAAAAATTAACGAAATTAATGTAGTTTAAGTTAAATAGCAAGCCCATTAAAGAATTCTACTAAACTTGAGTTATAAGTTTTTAAATATTATTTTAATTATTTAATTATCTAGATATAATCTGCTTCAACGTGATCCTAAAAACGTAATATTGTACAAAATTTAAACAGTGTAAAGTATGTTGAAAATTAGGTTTAATTAAGGTCTATTTGTGAATAATAATTGAGATTTCGCAGAGAACAGAATACGTGCAAGCTCCCGGTATTTCTTTGCGCAGAATGACAGACATCATTTGCATTTACGGTATCCGGCTGTATGCTTCGCTGTATGATGTTAGAATGCTTAAATAAATCGAGATTCTCACCGCTTGTGAAATAAGATCAGTTAACGTGTTCTTAATGGCAAGAAATTTGAAAAATGTTAATATTCATTGCCAGACGTGTGAAATGGATAGTAGCAAAGCAATTAATAACAGCAGTGTGCAAAAATGGGTGAAACTGTTCATATAACGTTAAGACACTTGTATAGCTAAACTTGAAAATGACCATGAATCGTAACTTCCGGTAGAGTTATAAAAGAAGCGTATTCAAAACATCGTTGTTCGTTATGATGTATAATTAAATCAACAAGGAAATTATCTTGAAAAAATAGAGAATGGCATGCCAACTCAAAAAGTAAATGCATTTTTGTAAAATTCTTACTTGTTACGTTTCTTTATACATTTAAAAGGGACCTTTCTTAAAAATAAATCTATTGAACCATATCATGATTAATAGCGACGTAGAGAAACTTTTCTTCATTTCTGGATGATAGCAGCGATGTTTCTTTTTCTGTTTGGTAGCGATGATATTACTTTTCATCTTTTCCAAGGTATTTATGTTATTTAAAAAAATCTGATGTATACACCCTATGACTTCCTTATACGGAATATTAAATTATACACATTTTGCATTTCATTTAAACGTATTGGATTGAATTAAATCTACTACGCCGATAGCGCATAAACCATAATAGAATAAATGCAGTCTTTTGCAATTCATTATATTTGTTTACCATAGCGACACTCTGGCGCTAGGTTCACTTAACAGCGTCACATCCCCTTCATTTTATAAATCAGAATGCACAAAAATTATGCATATCATTTGAATAATTATCTAATCGTTGCCATATGTTCTATTCAAATACTATAATAAATATAAAACGATGTTAAAAGAAGTAAAAAAAAAAAAAAGAAAAGAAACAGTTTTTCACCACAATTCAGTATTTCTCATTCAATTAATTCAGTTCTCACTTCGCGGCAAGGCAAAAATACATAAAAAGTCAAAATATCTATATTAAAAATTACGAAGTAAATCTTAAACACTTATTTCCTCGAATAAATTCCAGAATGCATTAAGCATGATTAATTCGAAATAATAAAAGAAGGCGCTGTCTTTGTTGTTGCGAAGCTTAGTTTCTTTACATTGGCAACAAATCCGCTATTCTGCAAAGTTTGAAATGTAAACAAATATGGCTGCTATGGTAAAAATAATTAGGCTTAGCCGCACGTAAACAACTTTCAAATTGCTGATAACTCTATGCAAATTACATGCAGATTTACTAAAGGCTTAAAGATCTTAACCGAAAGATAAGAATAGCATAATTTATAATTTTATAATTTAAAAGCAAAACTGCGCAATTTACCAACATATAAGAATAAAAACTGAGCTCACTGAGCTGAGTAACAGAGTGGGTATATATGTACATATGTAAATTTATATATCTCTGGAGCGACCGATTGCAACCAAAAAGGGAAGTGCATATCCACATGTTATAGCAGTTCTATATACAAAATTTCAACATTCTGAAGCTACTGGTTTTTGCGATATCTGAGATACATACATGCGTACGTACAGACATAACGAAAAAATGTAATTCGTTTGGGGAAATAGATTCTTTTATTCTGTTCTTAAGTACAAATGTCACGCAAAAAAATCGTTAAATTGCATTCGACAGCGGTCAAAATATACATTTTTGTTGAAATATGGAACCCGGAATTTTTCGTGATTACAATACTTCCTTTAATTTGCACAAGAAAGTAAAAAGAGTTTAAGCGTTTCCATGAAAAGTAAACGAGCCTGCTAAGATCTGCGGATCTCGTGACTATAGTCTAGCTACGATAGATATACAGATTATGTCACAAAAATCCTCCTGCGGCAGATTCTTTGTGGACGCTGATTCAGATATTTCGAACCATCTTATTGTACCCAGAATTGGATCTTCTCTGTTCTGAAGTAAGGCAATCTATTGATAGGCAATATCTTCCTAGGTCCATACATTTTTTTCAAAGGGCAGGAACTTGGTAATTCACCTACTTGACCTTACCCACTTCCTTCACGCAAAGGATCCATCAAAATGTCTTCTGCTTCTGAAGAATTAATATTCGTTCTTCCCACCAAACTGGGCCATCAGTCTCTTAAAAAAGAAAACAAAACACTCTAGCAATCGGAGAATCACGGCAAATAACGTATGAGCAAAATTATGCATTCTTAAATGTACGGTCTACTTTTGAATTGAGTATTCTGTATGCACTTTTTAACTCTGACTGAAAGCAATAATATTTAGCGGGAATTAACAAATATTACTATAATAAATATAACTGCATTTCATCCAAAAGCTTCCAAATAGGAAATTTTTGCTATATCATTAACAAGGAAATTGAATTTATGCGTTTATGAAAAGGTATTTTTTTCTAAAATGTAGATCAAAATGGAAGGAATACGGGCATTTTTCAATCAAATACTTCTGTTTTACTTCGAATACAGGAATAAAACATTTTATTAAACCTCATAATCACGAAAATTAATAGTAACTTAAAAATATAATTTATTTTGATTGGGGCAAACAATCAGTTGTTTAATGGAATATTAAGCTAATATTCCAATATTCCAAACCTAATACAAAAAACCATTAACTTGATGACACAATATGTTTTTCTAGCGAAAGTAACGATCACGTAATACTTAATACATAATACATAATGTGCATGAAAAATCAGATGGGAGAAATATTACTCTACTAATGTGGCTTATGTTAGTAATTTAATTTTGTCCATTTGCTCTGGTGCTCGAAGTCGAAGCATGATCTCATTACTTATACGAGTATATTCGCGCGCTGCGTTTTAAAAATAAAACTTCTGCAGCTTTTGCTTGTTTGAAACTACTTAAGAACATTTATTTTTATATTATATTCGGGCTAAAATCCGCTTTTCTTTGTGATGAGGCTCATTTTCAAAGGGAAAGGTAAAGTATACGTATTATTTTAATACTGCGTGGTAAAAATGGCTTTAAGGAAAACTTTTTTATTTTGGAACAATTTAATGTTGTGAGCCCTCTCAGTGTTGTTATACTGTGCAAAAACATTCTCAGGACGCTAAAGTTAAAAGAAATTTAGGTAGACTAATTTACATTTCAATCATAAGTCCAAAAAATTGGTCTCAGAATAATTAACAGCAATATTTAGTTTCTAAACATAAATGAATCCGTCGAAAGTATCCTAAATGTTAATTTCAACAGAAGAAATTACTAGATTATAGTCTTTTAAATTAACTATTGGCTTACCAAATTCATTCAAGCAAAATTAATTTCCACATCTAATACAGAAGGCCAAACAATACTTTTAAAAAAATTCCGTAAGTGCATAAAAGTCTGGTTACTTAGTTAATTATTAGACTACAAATACATGGCGATTCAAAATATCTGGCAAAAATATACAGTGAATTGATTGAACCAGATTTTGTAACGGAGTATGTATACGGAAATAACAGTTACGGTGCTACAATGCCCTGTAGAGTGTTAAGTCCAAGCGATCTGTTCTCGTTGTTATGAATTGATAGCTCCGGACGTTAGGTGGAGCTCCGAGCGTCTTGTTTCTGATATTATTTTATAACTTTGGAATGATGGAAGAACGAAGGTGTTAAGCTTAATAGTAACGAAGGCTTGTGCCTACTAATAATGCTTGTAGCCATAGTATTATATGTAAACAAATTTGTATGTGTTAATAACGAAGCGGAATCATCACTTATCACTGGATTAATGTTCGAACAGAAATCTAATTGATGGTAATGAAATAGTTATTATAATTGTGATGGAAGAATATCTAGGATTCCAAGACAAGAAGAGGTAAGCGAACATTTTCTATTTGATAACGAATACACCTGAGAAAAATATAAAGAAGCGCACGGCGCTAACAACAGCAACAACGCTAATTATTGAAAAATTAGAAACAGAACTAAATGTTATTACTCCGAATACCGAATTGATTAAGAATTGTTTTCAGTGTTAACAGAGAAAGAATGAGATACATTAGAATTAAATAAAGAAACAGAAGATGACATATCAGACGCGAATCAATTAGAAAAGGACATAATGCCTACTGAAAATAATAAAGGAGAGATTTCAATTTGGAAAACATACGTAAACAGACACCTAAGATAGTTAAAATAGAGTGCAGGATAATTCTATGCTTTCTAACTCGACAATATTGGGTTCGAATTCTGCTTAAGTTAACTTTCCACGTTTAGTAACCGAAAATCTTATGGCGAAATATCAAATGGCCAAATTCCTGGTCACAATTTAAAACTACTTTTCATAAAAACAAATCGCTAAATGATGTAGAAAAGTTTAATTGCTTAAAAATATATTTAACTAGTGATGCGGAAACTTGAAAAGGAGGTTTATCATTGATTTCGAAAAATTATAATAAGGCAATCGAGATATTACAATCCCGCTTCGGTAGAAAAGAATAACAGGTAGACATCCGTTTCTCTAGATTACTCAATCTGACGCCATGTAAATATTCGAAAGACATAACGTCATTAAGAAGACTATTAAGATTAAGAAGAATTTACGTCAACGTTAATGCCGAAATACAACGTTTAGCGAGCCTTGGCATTGAGTCAAAATCTTATGGAGCACTTCTTTTACCCATTTAAATTAAAGGCTTTAGAAGTTAAGCGACTGCATGATGCCGAAGAAATAACGGATTTATTAGACTTTTTTAAAAAATAAATCGAATTTAGAGCACGAATATTCCTTCTAACTAAATCGATGGTTTGCCATAATATTTATTCAAAGCATACTGATAAATATATTCACGTTAATAAACAAAATAAAGAAAAGTTCAACTTGATTTCAACCGAGCACTCACAAGAGGATTCACTGAAACAAGCACTGTGACTCTACAGGAGCTCGCAGCCGAATGGCGCTGGTCGCTCTTTCGGCAAGACTCCACCCACCCTTCCGTGCAAGCGACAACGCTGTGCGACGGATAGTCGCGGCAGACGAAAATGGGGCCATTACTTTCGTGACAGACGTAGTAGCGTAGTTACCATGGTTTAGAATATAGTTGTCTTACAAATATTTTGATATGTATATTTAATTGAATTATATATTGATCGGATTGTATTAAGTAGAAATACTTTAAATTCATTAAAGTTGTAATTAAAAGAAATTTTGCAGTTATTTTTCAGCGCCATTTCCATAAGCGGCCAATAAACATCTGGAGGCACTCAGATATTGAGAACAGCGTTTACTACAGCGGCTAAATATTATTGTTGCGTTATACGGGTTCGTGGATTTGAGAGTATCCGATGAAAACACGATGCAGAACAATAAAAAGCACAATTTATTCACAAGAATCACTATTTACAGCACAGTTCCAAAATTACCTTTAAAAGCGTCGAAAATCTACAATAAATACGCTGAAACAATCAGCAACACAGCTTCAGGCTGTAACTGTAAAGGTAGCTTCACGGCAACACTAAACTTATAATAAACACCGTGGAACAATCACCAATACACTGTCAAGCTATACTGTAAAGGTAGCTTCACGGCAAAGCACTATCTCGATCGCTTTCCGTTCACAAAACTCTCGCGTAGCTTAGCACTCACAGTAAGCAGCTATTCTCACAATTCTCACAACTAATCACACTGCCGGCTCTCAGAAACGCAAGGGTTTATATAGCTTTTCCTTAGGTTCCACAGGTTTCGAGAAATATCTCGACAGGAGGTTATTCTAGAAGCTTCCCGATTGGACCATGGGATATCGCCAATTTGGTCGCCAAATGGGCGATAAAGTCGCCAATCTGGCAACCCTACTATACACTATTTTATGGCAACCCTAGTGCTATGCCGGAAAGCTTACATACAGGCGCAACCGCCGAATTTTTCGCAACATTATTATTTGATAGATTGCCACTAAATATCTAGGGATTTAAAATAAAACAAAGATAAATTTATTTAACCAACGACCATAAAAATCAGTCTTTATCAGAATTTCAATTAACACAAACAAACGATAGATAAGTAATGAATAGTAAGTCATAGGTAAGTCATGAACGCTGTTTCGCTTTGAATATGAAAATTCCTCGTAATTAAAATAAAATGCAATGAGAGTTTTTCAACAAGTTTAATCGTGAAATCATTTCAGGAGTGTTACATTAATACAGGGTAGGAATATTAGTCTGTGTTACAAAAATGTAAATAACAGAGCGTCAAAATATAAACTAATATTCATAAATAAGTCTTCTCGCCTTATAAAGTAAGAAATGAGTTCTCATGCCTTTTTAAAGATAAAAAGAGATAGGAGACAAAACTGATGTCATTTTATTACAGAGACCCCGATGCATCATTTACCAAACAAACTGCGATGAGGTTCGATCGCCCGTGTCAATGGGCATTAAAATCAATGGGTGATGCACGGTTTTCGCAGAGTGTGAAATACAGTTCTTAGCAGGATCCATCTAAGATAATTCAAGAAAAGGTGCAAACCGAGACCTCTGTAGAAAATAGATATTTGTTATTAAATATTTATTAAATTAAAAAGGACTCAAAGCATGTATTCTGCTTATTTATTCTTATAGAAATAATCTACATTATATTACCTTTTACTGAATGTTACATGCATCATGATGAAAGTCACTAAACTATGTGGAATATAATTTATATACCCCTCATCTCAGCTCATAGGAGAAGACGTCTGAATCAAGCACACAGTCGTATTACATAAGCTAAACAGTCTTGCACCCTCTTTTTTCTTCAACCCGTGTTGTTGTTGTATTGATTAATCTCGCTTGTTTAAAATCAGAACAAGCCTACAGAATCGATCGTGGTAGCGAGTCAAGATTGCGCCTGTTATTGCCAAGAGCCTTGGGCACCATACAGGTGACAGTAGGACTTTACTCAGTTCGCTCCCAATTTTGAAGGAGAGCACCGCGCGGAAACGCGTCCGACGGTTTCAAACCCCTCTTTCCTTACCATCGACCTCTTGAGATGACCTTCTTCTCGCCGCATATTTTGAGTGCCCCCATGCCGCGCAGATGCTATTTAAAAAATCGATGCCTTTTCTGGATTCGTACGGTACGGTAGTCAAGGTCATTAACCACTACCCTGGTTGGGTGGCTTTTGAAACTGTTTCAGAACTAACTGCAGAATAGTAACAAGAATTATGCGGCACGGAAAATGTAAAGCATCCGTTATCTGAATGATTGTGACGATATGGAATAGTAGATGTTCTCTATCAAAATGTTAGATTTAGAAATATACGAACGATAGAATTTAGAAATATAATAGCTTAGCACTGTTGTTGCTCAGATTATACCTGACAACAGGAACTTTAAATCTTGGAAATATACAGAAATTATTCCTGTCCTGTATGAATTTTTGTGATTGTGTAATAGGATACTTAATGCGAAATATGGTAAATTCAACCTTCTCGCCCGCAGCATGCTAGATTAGTGGAATACGTTTAAAGGGAGCATGGGTTAGTACCTTTAAAGGTACACTTGCTAGCATAGATTGACTAGTTCTATTTCTACTAGAATCAAATCACACTGAAATTCAGTAAGACGCTGTAGTAAGATATTGTTGCGAAAAATTCGGCGGTTGCGCCTGTATGTAAGCTTTCCGGCATAGCACTAGGGTTGCCATAAAGTAGTGTATGGCAGGGTTGCCAGATTGGCGACCAAATTGGCGATATCCCATGGTCCAATCGGGAAGCTTCTAGAATAACTTCCTGTCGAGATATTTCTCGAAACGTGTCGAACTTAAAGAAAAGCTATATAAACCCTTGCGTTTCTGAGTTGGAGAGAGATTGTGAAGTGTTGCGAGCAGTGTGACTAGTTGTGAGAATAGCTGCTACGCGAGAGTTTTGGTGAACGGAAAGCGATCGAGATAATGCTTTGCCGTGAAGCTAACTTTACAGTATAGCTTGACAGTGTATTGGTGATTGTTCCACGGTGTTTACTATAAGTTTAGTGTTGCCGTGAAGCTACCTTTACAGTTACAGCCTGAAGCTGTGTTGCTGATTGTTTCAGCGTATTTATTGTAGATTTTCGACGCTTTTAAAGGTGATTTTGGAACCGTGATGTAAATAGTGATTCCTGTAAATAAATTGTGCTTTTTATTGTTCTGCATCGTGTTTTCATCGATTACTCTCAAATCCACGAACCCGTATAACGCAACAATATGTTCAATTCTCGTACTGACAGAAATGAAGATGAGAAATGAACAGCATTTTGACTTGCTTTAATGGAATAACTAATATTGTACTGTAAACTGCCGATTAAAATCATCACAAATAGCGTGGAATATTGCGATTTATGATATTGAATTGATGGTATTGAATTGTTGTAAGACATGATTGTATTTCATATTGAAGAGCTTTAAGCATTGAATTATTCAGACATCTGCTTGGGTCATATTTCATTATCTGCTATTTTTTTAATCGTATGAATAATGTAGAAGATACTGTAATAAAAGGAAAGATATAACAACGTTATATGCCAATATTACGATATTACTGTGTCATTTTAACTGTCAAACGCATTTTATACGTTGTGCAAATTTCATTAAATCCATCACGTTTTGCTGTTCTGATATTCTCTTTATTCTATCTTAATTAATGCAGGAAAGGGTTTCAGTAAAATAACCATATTGTTAACTTCAATAAATTATTAATTATTAATGCACAAACCTATTGGTAGAGGCAAACACATCTTGGTTGGAAAGACTTTGTTGGCAGTAAACTTGTTCATCATATGAGAACCTGAAACAAACAATTCCAGTTGTAAATATCTTCAAAAACATGCTGCGCTAATAAGCAACAGATAGAACAAAAATTTTTTAATATACGAAAAGATGCATGTGAAGCAAGATCGAGTAAATAGTAAGCAGTTATATAAATAAATACAATGCTTTATTAAAAGTAGAAATGTTACATATCTTGTATTTTTTAATATTTAACAGTAGATAAAATACATTGATATGTATTAAGATACTTTTGCAGAATATTTTTATGGATAAAGGTGACCTAAGACTTTCAGTTCTTTTCCTACCAGCATTTACTTCCTAGGTATTCTATATTCGGCGACAAATGCAAGCTGCTGTTTTTTTTTTCAAATTTTGTTTTGTACTTTTATTTTACAATTTATTGTTTTCCAGTTAACTGATAACTTCGGAATTTCAAAAGTTATTCACTACATTGGTTAAATTTAAATTATATATCCAGCTGTCTCCTTCAATAACTTATGACTAGTCACTTTTTAAATTTCATTTTAACGTTTATGTTGTAGAGGTCTCCTTTAAGTTCTAAAAGAAGTTGTATTTCTATACAAAATGTGGGAAACGAAAATTTTTTTGACATCTGTTTGCCATTAGGACCAAGCAGCTTATGAGCTATAATACTTAATTTTGAAAGAACAAGCAAGCTTATGACAACTTTGAAGGAAATTTTAATTGTCTATGAAGAATTATGCAATGGGAATCATAATTTTCAATTTGACCGTTCAAGAATAATGTTGTATTTAAAGCAGAATAAAACGAAGAATAAAACATGGCAGAATAAAACGAAGGCCATATCCTAACTTTCGATCCTGGCATAGGTAAATACGTAACTTGTAGGCGTAGTGATCTGATGGATGCAAAGGGTGCAACAATGAAATATTAATAAAAAGTTTTCATTGTCTCTCTTCTGCACTCTATACGCTTGTCTTCTGCACTCTGTACTGTCGAATGTCCGGTAACTACGTTTGACGTACCATCATCTCAGAATGCACATCTTTAAACCTTTCAGAGTGTACTTGGTTTCTCAAATTTGAAAGGATAAGCTAAAATGCGTGTACATATTGTGCATATTCTGTGACATACACTGATGAACCAAACCATTATGACCATCCCTACATTTTTCAATGAACTCGTATAGATGACGTAAAGGATACCTGATTAAGTGGAAATAGTATTTAATTGCTGCTGGAGAAAGGAAGGGATCCTTCTTGCATTTACTTTTGTGAGAGATGGGAAAGGTTGTTGATTTAAGCGAATTTGATAGAGGGCAGATTGTAACGGCTCGAAGACTTCGAATGAGTATCTCCGAATCTGCACGACTAGTAGGTTGCTCACGATCTACGGTTGTTAGTATTTATGCAAAGTTGATAAATGACGGTGAAACCATCAGTAGACGCCAAGGTGTTGGACGTTCACACATCGTCAAAGGAAAAGTACGTCGGAAACTGCCCCGCTCGGTACAACAAAATCGGCGCCAGACAGAGGCTCAGCTGAGAGCCCAATCTATTGCAAGCGTTTCGGAACACACAGTTCAGAGGGCGCTGTTGGATATGGGACTGCGCAGCAGATGTCCAACTCGTGTGCCTCTATTGACCAAGCGCCATTGTCAACTACCCTTGCAGTGGGTCCGGGAACATCGAGTGTGGACCATAGATAAGTGGGAGACAGCTGGTCGAATGAATCACGATTTCTCTTTCATCACATTCATTCCAGTGTCAGGGGACGCCGTAGTCCAACGAATAGTTGCTTCTCCTGTACAGGAGGAGCAACCGTAGCTGGTGGTGGCGGTATTATACTTTGGGAGTTGTACAGGAGGAGCAACACATGCAGGTGGGGGCGGTATTATGCTTTAGGGAACGTTCTTACGGGCAGCTCTGGGACCCTTAGCTGTGGTAGAACCGACTATGAAAGCTCCGAACTATCTGAACATAACTGCGGATCAGTTGCACCCTTACATGACTCTGTCTTCCCAAGTGGAAATGGAATCTTTTAGCAGGTCAACGCTCCATGTCACAATGCTAGAATTTTGTTGGAGTTTGAGAAGCATAAGTGAGAATTCCAGTTAATGTTCTGGCCATCTAACTCGCTGGAACGTAACCTGATAGCGCACATTTGGGATGTCATGGAGTGGCAGTTTAGAGCTCAAACAACACAATGCCCGAATATCTCACCTTTGCGCGGCCGCTGCTTAGATATTTGGGACAACTTGTCTCCATTTATTTACCAGGAACTCATGGCTTCCATGCCAAGGCGAGATGCAGCTGTTCTTAAGGCCAAAGGTTGAGCAAGGAGTTATTGAGTAGTCGGTTAGTTGTCATAATGCTTTGGCTCTTCAATTTATGTGTATATCTGTTTACAAGAACAGCATAATTCTCATCATAATCTTACTTTTAGTAATAAATTAAGTTTTGTATGATTTTAAAAATATTTGGAGGCCTTGGAATATTAAAATTAGTTAAATATATATTACAAGATACATATTTATTGTCTTTATGTCATTCCATCTTTCAAAAAATTTCCCAAGAACGTATAAAAATTTCATTAAAGCGAGAAAAACCTGATTATGATTTAATTTTGATTTGCAGATTTGTAACTTAACGAAAGGTTTGTGTGTTAAAGGCTTATTTTAAAAATTTGCTTTTGTTATGTTTTACCGCATTTTTGATGATAATATTATACGTCTAGAAATTTGTATTTGAGAAAGCCGACAGATGCACTAATCAAGACATACACTAATCAAGATTTCATTATAAGAAATCAATTTCTTTTCATACCTCGCGATTGAAAGCTGAGTATTTTTTGCTAGAACAAGTTATAATTGCTAGAACAAGCACTGAATTAATTTGAAAAGTACTAAAGAATTTAAAAATGCTTTTGAACATTTCTTTGAAAAACGATACGAACTGAAATAATTTATATGCTTCTTGTAAAGTTACTGAGCATACATTTGACTAATTATTTCTGAGTAAACGAAACTGATACCGAGAACGCGTGTCACTAACCAATTTAAATAGATTATCTTAATTATTTGCAGAAAAGAATATCTAATTAACAGTTTTAAAGAAATTAAGAAACAAATGCATTTAAACACTTTTATTATTTTGGATTTGAGAATTATGTGACTGGAAGATAAATTCATTTCTTTGATATAATTAGGCAAGTGATGCTCTTGTCTTTGATTAATTAAATATATTTTTGGCTTTTCATATCATCAATACTACTAATTTTTTATAGTAATAATTATCACTATATATAAGAGTTAAAAACTCTTACCTTTCAAAGTAATGCCATGTAGGTTTCTCAACATCACTTCTTCATTGCCAATTATTAATTTATAAAGGCATCCACTGAAGTCTGGAACTCGGAATTTGTGCTTACCATCGCTGTTATGGAAAATTTTTCATCATTAGAATTAATGAAAAAATCTAGAGTATTTATTAAATTGATTTTTAATTTTATAACATTATACAAAACATTCTTTAGCTTTGATAAGGAAAAAATTTCAAATTTAACACACTGAATAGCATTCTGGCAATAATTTCAAATTTAATACATTGGATAAAATATGAATAAATATAAAATTTGAATTCGAGAATTTACAAGAAGAAGAGATAATTTCAAGAACCAGTGCTCTTTAGTAATCGCATGATGACAAAATACTATGTTACGAAAGATTGCTAAGAAAAAGAAAAAAAAAATTCAAGAAGCCTTTGCAAGCGCGCTGAGCTCGCTTTAGCATTTCTGACGCCTTAGGCAAGTAGCCAAACTGGCGCTCCGTATAAATAAATCATACAGTCAATCCCCCGTCTACCTTGGGCATATTTCCCGGATTAACCGAGGCTTGTCTGAAAAAAATTTCATTTGTTCAATGCGGAACGATGGAGAATTACTATCACAATTTATCAAATTATTAGCGTGAAACAAAATTGTCTCCTAAAAATATGAAAAAGGAAACAAAAGTGAGTGGAATGACAGCATTAATAGCAGGTGATGTCACAGTATTTGGTAGTTTCATGCACAATCGTTTGTTTATTGAAGTTTATCCTATTTAATTATAATATCCTGTTTCTTTATGTTTTTAAACGCAATCGTACATGATTTAATTGCACGCCGTCTAAATATGTAAATATGACCCATAAAAAAAAATCTGACTTTTTTCGCGAAAATGAACTCAATGACATTATTAAAATTATCTTGTTAATATTGTTCTTTAATTCTATTTCTAACTTCATTACTTAATGTTTTATGAAATTCATTCCTCCGTTGTGTACAGTGAGATTCCGTTTATGCAAGCAAATCAACACATTTTCTAGAGATTGAACAGCTTGAAAATGTACGAAAGTATTAAAAGTGTTCGTTGCTAACTTGAACAGAGTTATTCTGTTTTCCTAATTTTTTTATTACCATCAGATTATTCGCGATTTTCAGCTCACTATGGAATCTATTGTCAGTGTTACTCTGATAAGGATGTATTCTCGTTTAATAAATCAAAGTGAAATATACCTATTGTTGCGTGCGTACCGGTTCGTAATAGATTGAATGCACACAGGTCCGATGATAGGTAAATAAAATATATTTTATCAGAAGGTAACTCTTCAGAATTCTGGAACTTTCCACAAAAATATTCTTATAGGTGTTCACAGTATCACAGATAGAACCAATAGCTGCACTTCAAACTACTAAGAACGTTAAACACAATGCAATGCAAAGTGCATCTAAAAGCTTCCGAAACTCCGAAGTCGCTTGGATGTAACAGCTCACAACAACATCAACTCAGGTACTGAGTAATATAGTTTTCACCCGGCCACTGAGATGTTTCTAGTACTTTCGGCTTCTCGAAATTAGTAGAAGGCATATGAAGGCCGAATACAGTTACAGTTACACAAATCATCAATAACAATTTTTTAGTTACAATACATATTTACGTTAATACAGGGACCGGAATACATGGTCACCAAGTTAGGCGGCTTTTGACGATTTCTCGCTAAACTTGGCGACAAAAGTTAATTGCCGAAACTGTTGCCAGCTTGGCGATATCTCGCCAAATTAACGAGATAAGTATTTACTCAATATTAAAATTTTTCTTAAAATTACATATTCATGACAAGAACAAGACACAATATCTG
>KK120386.1:231775-252286 GCA_000611955.2 Stegodyphus mimosarum | reverse complement strand
AAGCTAAAGCTAAGTCCTCCTGATAAGTCTGCATTGTCTCACTGATTATTCAGGTGTTCATTTTTCTTTATGTTTCCAGAATTTTCAGAATTATGTGAATTCATTATGTGAATTCATTTCCAGAATTATGTGAGAGTCATATAACGTGAATTAATCTCGAAATGACGCAGTGCGGAAAGATTACTATTTTTAAAATACAGAAGGGAATTTACGCTGCCAATTTAATCTCTTACATATTCTTTATTTTTCTTACATATATATAATAGAAAGAAATATGAAAAGTATTTTGTTTTCCTTTTACTTCCTAGCACAGAAAAATATTTTGATTTTTATCGTAGTAATAAAATATTCCTATAGACTGCTTCGAGCAAATGTGAATTTCTACCTAGCAGTTCAGAATGAAGTATGAATTTTCTTCTTGTGGGGATTGATTGCTTACATGTGCATTTTCAAAGGTTCATTTCTAATACTAGTTTTCTATAAATGTAGATTTTCTTTTCCTCATAATTAGTTCGCTGAATATTTCTTCACTTTTTCAAGCTGGCAGCTGAATACGCTAAGGATTTTATATTGGACTATTTCTTATTTTACGTGTGTTATGCTGAAAAGTTTTAAATCTCCAATTTTAAACTTTTTTTCTCCAATGTAGTCTCAATATATAATCACTTAAATTTTATTTGCGTAGCAAAGTCTTTATTTCTTTACAGCAAAGGAACGACTACTGCTTTTTTTATCTTAAAAGTATAAATAAAAATTACAATGAAACAATTATTTTTTAATTTTTCAAAGTACTTAATTTATTTTTAATTTTAAATTTTCGGTCTGATATACCTCATTAGGTGGGAACATTAAACAGTCGCTTCATATTTTATTTTAAAGTTAAGGTCTTTGGATCATAATTAACTTCGAAAGCATTTTTTTTGTTTTCCTTTTTTAGCTACTTGGCAGTGTTTTGATTTGCATAGTTTTAAATGTCCCCAGTTCGATAGAAGTAAATAAAAATTTTAATAAAACTGTGTTAATAATTTAGTAAATTATTTCAAAATGAATTTTTAATGTGAACAAAAAAAATAAATAAAAATGTCTGAAAAGTTTCCGATTTTAACGATCGTCCAAAAGGATTTGTAAAGATTTTTTTACTCTCTCCTCGAGCTCGCAGTCTATCAGTTTGCTATTACATTCACTCCTACTAACCCATGTTTTTGTCCTTTTAGCTTCATTGCTGAGAATAATTTTCTTTGCACTTACGCCTGATATAACTCAACGGCAAATTTGCAAAAATTTTAAAATCAGAATAGCAGCATATGTTTAGAATTCCCGATACAGTGTTACGTTATTGGCATAAACTTTTCTATTTTTTTCAGTTTTTTCTCAGTTCATCATCTCAATGTTCAATTTTCTCAGTAAGATGGCTTGCAAAAAATGTCTTTGTCTTTTTATTATGAACGTTTTGTGTGTTAACTTAATTCATTAAATAAGTTTTCTCCACGCTTACGCCACATAAAACTCAATTCAACAATAAAATATTTAAAAACAGCATTTCTTTAGAATTTTTGGTAGATAATCTCGCGCATTGTAATGTTGCCACTACTCGCTTTGAAATTGCTGAATCTGTTAATTAAAAATTCATTAAATGTTTAAATATATGTATGAAACAGATAGTAAAACAAATTCGAAATTCAAAAGTCTGGCTTCCAGCATACATGATCAGGTGGAGCACTACGTTATTCAAAATTCGACAGCTCTAGGTAGCGTCGTCTTTTCACAATGCGAGAAACATACAGACATGCAGATTCTTTATTATTTAACCTAGCGGTAATATTTGGTTGCAACAATTTGAAAAGTGATGTAGCCATTTAGAATGATTCAACGCAAAATCCCGTTTCGAGAATAATAGCCCATTTGGGTTAACGCACTTTTAGGTTAATAACACAGGCACATACGTGCACACACGAAAATAAATGAATAAATTAGAATTCATAGCATTTCATTAACCGATTACAGAATTCTAGGAATTTAAATAGTTTAAAGCACAGTTTCTCAATATGAGCGTTTGCGCCCACTGATGGGTCTTAAGGAAATAAAATAAGGCATTATTTGTAGGAGGGACAATACGAAAATATTGAAAAGTATTTAATGGACAAATTAGAAATATCGGTTGCCTGAATACCTTTGACGAACATTTAAATATTCACTTGCTTATAAAAATAGTAAACACATCTTTAAAAGAATCGTGCTAAATCATGTAAGTCGACCCATCTTACAAATCTGTAACATGCAGTTTCGTTTTCTATTTCGAAGTATCATAATTATCGAATATTAAAAAATATGATCCTATATTCCGACTTGCAATATACTAACTACTCTACCAATAGCATGTTATTTCAGCGTATACTGTTGCATACGCTATAGCAGGAATCTGCGAATGTTTTGCAGATTTCATACTACAAATGTTCTCAAAAGACGTTCAATATTATTATTCCGTTTGTACGTTGCAGGACGAGTTTTAATTAACCTCTGATGTTTTAATCAATTGATATTAATAAAGCAAGTGAAAACTTTTATATTTTGAGTTACTGCCTGCATATTACATTCAGAAGGCATCTAACATATATAAGGTATTTTCTCGCTTTTTCCAGCATGTCTTCGGGGTGTAACGGTAGTACACTCGGCGCATATTCGTAGCGTCCAGGTTCGAGTCCCGGCAAGGACACTGCACATTTTTCACGTGTCAAGCCTCAAAATAACCTACGGCCATTCGGGCGCCATTTATTATTATTATAATTAATAATAATAAATGGCGCCCGAACTAAAAGGTGGTAGACTGTAGACGCTAAATCTTGATGGTGACCTAATTTCCTTAATAATGTCTTCGAGTCATAGTTATTGAAAATTACAAGTATTCGGAAGTTTTCTGATACCTTTATTCATTCAGGGATTCTATATTCATGGATTTAATATACTTCATATCGTCCGTTTCTTTAAAAAGAAATGCTAAATATCATGTGACGAGAGTAAGACATCACGAAAAGTATATATAGTATGTAATATACATAAATGAATATATATATATATACATATATATACGCTGGTGTGCAAAACTTAAGCAACAATGTAAACATTTAGCAGATAGCCATGAAATTGCAGAAAAGGAGGTCTGGAGATTAGTACAATGAACACGTAAGTCAGGAGACAGGAGACCATCAATAGAGCAGCTGCACCATCTTTTCGACTTTCTACTTGAACACGTAAGTCAGTAGAAACGTCATGCGTATGCAAATATCAGGAATGAAACCTCAGAGGCGACGTGAACGTACACAAAACGCGTGATGTCGGCGCGCGCAGTTGAACAGTAGAATAAAAGGAAGGACGAAGACGCAAGTCAACATATTCGCTGCAAGTGCCAGTGAGTCAGTTCGAGAAATATGGCTAGAAGAAATCACCTGGACGACTTCACACGTGGAAGAATCATCGGAAAGCTGGAGGAGGGGCGTACTGTCACCAGTGTAGCTGCAGAGTTCGGATCAACAAAGGTGTCGTTTCGCGCGCTGGAAAGCGTTCCAAACCACAGGTACAGCAGAGGCCGACAGCGGTCAGCAAGCGCCATTGCTCAGCAACTCTGTACCGCAACGGGGCGACAAGTGTCGCAGACTCCTCACAAAGGGGGCCTATTCGCCCGCCGTCCTGAACGCTGCCTCCCGTTGAAAGTTGGCCACCGTTTACAGTGGCGTAGAGAGCACAAAAACAGGACAACTGACCAATGGAGTCGTGTCCTCTTTACGGATTTGACTTTTACTTTGAGACTTTACTTTTGACTTTTACTTTGGTTCTTTTACTTTGAGAGTCGGTTCAGTACCAGAAGCGATTCTCAACGCGTTTTGATTTGTCGCGTTTTGATTTGAAACCGTCGGGACCTGGTTTTATCCCAGTAACATCAAGGAAAGACACCGTAACGATGGTCCTTGAGTTCTTGTCTGGGGAGGCATTATGCTGAATGGGAGAACTGAGCTCCACATTTTCGACAGAGGGTCTATAACCGGGAAGCGCTATTGTAAGGAGGTACTCCTTCCCCATGTGCGTCTGTTCCGAATTTGGCCCAGACTTAATTTTTATGGATGACAATGCACGGTCACATCGGACTCTTGCTGTTGAGAAGCTACTGAAAAGTGAAGATATCACTCGAATGGATTGGCCAGCGTACTCCCCAGATTTAAATCCCATCGAACATGCGTGGGATGCTTTGGGGAGACGCATTGCAGCACGCTTACATCCTCTGGAGAACACCCAACAACTTAAACAGATGCTGATTGAGGAATGCCCACTCCTACCGCAAGAAATGTTGCACCAGCTGGTTCTGAGTATGCGGAGACGGTGCGAAGCAACCATTACAGTGAGGGGAGAGCATATCCCATATTAAGGAACATCTACTTGTTGTTCTTCCTCTTGGATAGACAATCATGAGTCACGATACTATGCGTTCACTAAAGCTTCTTTTTGTTTGATTCCATACCGTATGCATTGTATTTATTTTTCAGCTCCGATGCTTTCGTCATCCTTTACGTACATAATACTCTCCTTCATTTCTGCATTTCGTGTCTCTTAGTTGACTTCTCGTAGAGTTATGGCAAAAAAACCCCTTCTGTTGCTTAAGTTTAGCACACCAGTGTATGTATATATATATTGGATTTGGCCTACGGGTACCTGTACAGCTGTACGGGTTTCTTTCTATGGATTTTTACGGAGATTTGGTCTACGGGTACCCGCAGATCTCTACGGATACCCATAGGCCAATTCCCCTTAAAAAATTTTATGGGTTTCTACGGGACATTTTTAGCAGGGTAGATCTCTCAGCATATTTTAAAGACCATAGAATTTCAGAAAAATATTGTAGAAAGAAGACAGTTTATTCTGCTTTTTACTTTTACAGCGATCTTATTTGCAGTTCAATTTTATAATGTTGCTTATATGCTGAACCTACTGATACGTCAAGCTTATGCTCTGAAACTACTAATTAGGTTTCATGCTGTCTTATTTGAAGTTATGGATATAATAGTTCGTGCTACAAAACTTACACACTGTGGAACACGATAGACGAAATTATATTTCAGTTAATATTGGGTCATCCGGAATCATAAACTCATATGAAGCAAACCAAAAATATAAGAAAAAATCATTGAATCACATAAGAACCATTTTGTTCTATAACCGTTTTCCATCTATCTGGGAGCTAGACAATTATCTTTTTAAAAATGTCCTTAGGTTTATTTGTAAAGGCATCATCAAGATAATGATTGAAACTCTACAAAGAAGTAAACTCCAGACCATTCAGAGAATTTTAAAGCTACTTGATAAGAAAAAGTCCGAGATGCTAAATCTGGCGAATATGGAGAGTAACACGAAACATTTCAGGCATACTCAATGAGTTATTGGTCTGACTTTAATTGCAATAATGCGTCGAGTGTTTTTATTAAGTATATTAATGCAAGATGTTTGTATTTAAGGAAGTTCTTAAATTATCAAACTGATATGAACTTCCTGAATAATCTTGATTAAAGCAATTATGTGAGATACACATATTACTGTTAATGACATTATTTAAATTATAGTTCAATATACTATATTTATTAAATGACTTCTGAATTTATGTAAAAATAAATCATTCAATTTTGCTATGTTTTAGTCAGTCAAACGCAAAAAGCTGGACACATTTACATGAAAATTCGCAGAAATAAATTTTAAGGAAAGAGTTTTCGAAATGTAATATTTCATTCGAAACTATTCAATGAAGAAGACTTAAATCATTAAATGTATCTTTTAATGCTACCTAAAATTTTGAACATAAAACTTCTTGTGCTTAATTATTACAGTTTAGTGATGGTTTTACTAAGTAAAGTTTTTATTTTAAGGAGGTCATTGAATAGATTAGATTTTATACTTAAGCACTAATCACACACACACTTAGAAAAAATCTAACAAAATTGCACCGAACGGGATATTTCCCAGACGTTTGCTTCCAAGAGCCTTACGTGTTTTTTCCCACGTGTAGCAAGAATATATTTCTTACACATCCTTCACGAAACCACTCTTTCTTTTTTTGGCAGAAATCTCTTACAAATTTTGCAGTAATAATATAAATAATCCAATCCAATCCAAGAATTTTACATAGCTAAGCTATTACAGCTATTGCGTGTGAAGCAGAAATTTCTTCTGATTAGAAGATCTACATGGAGTGATGTCAACTTTTCTGTAAAACGTTTGGCTCGAAGTTCGTCTTTTAAACTGATTCTGGGAGTATGCATTACAAGGGAAATTTATATTTCACACTCCTCAGCGTAACAATGACCTCATAAAATCTCTTTACTTTGTAGTAATGAAACTTTTCATAAAGAATTTACTTTGAGAAACTTTGTAATTGGATGCAAATATCCGAGATCAATATTTAGAGAAATATCGCTTGTAGCTAACTGTTCGAACAACTTGCACAACGCCGCAGAAGAATTTTAATAAAATCGAAATCAGATGTGTGATGTTTCTAGCATGCCATTCTACATAGACCTTATATTAATATGATATTTTCACAGACAGCACTGATATCTGCAAAGCTGTTGAGGAAAGCCAAGTTTTTCATGACAGAAGAAAAACTTTAATGAAAATTATTAATGATTCTAAGCTCATGTGGTAAAGGAAACTTAATTAAATGCTTCAAGCATTTAAAAATTATATTTAAAAGTTACCTTCACTCTAAATTGGCACTAGTCTTGAAATTTCAAGAATTAAGTTATTTTTAGTTAGTTCATGACAGAAATTTATGAAGGATTTCCTTAGCATTACAAAATAAAACTCCAGTATTTTCAAAATCGCTTACTTATTTTAAGCGGATATTCTTTTTTACCCCCTCCAATAACTCACATATTTTATCCGAATATTCAGATTAGATGAAGAAAAGAGGAAGAAGTTATGTGCCTTAAAGCTACGAAATAGATAATTCAATAAAAATATCTTTGGCATTCAGTGTGTAGAGACGGAAGAATAAATTTCTTCAATTTCTGATTTGCTTCAGAAATCGCATGAATTTTTTTGTAAAGAAAGGTACGAAATTAAAAATGAGATTTCACAGAAGAGCCTCAAGGGACTCCCAGCATGATGTGATTCTGCATTATATTTGCTATGCTTTTTAGAGTTCTTGAAAGATAAAAGAAGAACGTGAGTTTCGCTGAAAAAGAAGTGTACAACGAATTTTTGCTTAAATTTCAATCAGTAATGAGATTGGGCATTTCATTTGGCATAATATTTTTTTTTATTCTTATGAAAATTTTTTTTCTATTTAAAATGCTTGCAAGAAATAACAAAAACTGCATTATAATGAATTCTGTGACGCTATAATGAAAATTTTATTGCAATGAATTCTGAAAACATATAAAAATGATTGCGTTACTATATATTTAATAATTTTTTTTTAAATTACACTGGCTTGATAAGGATACTGCTTTATATATTTCAAACAGGTATTTTCAAAATATCCTTACTGAAAATTTATTAAATAAATACATTATTCTGTTTCACATAGAAATAATATTCATTTTGCCAAAAATGATTAGATTAGCTTAAGAACAAATAACAGAATTGATTAAAAGAATATAATAAAATGCAGTGGAATAAAGTAATGCACGGAATAAATTAGTTGAAATTCATTATAATTTAAATTTCATTGTATTTCGTTACTACGTTTCTTTTTTTTTACCTCAGCAGATTTAATTTACGTACTTTCTACAATTTCTAGGATATTCTTGTTTTTAAGCCAACTTGCAAGACAAGATATTGTAATAATCAAATAAATGAGTAAACAGCTGTAAAATGCTCATTTCTTTGCACTGTAAATCACAATCCAAATACATGAAGCATAAATATTCTACCATATTGTAAAAAATTTGAAATATTTAATCTTTGGTAAAATATTTTTATAACATAGTTTAGGTTCTATGAAGCGTTCTAAGACAGGAACGAAATCAAAATTAGCATGAGCATTTGATACACCACACATAATACAATTTTTCAAAATATTATTATGTGTAAATCTGAATGGCAAACGTAAATATCAATCAATTGCATGTCAATTACTTTACGTTTATCCGTAGCTATTTATTTCAGCATTTTGAAGCTTCACGACATTTTTTCCATACGCAAAATAGTATATACATTAATTACAAAAAAAAAAAAAAATCTGAAAGATTTCAGATTTTAAATTACGTGCAAAGGCGCGTTTTTTTAACGTTTCGTGTGCTACCTTTTTTTATTAAATATCATGTACTACGTACTGAAACCATAAAATTCAGTTCAAAATCAATATCGCAAAATCATTTTAAAATGAACATATCTTTAGAATTTCCGTAAGTCTCGTGCGCTGGAGATAAAAATGTTTTTCTTTTTCCGTACAGTGTTGCCATTGCTCGCTTTGAAATCATTTAGTTTGTTAATCAGAAATTCGTTGAAATGTTACAAAACATAAAATCGATAATAAAGCAAATTTCAAATTCAAAATTAGGGCTTCCAGATGCCCATATTCGCAGTAGGATTACGTCATTCAAAATTCGATGGCTCTAGGTTTTATCACAATGCGAGAAACATGCATACATTTATGCAGATTTTTCATTTTTTTAAATTTAATGCAGAGCGATAACATTTAGTGGCAACAATTTGAAAAGTGAAACGGGCATTCAGAGTGATTCAACGCAAAATCGCAAAACGAAAGTAATAGTCCTTCGGGACTAAATCTCTTTGGACTAAAAACCTGATTTATTTGCAGAAGATATCTCATGGCTGTCAGTGAGACTGACTTTATTAGGCAAAGTAATGTTTTAAAATTCTTTTTTGAAGCAGAATTAATAAGTTAACAACTAATAGACTTTTCTCTTAAGCATACAACTTCATGAGGTTTAAGAGTTAACGTGGGGCATCCCACAGACTGTATGTAGGGACTTTACGAAATTCATATACCCAGACCGTACTAGAAGCCAATAAATGTTTCCACGTCAGCGTATTCAAATTCTTCTAACTGTCCCCGAACACTATTTTTACTTCCATGTTACTAATTTTTAGTGTGATATTCACTATTGCTGGAAGAAAAAAAAGAATATGAATACAGAGCATTCGTCTTCTATTCTTGACGTGGCCTGTTTCGTCGGTCATGGAATCATGTTCATAACATTTTCTACATCACGCTTAACAAATGGAGCTTGTGGTTCCAATCAGTTTCCAATCAGTTTTAGCATTTTTGCTAATCAGAGTCGCCGTATGACCCGTCGACTGGTCAGATACATTATCTGCGTTATTATCGGATGATAGTTCGTTTTCAGAAACCTTATTGCGGATTTCTGAAAAAATGTCTCCTTCATGTAATAGTTCAAGCAACAATTATTTGTTTTCTTTTTCGTCAGTGTGTCCACGATTAGCCATGGACAGTTTCTAACAAAATACGTGAAACATCAATTGTAAACAACGTCTGTTTACACCCTTTATGAAAATCGAAGGAAAAGTGCGGTAAACCAGAACGATCACAGAAAATAGCGTCTGCTCAGGAAAATACAGCATTATTATAGCCATCTGTTGTACTAACACAGAAAAACTACATAACGGAAAATATCGATAGCGATAATTCATAAACTGAAACTAAACTCAGTGGCGCAACAGCCCTAGTGGGCCACGGCCTACAGTGCCCTTTTTCTGCTTTCTTGACCTTTGGGCCCTGGAGTGCATCAGCATATGCCTTGGACAAGGGTCAGCTTGTCGCAGACCCCCGGTGTTTAGTCCCCAAGCGAACTTGGTACTCATTTTATCGCCCCACTTAAGGGATGAAAGGCTGAAACAACCTTGCTCAACCCGGGGATCGAACCCCGGACCTGGAGTGCAGCTGCACGACGTGCTAGCCACTTCGCCACCGCATGGTAGCAATAATTGATTGTCGTAACAATTATAATTGATTACCATAAGGAAAAGCGTGATTCTGATCTTTAAATGCACTAAAAATATCACGTGTGTCAAAGTTAACCCGAACGATTTGTGGGTTACAATTTTTACTTTAAGAAACTTATATCTGAAAAAATAAATTACAGATAACTGAATATTTAATTAGACTATGAATATAAAGTAGCATAATATTTTCGAACAATTGCTAATAATATAATAAGAGGGGTGTTTTTTTAAGTAAGGGCCGTTTGAAAATAAAAACCAAAGGATCTTCATAAATCAAATTTATTTTCCAATTGTACACACATTTCTTTATTTTGCAACGTAGTTGGCAAGATTGTTTAAACATTTATGATAACTTAGAACTAGATTTTGAATACCCTCTTCATAGAAACTTGTCGCTTGCTCCGATAATCAAGAGGACACGGCCTTGTTCACGTTCTAGACTGGACACTTCAGAAAATTCGTTTGAAAGAATGCTTATAGTGAAGTGTCTGTTCTCGAAAATATTTGCTTCAACTGAAGCCACCATATCGTCTGTGACTACAGATGGACGACCGGAGCGGGACCCATCATGGATGTTGACGTTGAGGCGGCCAGCTCTGACCCACTTAACGCACTTTGCCTTCACTCATGGCAGTAGCTCCGTAAACTTCAGAAATCTGCCAGTGAATGTTTGCAGTAGACAGGCTTCTTACCGACAGAAATCGTATCACTGACCGTACCATGCACGGGGCGGGCAATTCGATAATCTTGAACATTTTAAAGATACAGAACAGAACGTACAGGTTCTGTTCTGAATGTACAACAAAACGGCCCTTACTTTAAAAACACGCTACGTAGATCTATTCGAAATAAACTTGATATGGATCAAAAAGGACCTGAGCACCCTAAGAAAGTTAAAGCAAAATTAATCCATGTCATATGATTATTGCATAACGCTAATGACCCATATATTTGCATATACCTTCAGCAAATAATTATATTTTGGGAATTTTAAATTAGCCAAAGGTAACAAATCTGAACTAAAACTAAACTAACAAACAGAACTAAACCTTCATCTTGAATATGCCGCATTCTCTCTCTCTCGCTTTTCTGCTGTCATCTGGCTTAATGCCGTGGTCACTTACTTATCTCATATCAGTTGTTTTTTAATGATGAGAAAAGGCACAGATGGGCTGAAGAAGAGGCGTTCAGCTTACGCTCATTAAGTTGCGAAATGTGAGGCCAGTTGTCCAGAAATAAATGTCTTCAATCAATCGTGACGGCTAACACCTTTTATGCATCGTCAATTCATAAACACGCTATGATATGCCAAAAACTTCGAAATTATTTCATAGGTAAAGCAGCTTTCTTAAATGCACCAGTCAGCATTTAACGACAGTTTGGCACTTCTAAAAGCCAGAACAAAATACAGAATGGCTGCTACTCAGAGCTATTTGTAATTGTTTTACATCGGAATGTTTTCAGTGTAATGCCATGAAATCGAATTCTTAACAGTTAGAGTAATCCACAAATATGCGTAAAAAGGTAATACACATTATCAAAACTCAAACTTGTTTTTTTTAATTTTTAATTTGTTTTTAAATTTTTAATTTTTTAAAAATTTACTGGTCAGCTAGAATTTGTAACGATTTTATGAAAACTATGCTTAATATGCAGGCGGTAAATATAGAGCCAATTTCCTATTTTCGGAATTTTTAATTTCATTTTATATTGGCAAAAAAAATCCAAAGGCATTTTCGGACGAAGTGATAATTTACAAAAGATGGCAGTATTAGACAAAAAAAAAAGGGGGAAGGAAAAGTAAATAAACAAAAAATAACTAGTTCAAAAAATTACCGTTCAAAACAAAAATGGGCATTTGTCTTTCACATTTTTATAAAAAATCTGATGTATACACCACATGACTTCCTTGTACAGAATATTAAATTATACACATATTTTCTTGCACTGCATTTAAATGTATTGGATTGAATTAAATCTACTTCGTCAATAGCTCATAAACTATACAATAGAATAAATGCACTCTTTAAAACTCACTATATTTGTTTACCGTAGAGACACTCTGGCGGTAGATTCACTTAACTGCGTTACGTCTCATTCATTTTATAACTCAGAATGCACAAAAATTATATCATATGAAGAATTATCTAAAATTTGATATATATTCCATTCAAGTACTATAATAAATCTAAAACGATGTATAAAATAAATAAAAAAAGAAATAATTTCTCACAGACTATTCTGTATTCCTCATTCAATTAATTTCTCACTTCTCGACAAAGCAAAAATACATAAATACTTACTACCTATAATAAAAATTACGAAGTAAATTTTAGACTTACTTCCTAGAATAAATTCCAGAATGAATTAAGGATGATTTATTTCGCAATAATAAAAGAAGGCGTTATCTTTGTTGTTCAGAAAATTGGCAACAAATTCACTATTCTGCTAAGTTCCAAATGTAAAAAAATATGGTTGCTATGGTAAAAATAATTTGGCTTAGCTGCACTTACACAATTTTTAAATTGTTGATAAGTCTACAAATACTCCATGCAGATATACTAAAGCATAAAAACCTTAACCGGAAGATACGAGCAAAATAATTCAATCAGTGTTAAAGCAAAAATGCTCAATTTACCAAGATATCAGAATAAAAACTGAGCACACTGAGTCGAGTAACAGAGTTGGTATATATAGTTGTATACGTTTGGTTCGACCGATTGCAACCAAAGAGGGAGGTGCACACCTACATGTTATAGCAGTCCTATATACAAAGTTTCAACGTTCTGAGGCTACTCGTTTATGATTATGCGAGGTACATACATACATACGTACGTACATACAGACACCATGAAAAAATCTCTTGTGAATAAATTTTAAATCAGTTTTATAATTCGTTAGGGGGAAGTCCTTTATTCTGTCTCTACGTACAGATGTCAAGCAAAAACATCGTTAAATTGCATTCGATGCAGAGGTCAAAATGGATATTTTCGTTGAAATATGGTACCCGGAATGTTTCGTGATTACAAGACTTGCTTTACTTCGTACGAGGAAGTAAAAATCACGGTGTATTTTTAGTTTTTTTAAGCTTGCATTTCCCAAATGAAAATGCACAAAGATGCTACATTTCACACAATTTACATTTGGATTTAAGTGCTAGGATATCTGATAGCCCTGCTAACATTAGAAACAAGAAAGAATATGCATTCCAAGCTATCAAAATTTACCCCGCCTGACTTTAATGCTCTAACACTGAACTTTGATTTATTTTATAACTGATATTTTTGCTGAGCTTTTAGTGCCTATAAACATTTCACTCAGTCTTTCATATTACATAAAGTACTAGAGAGATTCTTTATTCAACTGCACGTTGTTCTAGAACGAAAAAACGAATTCACAATTTATAGTGAAAGTAAAATTACCTTTGAGGAAGTCTCGGGAGGGAGCCGATGATCATTTTTTTCGGCAAAAATTTGGAACTAAAAGTGTCCCTGTAGGGCACCATGGCAACCAGTTTCTTGTCCAAGTACATTACTGCATACCGAAGAAGACATTTGAGCGACACATGGTGGTATTTTCCAATCGCTGTCTGCCTTGAAGAGTTGAGGATGATTGTTCCCTTTTCTCCTATAAATCTTAAAGAAAAAATATTCACGTTTGATTATCAGATACCTGATATTTGGACAGGTTTAAAGGTACGTTTCAAATTTTAGTCAGAATAATATCTGGTAAAACATTCAAAGCTATTTATTGCAAAAGAGACCAACATAAAAGGAAAAAGAAGATGTCTGAAATGATTAAGGTTTTACTGATCACACCAAAAGGGCTCTTTTGAAGATTAATTTGGTTTATCAGTATCGATAGGAATGGTCTAGGTCGAGTAGTGAAGTAATTTACAGGGTATTAGATAAATATGCATTTAAACTAACTTGAGAACTTTATACATCTTCTACATATTTGAAAAATGAAAAAATATATAATTCTATAAATATATTTAATGTTTTTAATTAGATATATCATGAATTAAATGCATTTTTATTTAAATCAATTGGCAAAAAATAATATTTTTAAGAACTGAATCTGTTGCTTTTAAATACTTTAATTTATTAATTAATTAAATTTAATAAAGATTATTTGCTTTTAAATACTTTAATTTATTAATTAATTAAATTTAAAAATAAAGATTAAATCGGAAACATTAATATGAAAATTAATTTTTAAAATTATTAAATTACAGCTGATAAAATTTGAAGGAATTTTTCTTACAGGAAGCAATTTTTCTTCATTCATTTGAAAGAATTTTATCTTTATTTATTTTATTTTACAGATTAAATTTGAGAAAATAATATGTTATGTTTTGCCGAATGGCAACAGATTCATTGTAAAGTGAAACAACACAAAATCATGTTTCAAGAATAAATAATCATTTGGGCTAGTAATAATTTTAAAATATTGCACAACGCATCGAAAATACAATTTTATTGTTTTAATAATTTATTAATAAACTTTTTTTAAAATTCTGGTAAGTGGTAAAATATTATTACTTGGAAAATAATTTAAAGTCTAATAGTCAGGTCATAAAGTACTTTCTGCTCATATATATGTGCCAGGTTTTGTATACTCAGAAGAAATGTAATTTCTTGATGAATATATCACAACATTCCATTGCGCTGAAACTCTTGACGCTCGCTCGAAACATTCCAGCCTCTCATTCGAAAAATGTGGCAACAGGGTTGATTCGATATGTACAAAATTCTAGTTCTATCCCTTTTTTAAAATATAAAATCCTTATAAGCTCTATATTACCTGATAGGGCATAAATTATTTTGATTGTCTGCTTCAAAACCTGCATTTTGAAAGTTCTTTTCTGCGTTTACATGAAAATGATCAGAAATCGCTTAAGTCCTTTTAATATGTATGTGGGATCCCTAACTTTCACAGCCACCAGAGGGCAACACCTGTGCGCCTGCAGCTGGAGCGAGGTAGAAAACAAGGAGGTCAGATGACGCGAAAGGGGTGACAATGATAGCGAGCGTGTGTAGGCGCAGAGCGGCTGTTTAAAATATAAAAAGTGACGCAGAATTGTCTTTGTATTCAACAAGCGCGAGAAGGCGCTAAAGCACTGTTATCCAATTCAATCTGTAGCTTTTTCTTTATGTCATTTAATGTTTCTGTGGTGTAGAAGAAGTATGGAAGTGTTATTTACTGAAGAAGAAAACAGCTTCAACTTTCTCCCACTTATATATCAATTAAAAGTTATTAAAATAAAGCTAGTATTCTTACTAAAGCGACAACTAAACCACTACACTAGAGTTTCACGAACAAAATTTCATTTGATATCAATATTCATAATATCACGTAAAACTGCTTTATTTCCCGACAGCGTATAAAATATTCGGATATTGTTCGGAGAACAGCCTTGACGCCAAAAAGGGGAGAAACAGTTTATTGTGGTATGGCAGGCAATCGTTGTCATTCGATGACGTACTTCCTCTAGGCAGACAGCCGTAATACTTTGCCCTTGCTAAGGGTTTATCTGTAGCATTACTTATTATCTGTAGTATTTATTCTATAGTATTTGATTATCTGTAGTATTTACTTCCGTTGGCATGATGAAATGTCGCCCATACCCTTAAAGAAGCCAAGTTAGCGCAACCAAGGCTGTTCTCCGAACAATATAAAAATATTCTGTTGGATGCTGTTTATGCTGTCTGAGAGTAGAAACGTAGTTGAGTCTTAAAAACTTTATTAACATGAATAACATTAATAAATGAGCTCAAAGATGATCGTAATCACTTTCCTCTTACATTTTCAATTATTATGAATTTTCCTAAAGCACACCTGAATGGAGGATATTCAATTCATGATATTTTAAGAGTATTTCATAATATGTTAACAATATTGCAACGCTATTTTCTTAGCTTTAAGATTGTTGTTTGTAATTATTCAAATAGAAAATTACCAAACGATAGCTTCTGGAAGGCCGGAAGACCACGACTTTCTTTCAGTATAAAAAGAAAACATAATAAAATATGTAAAAAAATCTTTGTCTTAATATATTACTTTGTAGGAATTTATATTTATTTTAAATAACCAGTTAAATTTTATTTGAAGCTCTTTCCTATAAGCATTCATTCTCCTAACTGTCAGTGCCAGAATATTTAAATTTGGTAGCGCGTGTGAAGGAATGCAGATTCTACCAGTGGGATAAAAAGTTTAAACATCAAGTTCCAGAAGGGAAAATTAGAGAGTCTGAGAATACACTGTGCGTGTTGTAGCGAGAGCTTCGGCTTAGCAGTTATTGCTTGTTAAACGTGGCGTAACAGCTGTTATTTTGCTGCCACTAAACTTATCCACGCTCTGCTAGGAAACAGGATAGTCTGAGTCCTGTAGCGTAATTCTACTAATTGTTAATATCTTCAAATAGTCGAGCTGACGTATTGTAAATAATCTAAAGAGTGTAATAAAGGGTAGTTTTAACAATTCTTCTGTGGAGTCACTACTCTCCAGATTTCACACAAATAATAGACAGTGTATCTTACACTTTTATAGAACGCATTCATTAAAATATTCAAGGTTTGCTGCAAAAATCATCAAAACCAAAATGCAAACTTATTTGCAAATTACTGAAAATTGTGTTTGAAATAGTTCAGTGCAGGAACAGACGCTGCAGTAAGGCTATGTTATGCTGGGATATTGTAGTAATGAAAATAAATATAGATACAAAACTGAGAATGAAAATTTTGTGAAATTCCATTATTACACCAATCTGATTTGGATATTTTTAAAGAAGAGTATATCATACATTTTATTAAATTTATTTTCGAGTTGATTTTACAGGCATCGGTTTACAACATACACAAAATAGCATTTTCTTATATCTGAAAGACTGTTTAGACCTTTTAGAACGAATTTAATAATAAAATAAAAATATCTAAAATGTTCCGAAAGAATTTTTTCAAAAGAATTGCTTGGCAACACACTCTATCATTTTGAAATTAAGACATCATTTCGTGAATATGATCTGCTTTAAGAGTCGAGGCATTTACGTAAGTTTTCGATCAAAGACTATATTTTTACTCTTTAAAATAAGTTTTCTTATACTCTAATTAAAAACCGTTTTCACAATTGTATATCTAACATTCCTAAATACAGGAAAGGTTGTTCACACTCATGATAAAAGTCACCAAGTATTTTTTTATATAAAAATATTTGATGTAGACACCCCATGACTTCCTTGTACTACCTATTAAATTATACACATTTTTTGCTGTCCTTCATTTAAACTTATTTAAACTTCATGTAATCTTATTTAATTTAATTCATTTAAACTTATTTTCTTAAATTTCATTAGATATATATTTCTCTTTGAATAAATTCAATTCTTGCTTCTCTGCAAGGCAAAAGCACATCAGAACTCAAAACATTAAAAATTGTGATATCATCTTCATTAAAAATTACGAAATAAAAAAAAAGCCTTAAACACCAAATACGGTAAAAAATTCTTAAGAAAAGAATTCTGACAGTTAAAATTAAAATTCCTATGGTAAAACAAGCAATTCCACCAACGGGCTTAAAGACAAAATTTTCTGTGCATCAAAATTTAAAGTTTTAGTCCGATTGTGCTGAAAGACACTGAAGTTGGCGCGCTAACTGATTTAATTCACTATTCTACTAAGACTGTCAAATGTATACAAATGGCGGCCTTGTTAGGCCTAGCGCCCAAGAAGGCCGCCATTTGTATACATTAAATTTAACTTTATTTAACTTTTTAAATTAAACTTTTAAATTTTTGATAATTCTACAACTATTGCCTGCTGATAAAATAAAGAGCTCACCGAACCGAGTTACAGAGTACGAATATATATATATATATATCTGGTGCGGCCGATTGCAACGAAAAAAGAGGAGCACAGGTAGATTTTGTAGCTGTCCTACATATAAAATTTCAACGTTCGATGACAATCGAAAGAATCTCTTCTGAATCCACTTTTCAATCCATTTTGGAAAAAAAAAGTTCCTTTGTTCTGCCCGTACGTAGAGATGTCACGCAAAAACATTGGTCAAATGGATTCGAGAACTGTCAAAATGGACATTTTCATTGAAATATGATACCCGAAATTTTTTGCGATTACAATGATTCCTTTAGTTCGTATAATGAAGCAAAAAGAGACCCAAACAAATTACTGAACATAGTAGAACATAGCAAATAAATTGAAAAGAAAAGATTATAATATCTCCATATTAACAGTAAATAAAACAATACATATTTAGATTAAAGGAAAATAAAAAAGTAGTATATTCTGCCTCTTAGACTGAAGACAAAACGTTTTATAGAACTCTTCAGTAAATTTGTTCACACAAATAAATATATGTTTCAAAGACTAATGCAGCATATATTTGTTTATTGATTGAAGTTACTAAATTCGTACACTCTGCGGAAGAAACAAGACTAAAAGCTTTCAGATTATATATTGCGTCCAAAGGGGCGTATTTTACCGTTTTGTGTGTTACCTTTATTTGTTAAATATCATGTTTTTCGCACTTAAACCATAAATTCAATGCAACAGAAGTATCACAAATTATTTAAAAGAGCATATTTTTAGAATTTCCGATACACAGTCTCGCGCGCTGGAGATAAAAATTTTTTTACGTATAATGTTGCCATTACTCGCTTTGAAATCAACCGTTCAGTTTGTTAATCAAAAATTTGTTAATGTTTGACAAAACATGAAACAGGTAATAAAACAAATTCTAGGTTCCAAATTTCGGCTTCCAGATGCCCATTTTCAAATGAAGGACTACGTTATTCAAAATTTAATGTCTCTAGGTACCGTTGTTTTTTCACAGTAAGAGAAACATGCATACCTTCATGCAGATTCTTCATTATTTAATTTCTTTAAATATAATGCAGGGCCTAATATTTGGTGCCATGGTGACAACAATATGAAAAGTGAACCGACATTTATAGTGAACCGACGCAAAATGCCAAAAAGAAATTAATAGCCCTTCTGGGCAATTTGACCCTTTGGGCTAAAAAAGGGGGAACAGTTCTACATCTCCCGTGCTGCTAGGCAGATTAACGAAATTCAGCTTGCGTTTTTCATGGCTCGAAAACGCAACTTAGGATATGTATTGGAATATATATATCATTGTTTGAATATAGGTATTTTGACACAAAATAGGACTTTTTGTGGAATCTGGAAAAAAAATTGGTATGTTATTTCAGCAGAAGTCCAATTTGTGTCAAAATACCTATATTAGGACAATGCTGTATATATCGCGCTTTCGAGACATGACAAACGCAATTTGAGTTTCGTCAATAGGCCCAGTAAAACGGGAGATAAAGAATTGCCTTTTTTTTTCAGTGTACCTTTTGTTCATATTCCTCAACTGTGAATTTATGTTTCGTTAAATGCCTTGAACTTCTAAAATGAAGCGGTCTTAATGCAGATATAAAGTCTTCAATGGATGGAATGGAAAACAGTAGAAGCAATAGAAAAATACTTCAATGGAAAGCAATGGGAAAATGCTAAAGAAAATATCACTGTTAATTCTGAGAAATGCGCTGTTCTATTTTAAAGCAAGTTCTAAATTTATAGACATGACAGACACTACCTCTTATAATATTGTAATTTTATTGTTTTTATAAAGGTGTGTCGAATTATATAAACAGCCATGTGAATTTTCTTGGTTATACTATTCGTAATCTAAGTAAATATTGGTCTGAGCAAAGCAAACACATAATATCGCTACATAATGACAAATCCTTTTATGATTTCGTGATATTGCAAATTCTTCGATGAGGTATTTTGATATTCATGACATCAATGAGGAAAATATTACAGTATATTATAATAATATTTTCATTATTGATATCATACCATAGCAGACCTAAGAAGCTAGATAGACTATGAATAACAATAGAAACGGACTTAAATATTGAAACAAAATACTACTGCTACTTTCTGTTTGTTTTTGAAACCAAGATACAGATTACAGGCAAGAAAATCGGCTAAAGCATTCAAGGGAAAAGTACTTTTGCGGAGTATTAATAACGATGCAAAAACTTCTGCTAAAAATTTAGAAATAGCAATTTGTATTAAAATTACCAAGGAACTGATTTTATATTTCGTTTACGTTTGCTGATTCTTAATTGAATAAATTAGCAATGAATTTTATTCTTGTTAAATATAAAACTCAATGTATTAATTACAAATAAAACTTCATTGGATTGAGCATAGTAATTATTTCCTGGCATTCATTTTTAAGTGCTGCTGTAATAGGCAAAGAGTTTTAATAGTTTAAACTTACAAGTATAAATTTTTAAGCTCTTTTTTTTCAAACAATATTTATTAATTTTAAGAAAAATACATTGAATTTTACTAAGAAGTCCTCCAGATAGTTTTGTTTACCTCAATAATCTGAGGGATTAGAATGAACTGGATTATTTAATTAAGGCTGTGAGGTCTTATATCTGCCTGAACTCCCTTACAGTTTTGACCGCGAATATCCCCGGCGATTCAATCTGATGAGATCGCA
>KK120386.1:193747-231751 GCA_000611955.2 Stegodyphus mimosarum | reverse complement strand
TCCCTTCCAGCAATTTCTCGAAACGACTTACCAGATGTTCTGAGGAAAAATGGAACTCGTAGAACGCTTTTGGATTGCTTTGCTTGAAAGAAGAAGTATTTAATGTAACTCCCTTTTTTCTTTTGCATGCTGAATGCAAAGCAGTGATAAACATAGCACTATTCCTTTAATTACTGTCAAATTTTTAACTAACATTTGTACTGTAAACAAAAGACAATCGATTAGAATATTAACATTCGGTATTAGTTGCTCGTGATATAGGAAAAAATATTTTATCAATTATCGCGCTAAGAATCAGTAACTCTCATAGGTGGGGAATTAAACTCCAAGATTGACTCAGCGAGGTAACAAAGATTTAATTAATTAATTCTCACGAAATTCTTATGGCCGATAAAAATTGTGAATGCCTGGCAAATACTAGTTAAAATATAACTTTGAAGATAACCTAGCGAGTTCACTCAAAGCTAAATATCATTGGCATTAATTATCTATTGCCTGCCATTAAGAGGATTGCTGATTACATTCCTATAGAGCTGAGTTGAGCTGGCTTACCAGCAAAGTACGAGTACTGTGTCAGCTTGTGTTTGATCTTCGTTTGATTGACAAAAATCTTTCCTTACCAGTTTCACTTTTCTGCCATATTTTGATAAAAAATGAGCATATTTTTATGAGCATTGTTGAATTCAAATCAGCAACCAAAACTGTTTCAAGCTTTGCATTTATTATTTTAAGATAATTTTTAATTCCGACAAAAATAAAGCATTTTAAAGTTGGCTTTTTTCTGACGAATAGGCGGAACTGAAGAGAACATATTGGTAGAGATAGAAAACAAAAACATGTATTTTTTAAATATTTACATTTTTATTTCTTTTCAAAGTTCAGCTTTGGTATGATATATTTTAAAACATGGAGGTAAGCAGAGTCCAATATCACAGTCGGACAGTTCCTAGTCCATAGCACGTTCAGGTTTACTAAAGGCTCTATTCTTTACCTCTAGTGATAATGATATTCAGTCAGCTGTCGAGATTACGATCAAAGGGAAACATACTTTTTCTTTAACTGAATGCCGACGGAAACAGATCGCCCAGTTGATGAAGCTTGGCAAATGGATACAATGGTGCTGTTTACCTACAAAGTCTCTGTAAAGGAAACTGTGAGGGAACTTAATTTAAGGAAACTGTGAGGTAGTTCTTCACAGTTTCCGTAAATTCTATTTCGATTCACAAGCGAATGTTCTGTAGGATTGGACTGTCATTAAAGTCCATATTGACATAGTGGAAGAGCATGAGAAAATAGTTTGCATTGCTTTTCTCACTAAACTCCTATTGATAATGAAAGACAGTCACTGTCTGGAATCCGATAATAGAGAAATAAGTGCTTTCTCTAACCGAACGCCAGCAAAAACAGATCACCCCATTGATGAAACTTGCTCTCAAGCCAAAAGCCTAAAGCAGTTTGATATAGTGGTGTTGTATAACTATAAAGTCTATATTAGTTTCTACACAATGTCTTTCAATTCTGTTTCGATCCACAGGCGAACATCGCCGACGATCAGACTATTTTTGATGTCCTTATTGACATCGTGGAGTATGAGCAAATTGTTTGTAGTGAGTTTCATACTGTACTCTGTATGATCCCCCCGGGGGTTGACTCAGGAGAATTCCTGGGAAGTACTGGCTAGGATCTGTACTTAGGCAGTCTCAACCACGGGGAAAAATTAATTGTCTTCACAGGAATAGAACCCGAATTTATTCTCAGGTTGGTTCAGGCTTGGCAGGGACCGTACTGGTACTATCGTGTCTGTTCCTCTTGCTGTGGTGGAGCTAGATTGGAGATCACCGACCTAGTCGTTGGGGATTTGGTCCTCACAGTTTCTGTGTCGGGGACTGACGAAGAGAGGTACGGCACCAATTAGTCGAACGGAGCCAAAGGAGTGGTGCCCTGCGGCAAAGTTGTCTTAGCGTTTTTCTTCTTGTACTTAGCGATTTTTAAAGTCCTGCCAATCGACGTATAAAGCCGGGCAGGGACTGTGGGGTCTGCGTCGCCGATGAAGGGGTCTCTGGAGCGTGGACATTCTCACCCCGATAAGGCAGACTCCAGGACGGGGGTCCATCTCTAGCGTTCTGTACTCTTTATGAACGTTTTCTTAACTCACACTTCGACGGGATAACACTGATCAATTATTTAAAGCAGTGAGGCAAATAGTTGAAAACCAAAGGTTTACGCAAAGACATTTTAAAGTTCGGGGTTAAAGGAAGAGTTTATAGGGTTTGTAAGGAAGGGTTTTATGTTAATTAACCAATTATTATGACTTATAAGCCTTTACTATAGTATCATCTTTCAGTATGTTTCACAAAAATGCCAATCCTGTTCGCCGCGTCTTGCGGCTTACTGCCTTACTTGATTAGAGCTTACTGCCTTATTTGTATTTCGGCTTTAGCGCCATGCCAGCCAATGTTTTAAAATACGCGTAGTTTGAGTACCCTATTTTATGTATATTCTCGGAATACATTTCCTACATTTGAAATTTAACTTCCTATTATGTTAATGTTTTAATACCCACAAGAAGCACACGTTCGTTTGTAGCATGGGTTTTGACTTTTTGTTTATTTAACACTTAAATAAGAAAGTTATTTAAACCTTCTTTGTGACTTGTTTCAGAGGAATCGATAACTCAGTATTATTCTAGTACTGTGTACAGGACTTTGACTCAAACTTTTAGATATAGTAGGACATTGCAAGTTTAAACTTTATTAGACTTTTTCATAACCCATATCCTTTCTTTAGGTACCTCTAAATGTACATTTTTAGCTTCCAGTTAAAACTTATTTTCCCTTTCATATTAGCTAGACTGTCTTTGTAGATAGATAATAACAAAATATAAAATTTACCAAAAACATTGTAATTGTAACTGAATTCAAAGGATAATGGTTAAGCCAAGACTGCTATTTATGCAGAAGATATGATTGAAAATTAGAACGGCAGTTAGAAGAATAAAAAAGGTTAAAATTGAAAATACAATATCTTCTTACGAAACTAAAGAATGTGGAGAATTAAATGAATTAAATATATATTTATATGTAAAGATTAGAGAGGCAGAAATACAGTAAAAGAATATACAAAGTAGAAAAAAAGTGATACAGAATAAAATTAAAAAAGGTATTAGATAACAACACGGAAAAAAGAAAATACAAAATTTAGTAGATAATTTAGATTTCTAAGCATTATTAAAAATAAGAGTTAGGAAATACCACCAGAACTTGCGTACTTATTACTAATGAACAGGCTGCACTTTCCTAGAATTTCATCACCTAAATTATCAGATATATTTAAATTACATACCGGTTGCTCAAGCGAAATGTAATCAACGTCTTTAAAAGCAATTTATCTTTTTTGTCATCTTTTTTCAACGCATCTTCGTGTTTTAATGAAACTATGAAAGTGGTTAAAAAAGTGTATAGAAGAAGAAAAAAACGCGTTCTTTCATGTTTACATAAATGAAGTGATCAATAAATTTGCTTTTACAAATTACGAGGCGTCTTAAGAACAAAACTAAGTAAATAAAAGGGAATTACACGCTTTCTTAAAGACCCAGAATCAATTTAAGGAGAGGCTGTGTAATTAGTTTAGGGAATTATTGTTTTCATTGACAAGCTTTCGTCCCTGTAAAAGAAATCTTTTTATGCCCACTAGCCGCGTACATCTTTATCGACTCAAATTATTCAGCAAGAATAATTTCAAAGTGAAGCATGGTGTAAATTAGAAATGTAGTGATAAGAAAAAAAAGTAAATTTATTATAAAAGACGTAATTTATAGAGTTTTGTGTGAAGTGAATCAGCGAAAGGGAGTAATTACATTACTCTTCTGAAATATTGAAGACGCTAATTTCTTTAACTTAGAAAGGTCCGAAGTTTTTGTGTAGTAAACAGAGCTTTTACAGCTACTCGGAATGGAGAATATTAAATTAGTTTTCTATTTTATGAATGATGTCTGTCTATTTAAATTTATTTAAATGAAAATATTTCTTACAACTGAATGGGATCAAATGGAAGCAAAACAAAGGTCTAGAAAGGAAGCAGGAGGAGTATTGAAATGGCTTGTCTTGATTTTCTAAATCCACATCTGGGCTTATTCAGGGATAATTTCCCATTATTTTAATACACTGGTGATACACTAAAAATATAATTTTAACTTGAGCATTTTGCTCTTTATTTTGTTCGTGTGTGTTGGTTGACTGATAAAAATTCCAGATGCTCATAAAAAAGGTGGAATCAACTCTCTTTTAATACTCTCAGTAGTGAAAACAAATGGTGATCTGCGAGTTTATATAAGATGACGCAACCTATGATGTCCTAACTGAGGCCCGCAATATAAGGAAATTTTTATTTTTATTATTTACGTGCTTCGGCCTTAGTCACTATGCGGAATGCCTTCATGGAGGACTTCCTAAGGGAAACTGGCTCGTATTATGTGTTACACGAAAACCACCACAATGCTCATGCAACCAGCCCGTTCGCGGGAATCGAACCTCGGACCGAACTACAAGTGTGCAGTGACTTCATCGCTCAGCCACTGGTGGGCCACGGAATTTTTATTGCCATTATTATTAATTATAACGTTCCTAAATGCGCACGCATTTTTTTTTCAAAATGTATTTTGATGACGCATATTGCTCTGCATGCGGTGTATTTAGAAACTTTTGATAGAGATTAGCTCAAAAATCGACTTCAATGATCTTGTTGATTCACCTGGAAGGGCAACTGTTTCTTTAACTTATGTTAAAATAGTAAGGATTTACTATGATATATTTAAAAATTTGGATTTTTTGTGAGAGTAATCTCTCATTTGATCTCGGTACTAATTATTCTGCAAAACTGTTTGGAAATATATTTGGAATAATTATCACTCCTGTACTGATTATTCTGCAAAGCTGTTTGGAAATGTACCTGGAATAATTATCACTCCTATCTTTTAAATAACCCATATGTGTTATTTTAGGGCAAGTTTCTAAGTTATTGCTGAGGAAAGAATATTATTTTTCTCCGGCTTCAGTAATGATCTTAAGTCGAACTTGTATTACGGAAGTAATCATGTTTGTTTAAGACAGCTTCATTGTGATCTCCAAATCTCGATTTATGCTTTTTTGTGCTTTTTTTGTGCAGACAAAACTTTGTATTTGATGTATTTTAATAATTGATTGAATATTTTTAAAGTTTGTTTTTATCGCTATAAACTTTGTTATTCTCCATTCAAAAGTAATAAAGTTATTAAATTTTAAATAAATAATAAAGTTATTGAAATCTTTGAGAGTGAAACTTTTTATAGACATTATTAGAGCGTTACAGGTCTTAGACATAAAAGCATTAAAGTTTGTTGAATTTTGCTTTAGTGCAAATTACAATTAAAGAAACATCGCGCAACAAGAAATAAATCAAAGAAGGAATATGAAATTTGACATAAAAAAGAAAGAATATATACGGAACTTTAATGTTTCACTAAATTTACAGACGAACAGAATCCAGTACTGATGAAGGCTACGTATTCACACTTTAAACAAGTGTTATACTTTAAATGAGGGCTTCTCAAACTATGAGTTAAGACTCCATAAGGAGATCACGCAACTAAATTTGAGAGTTACAGAAATTTTAACAACTACCGTCTAAAAACAAGGACAGCTGCAAATGGTTCCGCATGATTGGGGGAACCAGTTGGGAGAATTGCATGTCCTGTGTTTGCTTTTATCTCCAGAACGTGATGGTGAACTTACACAGATTTCTGCTAGCATTTGATTCGAATTACCATATAAACTGCCTATCTGTTTCATCGGAAAAAAGGATTTTAGAACTCTTGAACACTTTTCATTACCTTATCTGTTTGATTTACGAAGAAAACAATTCTTTATAGAAATATTAGCATACTGTCTGTTTGATTTACACTGAGAGATTTTCATTTTCCTGTTGTTTTATACGTATTGCTTGCTTCAACATTATCTTTGATTTCTTGTGAGCATTCTTATTCAAGGAAATATAACTAACTTTTATTTTTGTAAATTTCTGTATTGTGCAGTTAATTTTTAGGAAATTGTAAGGTCTACATCGTCTTTTAAATAGATTGTAGTTTTGAAACCAAATAAGTTTTTACGTTTACTTGCAAATTCACAAGGTTATTGCCTAGGGCATGTTGTAACTTTTTTAAAATCATGTTTTCTTGTTGATAACACAGGGAGGAGGTAATGAGAGCTTATAGCAATTACACTATCTATTTAAATTCGTGTGTCCTTGAAATAAGTTATGACTATTCAAATATGTGCTAATTTTCTATTAATAAAAAGTTTTCCAAAGTATTAAAACGCAGGAAATTAATGCTTTAAGAAATTTATTGCTCTCAAAGAAAAATATTTACTTGCATCTTACAAATTTTTTAATTGAAGCAAATAAAATACGCTTTGCCATAGGAGAAGATTTGGTATTATTTACAGCAATAAAAATAGGAAACAAATTCAAAGAAAAATTATGAAAAAGAAATTAACAAAATAAATTTATTCAATCATACTATTTTCAGAAGCATTTGTGAAAGTAATAATGACCGGGTGCAGTCGCTAATTATTAAGCTTAAGAACAGCCCGAAATTTGCAACTCAGTTGCATGAAATAGCTAATATTCTATCTTCGCACAATTATTACATTATTCGTACAAGCGAAGCATTAATGAAAAAATATGTTTTGTCGTACTTTAAAAGCTCACTCAAGAGAGAAAAACATTTATCTTTAAAGGTGAACCTTTTAAAGATAAGAGTTTACAACGGAGCAGTTATGTTCATCGACGCAGAACGGTGCTCAGACAATAGAGGTGAGAATATCGGTTGCATCAAAAGCTAAAACTGATGGTAATGAACAAATCAGTTTTACTCACTGTATGATCCATCACAAAAAACTCCTAATCAAACATATTACAAATCTAAATACTGTGCTTCGTGATGCTATCAATATCATTAATTTCTTCTTAAAAAGATAATCTTTTAAGGAATGTCTTTTCAAATCTTTGCAGATATATGAATTCTGATTACCGAAAGATAGTGAGGAATTTTCTTCCTCCTTCCTGCGATCCTTTGAGGTGAAGTTGAAAGCATTTTGAGTAAGCAATCGGAAGGTCCTGAGTTCAAGTCTCAGCGAGGGCACTCACAATTTATATAGATTATTTTATTTGAAAGATGATTTATTACTTTTTTAATTGAGTATATATCCGATTTTGTTGATTTTCCCCCCATAATGAATTGTACTTTCAAAAATGTATTATTTGTTAAATAGTTTTGGAAAAATTAATGATTTTAACATGCTTTCTCAATGAAGTAATTGTAATACAGGGTTATTAAAAAAGAAAGAGCAGATGGCAAACATATATTTCTTCCAAACTACAAAAGATAGAAACACGATTCTAACGTTAATGGATAGAGAAAAGTGTATTATTATTATTACGGGTAAAAGTTCCAATCACGGCCGCATTGGCGCTGTTGTTTGTTCTCGTATTACTTGTCGGTTGGAGCCCAAAGAAAGCCACATCGTGAGCAAGCAAAGAACTGAAAATTCCTCAACCAACGGTATGGCGAGTTCTAAAACATCGTCTGCACACGAAGCTATACAAACTGCAGTTATTGCAAGCATTGCATCCTGACGACCACAACAAAAGGTACGAATTTTGCAGTATCATGTTAGATGATATGGAAGAAGACAATTTTACTGAACGATTAATTTTTTTCGATGAATTCACTTTTCATCTTTCACACACGGTGCTCATATTGAAAGCATACCATAATTGTAAACTTTTCTCTATCCATTAACGTTAGAATCATGTTTCTATCTTTTGTAGTTTGGAAGAAATAAATGTTTGAAATCTGCTCTTTCTTTTTGAATAACTCTGTGTATTCAATACTTTAAAATGTAAAACTGAAGATTTTGATAAAAAAGTGATCATACGGAAAATTATAGAGAAAAACGGATCTTTTGTAATGCTTTACAGACTTTTTATTATTGAAAAATATTTCTAAATATTTAATTCTAAAAGTTATTATTGATCATTTGAAGTGCCTTAAGATGCAATTTCAAAAATATTTTCCTTCAAATTCTTATGGTGAAAAACAAAATTGAGTTCATAAACCATATTCAGTTAAATTAATTAAGGTTAGATTATTTACGAATAATGTCTTCTGCTTTGCTTCCGTAAGATACAAGTCTAAAACATAAATTTTCCAAATAAAGTCATTTAATAAATTTTAGAATTTCCAACGCTTTCTGAAATATCCCTAAACATACTTCTGATATTTTCTGTATTATTTTTTTTATTATTTCTGTATAATTTATAATATTTATTTATTTCTGTATAATTTCTGTATAACTTTCTATTAGTAAGCATTTATGCGAAGCGGCATTTTCAGCATTGACGTTAAAAAAAATCAAAAAACCTACTTAATAAAGGATTATGCCCGAACCTCGAAGAAGCTGTATATTTTACAACATGAGATATTTATCCAAGATTTAAGTCTATGTAAAACTAAATAAGTACACTCAGCTCATTAGTATGGGTCTTCTTGCTTTGTCTTTGATATATGACAAAATGATGTCTATATGCGCAGAGCCTTGTTTTAGAAGGAATTTTACTCATGCTGTCACACCTGCTCAGTGGGGTTCAAGTGAGTAATGTGGCCAGCCCATTCGAATGATACCTTCTTTTATTCGAATGATACCTTCATATATTCTGTCACTGATTCTGCTCGAAAAAGCTGAAGCAGTTTTTTGGCTGCGTTAACAAAAAATCTGGACCAGCAGTTCCCCTAAACCGTCTAACTTGGAGTTCCAATATCTCGTTCATGAATCTCCGAGTGGTTATAAAACCTTCTTGAAAGATATTCATCTCCGTGCGGTCATTTGTCGAGATTCATCCCCAACCATTAAATCGCTGTCACGGAAAAGGAATATTTCACGGACAAGAGAAGGCAAGTGGAGTGTTTCTTCCTCTTCCCAAATCAAAACTCTTCTAGTATCACTGTTCGGAGTATATTTCGACTCGTCAGTACATAACAACGCCACCAGTTTTAAACGCGCCAATCTGGACGTTCAAGTGAGTGGGACACAAACCGTTGGTTTTTTTTCGAGTACAGTCCAACCTTGTTAAGGCTTCGCGCAGCAGTAGAACGGTTAATACGAGTTCTTGTGACAGCCTGAAGGGCTAAAAACAAATCTCTTGTATTCACTTCGCTGTTTCTTCGAGCCGAAAACGGTCTTCTTGATGCAAATGTTACTATTATTCGCCCTTGACCAGGCTGTCTAACAACCATTCTAGTGCTTAGTAAGTGGCTCCGAAGTCCTGATGTTAAACTTTGTAGGATATTCAAATCTTGAGCGATCTCCATTTCTGACTAATTATGTGCCACTTTTGACCTTTGATTAATGATGGTTTTGAGCCATAACTTCTGAATACTTGATCACTCTTGGAAACCACACTCACTCTAAACAACACTATAGACCGAATTCCAATATGCATCTATTGATCATCACACTGTCAATCACCGAATTTGCATAATTCCGGCACTAACGTATGCTCAGAAATGCATTATTAAATTAACATAATAATTACAGCATTGGGCATTGGTTGCAATATTAACTTAATGAGCATATTTTCTCTCATTATCTTTTAATTTTTATTACAAGTGTGTAATTGCAAAGTCTTTTTGCGCATGCCCATTAGATACATAGCACGCGCTATAGTGGTAGTCAAGTTCCGTCTGCACATTTGTAGCATGCCTCTCTCATGTCTCTTGATCCAGCACCATGGGTCGTATTCATTTTCAATGGAGTTACGGACTAAGCTTTAGTGAGTACCTAAACTATTATCAGCACTGGTAGAGTCTAGTAAAGTCATCAATACTGCTATAATGACCGTTAAGAGGTAAATGCTAAAAAGGCATAGACCAAACTCAATGAACCTGGATATAAAATACAAACTCCATTTTTGGATGCATGTCGAAAATCGAATACGAAATCGAAACTAGAAAATCATTTATGAAATTCATTTTTCAGCTGCAATTTGACTTCTCGATTTTTGGATGGTTAAACTCGAACTCAGTTGTTTGTTGCCTGTCGTGTGACAAATCTGCTGGACGTACACAGAAGATTTTTTATTGCGATAGGAAACCTTGATGAGTTTTCGGTTCTTTTAAGGTATCATTTATTACTGTATGCGTAATAACTTTAAAAATACAATACTTCGAAAGCTTATGAATCATATGTGTATTCTATTACGTATATATCTATGAAAATATACTTTCTGAGCTAGGTTTTGAACATGGTGCTGAACCCTTTGAGGGCCAAAAACTCCCGAGAGAAACCTTCATTCAAACGATTACAACCGTCCAAAACGGTGGAGATTGAGATGTTGTTTTCTTCCTTTCCCCTAAGGTACGCAGTAGCAGATGCAGTTTGCCCAAATGCATTGTATCAGTTTGTTGCAGGCAATTTGTCCTAAAAGGCTAATGGAAGCTTCTTTGCTCGAAAGTAGAAAGGACGCCATTTGAAATCTTCACACCTCTTTGTGGATTCATGGAAAGGAGGGAAGGAAACGGACATCACAAGTAATGGATGGGGACGTTCATTTCGTTATTTTAAGCATACAGATTAGCGAAGGGTTTGGTTTGCTAAGGGTTAATAATATTTTTATTAAGTGAATAAAAGCCTCCACATCACTGATGAAGAGCATATTAAAATTTAATTTTAATCGAATAGTTTAAATACATTTATTGAAATCTATGGCTATATTATCTACTATTTATAATTTTCACTCCATTATGCAATAAATGCAACTATACATTTGTTAACATATACAATATTATGTTTCTTTATGCTGCTAAATTGTATAGTTACTTGTGTAATGAAACTGAGGGCTTGAATATCATACACAGATAAATAAATAAATATAAATTTTTTTTTCCAGAATGAGATATCCCAATTCTCAGGCGTGTTGCAATCTTTCTTAAAATCGTATTTCTGTTTCCGAAAACTATACGTCCCGCATCGCAGTTAAATAACATTTTCGCTGATCATATCACAGAAAGGGAGAGAACAAAGATGAAATTTCAAATTCGTATGCTAGACAAGAAACATAAAGAAAAGCACAAAATATGAAACCTTATAATAAAATATAAAATAAAGTTCAATCATCGTCAAAAGTATTTGTTCATCTGAAACTTACCTGAATTCTAGAAAGCGGTTTTTTAAATATAAAAGCATGTAGGAATGCTTGTATCCAGATAAATCATCCCAGTAAATAATAACACCATTCTTTTCCATTGTTATAAATCCAATTTCTAAAGAAATATTGCCCATTCTCATCCAACTCGAGAAGTTGAGATGTACCACATTCGGTGAAGTTTCTTCTTTAGTCGTATAACCTGCAGGAAAATAAGGAAAAGTGCATTACAAGGTGAGATAAAGTAGTGCTTCTTTTTTAACGATTTTATAAATTAGATAATATTTTATATGTAAGTAATGCTTAATCTTTTTCTCTGAAACCCTAGAAAATAGCCTACACAAGTCGAAATACGGAGAGAAAATGAAAATTGTTTTCGTATTCAAGGAAAAACAAATGAAATTATTTTCTCGCTTTGCAAGTAAGTAATACTACAAAATTCATTTGTATTGAAAAAATATCTCGCTTTGGAATACAAATGAATACATTTGGCTCACGAGAAAGCTTTTCTTAATATGATATTAATAATATTACTTAATGCGATGCAGGAATTAAGAAACTAATTTATGATAAGCGTAGCAATAAGAACGCAGTTGATTAATTATGCTTATTTATTAAATAATTTGTAAAGACATTAGGTATTTTTTAAAAACAAGAGAGATGAAAAATGAGTAATGCCCTTCCCGGGACTCGAACCACGGACTTCTCGAATACACGCCAAGCGTGCTTACCACTACACCACGAAGGCATGCTAAGAAGGCGGGAGAAATACCTTATAAGTTACCAAAAATGTTTCGTACCATATGCGTACTTTCATAATTATTTCCCTAAAATTAAATCTGTATTTTAAACAGCATAGATATAAGATACAGATCAAATAAAGCAGGGAGAAAAAAATATTAAGAAGGCCTAAATTTTTTTTATAGTAAGGTCATAAAACAAAAATAGTTTATACCATGATAAGAACATTTGAAAGTGCCGTGACTTAAAGTTGGAAAACATAGCTTTTGAAATTTGAAAGCTCTGGTACTGAATATTTATTCGTTTACTTAAAGAACCCTTTATTTTTTGCAATATTTTATATTAGTAAAATCTATCAAAATGGAAATGAATAAATAGCCTGCACAAGAAGAAATGCAGAGACACATGGAGATTTTCTTTAAATTTTTGACACCGAGATATGAGCTTGTCTTATATAAACATGAAGGCAGACACTGCTCTATATTTCGCAGTAAATGACGAAGAGGAATTTTATCACTAGTTTATAGAAAGTTGTAAAATATCAAGATTTTGAACTGTTAAACAATCTTCTTTTTTCAGCGCTTGCTTACTGTATTTACTAATATGCGTATACATGTTTCCGTTCTTCCATTACTTAAGTTGAAAGATTTCAGAAAATTAATACTATTTATAAGTATCCAAATATATTTAGTTAACTAACTTTGCTAACTGTAATAATATGCAAAATATAACTTGGGGTTTATAACGCAAGAATTAAATTTTCAAGCTTCGAGAAAACTAGGAGAAAATAGATAACAATTAGAATGACTGGCCGGCTTATCTCGTCTGTTGAAATGTCTGGTTGTAAAATTGTCTTCATCTTCTTCTTCATTTGATTCAGGCATGAAGTCCACAAAGCTTAACTAGCTATTGTACTATCATTACTTCAGGACTGTTTCAATAAAAATAAAAATTTCCTTTTAATTTTCTTTTCAATAGACATATAAAAATGTTAGTTCATACTTCCATTTAATGTATCTATTCTTATATTTAACAATGCTTAGAAGAAACGCATAATATACCCTCGAAACACCCCCTGAGGGCGTGTACATTGATTTAGTATTTTACTATGACAGTAGCGACTTTCGGGGCATAATAAACATGACCCGGTTCCTACGGCCAGAAACACCGTGTCTCTAGTTCGCCTTCTCCCTTAGTGGTATCCGAGACCCGAGATAAGGACGAGCGCCTGGTGGCCCGTTCAGCCTTGCACGTTTAAAGAGATAGTTTTCTTAAAAATCTGCGTTATGGGATTGATGCTTCCGTAGCATAGCAAGTGCTCTTGTATTATCCTCTTTTTGGGCTTTTTCTGTGGGTATTGGCCGGCCCTCCAGCCTAATACGGAGGTTGTTTGCGAGTATTACCTTAGTTGCAGGGAAGGTTAACGTAATTTCATTTATTGTATAGTATAAAAAATAAAAAATATATAAAAAAAAGTATAAAGAAGTATAAAATGGAAATATAAAAAAAGTATAAAAAAGTCGAAAAGTATAAAAGTCGAAAGTATAAAAAAGAGCATAAAATAAAATAAAATAATGAAACAATCTAGATTAAAATAATACCTGCCCGACATAGGAGAAATCTACATCGACAGAGCAGAGAAATTTAGTTTACTTTTAAAAACATATGCTTTCATTTCTCACTAAAAAGATAAGAAAGGGAGGTAATATAAAATAAATAGGTCATATTATTAAAAGCAAGAAAAGAAGGATACATTATATGACGTGCAGTAGATAAGCAATGAGAAACATTATTGGAACAAAAGGTATTCTGAATAGAACAGATGTCTTCACTATTCATCTTCTAACATTAAAACTAGAACATAGAGAGGTAGAACACATAGAACATAACACAGCACTCGTTTTCTGAAGTGATTTTCAGTCCATGGACTTCGCAAACGCAGTGGCACTCCTCAAATGTTTTAAGTTTATAATTTAAAATGGAAAGTAAATTTAATCGTAACGTTTCGTATTACAGACAGATACATTAAATTTTTGCATATATAATTTTTTAAAGCTTGGCAGTGTTATTCTGCAAACGAAAAACGTATATGTAGTTCAGTTGCTCAAAAATGAACAAAAATAAATATCAGCACATCCTTTTTCTTGAACATACTTCAAAATGAACGTTCTGTATGGGGAACAGAAAATAGTTCCGTGCATTTTGTGGTACCTCTTAAAAATAATTTCATTCTTTACAGCTATTCTTCTTGAAAAATGAATGTGCAAAAGATTTTAAATTGATGTAAATTTGTAAAAGTAGTTTGTACTTTTTATCAATGTATTTTAATATTTAAATAATATGTTGATTAAATTGATTTTCTATTATTATCTATAAGCTAGACTTATTTTCTAGACTTATTTCTAGACTTTATTCTAAACTTATTTTCCTCGAAATGATTAAACAAGAGTTGAGAACCGAAAGAGTTAACCTAAACAAATTCTTATTAATCCTACCTTTAATGAACATATAGTACAAAATTCTGTTTTCTGCCCAAGTCATTTTATAATTTATCTGATGTAGGATTACTATAGGTCTGAAAATTAAAATTAAATTCTGCTGACCCTACTAGACATGCTAGTCAGTTAGCGCTAAGCCTTTAAATCTCAAAAATGCAGGAGAAGTTTTAAATAACCTTTTATTTTAATCTAAATTGAATAGAAGGGCACAGCATGTGCTACAAATAAAAGCTACCATTCGTGGTTATTTAAATTAAGCAATAACAGATAATATAATTTGAATGCTGATAACGTACTCTAATACTACACAAATTATAAAATAAGCTATAAGCTGGCTCAATTGTTTTACCGGCGAGTAAGTTTAAAATAACGGCTTGCATGAGAATGCTAATGCCGGAGTATCACTTTTAGATAGAGCTGGCGAAGAATTCTAATAGCGTGACGCAAATACTAGAAAATCTCTCTCACTAAGATTCAAAACCCTATGCTTAAATACTCATAAATCTAATTTTCATTCTGGTGACAAATACGAAAAAAAGAATTTATATTTAAGAACAAAATCATAACAAGCGGTTAATTAACATAAGATAGGTTACAATGTAAACCTTTTTAAACCAGATATCACAAATATTCTTCGTTGAACCAAACGTTTCTAGATTAACGTTAGCATATAATCGGATGAATCTTACAAAACTCATGGTTTAAATCTTTGCACTTAATGTTTTAAACTACAACATTAATACTTAAGAATTCAACGAAAGAAATGAAGAAACGTACCTTCATTTAAACTTTATTTTAATTGCATTTAATAACTATAATTGTTTAATTAACAATGAAATATCCCATGATAATAATTTTTGAAAATACATGAGTAGCCTATGAATAAAATAAAGTGAAAAAAAAATTCTGAACGGTTTCATATTTTATATTACGCCCAAAAGGGCGTTTTTTTAGCGTTTCGTGTGTTACCATTATTTATTAAACATCATGGTCTTCGCACTTAAACTATAAAATTCAATTTAAGAGCAATATCCCAAATTAAATAAAAGAGCATAGCTTTAGAATTTTCGATACACAGTCTCGCGCGCTTGAGATAAAATTGTTTTTTTCCCTTACAATGTTGCCATTGTTCGCTTTGGAATCGTTGAGTTTCGTAATCAAAAACTAACAAATGCCTTACAAAATATGAAATAGATAACTAAACAAATTCCAAATTTGGGCTCCCAGATGCCCATATTCGAATGGAAATATACGTTATTCAAAATTGGATGGCTTTACCTACCGTTGTTTTATCACAATGCGAGAAATGTACATACATTTATGCAGGTTCTTCATTATTTAATTTCTTTAAATATAATACAGGGCTCTAAATACTTGGTGGCAACAATTTAAAAAGTGATTCGTCGTTTATAGTGAATCAACGCAAAAGGAAAAAACGAAATTAATAGCCCTTCTGGGCAAATCGCCCCTTTGGACTAATAAAAAACCGTTCGAAGCACCGATAAATAACGACTTCTCAGAACGAGCTTTAGCAAGATTAATTTTATTGCATAAGTTAATAAAACGTTTTAATATATTAAAAAAGAATAACATTAAAAATTACAAAAGTATGCAAGCATATAAAAAGTAACATTGGCTAATATCATCGTACCGATTTCTACTAATCAAAATTTAACAGATAATTAATTCATAAACAGAAATAGCATAGTTTATGAAGAATACATTTTCAAAGAGTTACCTTCAGTCGCTTTCGAACGATGATAATGGAAATAAATTAAAACATTTTTATGGGCTATTGCTATTAATACTTAAAAGTAATAAAGTAATAAAATCAATATTTATCACACAAACGTCAAATAGCAATTTTATCTCCTTCTAAAAATATATTGAATATACGAGCGTTTCACAAAAGATAAAGGAATTGCCCATGAGAACATTAGAAAGCAGTAAGGAATAAAATCTTAAACAGTTTTCGTAGATCTTTTAACTCAGGAATGAAAGAGTATCATGAAATGATAAAAATGGACAAACTAAACTCAAACCGTAGCCTACTTTCACCTTTTAATAAAACCAAATCCTTTCAGCGTAAGATTAGTTACTCGATATTTGGTAGTCGTATCGATTCCCAAGTTTATTCGGCAAATTGTGTCAGTGTAACAAAAACGAGTTTTCGCTTAAAAGGCTGAAGTTCTAGATACAAAAATAAAACCTTATAAACAAAGAAACAAAAATTTTCACATGATGTTTTACGTAGATGACTGTGTTATTTTCTGTATTTTTAGAAACTTCAGATCTGTGGAGGATTTGCGTTATACCACTTTTACTCTGAGCTCAGAACTCGTGAACGTGAATATCATTTATTTTTGTAAGATATGTTTAGCACATCTAAAATCAGTTAGAAAACTATTGGGTCCTAGCTCCTCAATGCAGGACTTTAACTTAAAAAATAATAAGACTTTCCATTACTATTATTTTAAATTTAAGGCATAAAACGTAATTATATTTCGAAATTTTAAAACTATTTTATAACTGATAATTCCGAGATATGTTCATAGTATTTTATAGCTTTTTAATAACTTTGTAAGGTAGATTTTAATTTTGTAGCACTTATTTTATTTTAAAGTCACTTTCCTATCAATTCTTTTCTCCACTTACAACTCCCTACCAGAATGAGTTTTTAGAATCGCTTGGAATGCAAATAAGTTAGAAGTAGTATTTAAGGAAGGTTCAACTTAACTACGCCAGAGAAAGAGTCAGGAATCCTGAGTAGCGCGTGTTTACCCTCGTGCTAAGTATCTCTTGAAGCTGTTACGCTCGGCCGTGCATTACGTGCCTTTTGCTATTCGCCGGTGAAATTTTGAGTTCAAGCCCGCGTGGAGGCCTTTGTTGTAAGCCTGAGAAAGGGGCCAACTGTTCATCTTGTTTTGAGTGAAGTAAAGGGTAGTTAAACCTTCTTGAGGCTGCGTCTTTAGTTATTTAAACTCAGAGATAAGTTGTTTAACAGTTCACTAGCTTCCTCAACGTTCATTTAGTAGGATAAAAGTGAGGAACTCTACAACTTTATGCCGAAAAATTCTAAGAAAGAATGAAAAAATATTTTATCATAATTTATTTGCATGTGTCACTTTAGTGAAAACGATTTAGAAGTGTCCTTAAATTTTATTTCTATATTTTAATTATTATACTGCTTTAGGAATTTAAAGTAGCAATTAATAAATCTGTAAATTTTAAAATTTGAGTTAAATGAGCTTTAAAAATGGGTCGTAAAGAGACTATTTCGGAATTTAAATCAGAAAGTGATCTCATTTCATTATTTCGTTAAAAAAAAGTAACGTTAAAAAGTGCTATTGAAATTATCACTACTACATAATCATTTGCGTTTCTTTCTTAGAAACTAAATTCTGTTAGAAACTTAATTAAATTTGACAGCTTCTTATAAATTCCGATATTATATTTACGCCTTTTTAACTAATGTTGATAAGGAAGCTACCAATAAATAAATGAAACTAAATATTTAACAAAAAATTATATAGTTAATGCAGATTTGTGTTTCTACGAAACACTGTTCGATTCCCAGTCAAAGCGTTTCGTATTGTTGCCTCTATGGGTTCATGAATTTTGAGTAATTGATGACAACGCTTAATGAAGAATCAAACCACAATTTATTCGTCAGCATTACACAAGACGGTCGTAGATAAATACGACAAACACTCTGAAGCAATCAGCAACACAGCCTTCAGTCTATCAAGCTATAACAGGTTCACGGCAAAGCACTAAAGTACTGCTCCCGACTTGGTCCATCGCTCTCGAGGTAATCTCTTAACTCAAGACATTACTACTGAAATCGACATACTCTCTACTATTCCGCGTACAGGCAGAGTATGTATAGCTTTTAACCAGCCTTCCAAAATATTCTTGGGAACGCTCCGTCTATGGCATATCGCCAATTTTGTAGCTAAATATTCCCAGATGGGTAATTTTGCGCCAAATCTGACAACCCTGTTTTTCTCTGCCACTTTCCGGCAACCCTATTCCCGCTTTGCGTGGAAGCTATCCTGACGCATCTGGGCATTTCGTAACAATATGTTTTTATTCTAGACCAGGTAATATAGATCCCATATTTTCAGCATTTAAAATTCAGAACGTGAAAATTAGATTCCTGTTACGTATTCATAATAATATTCATCAGAGATTTCTGTTTTACATCATTTGCTTTCAAATTAGTTGAGTTGAAGTATATAGTAGTTTAAGTATATTATATATATTGGAGTATGTATATAATATAGTAGTATATATATTTGAATATATATATACTGTATTGGAATATTAAATAAAGTGTATATATATTGCAGTATAGTATATTAACTTCAAAAATATATTTCTTTGAAAAAATAAGGGATCATATTTACTTGAGTACAAAACAAGACTGAAAAGAATTTTGGTAAGAAATTACTTTAAACGATATAATAACTTGTTATAAATGAGTACTTATCAGTAACTGTTTGAAAGCTTAGTTATTAGAGTATAGATGAAGGTAATGGATATTAAAAGTATTCATTATTATTATCAATTGTCATTAATGAGTTCTAATTTCTGAGAATTAGAGAGTTAAAAAAGGTTACCTTGCTGGAGACTGGTGACCACTGCAGAGAATAATTCCAATTAACTAAAAACCTAAAAACTCAGGATGAGACTTAAGAATTGAATACTTAATTTAATAACAATATCATTGTGTTCACTGGGTTCATTGGGAACTCACCCAGTTCACTGGGAAATAAATATAATTTTATTAAAAACCTTTGAAGCTGTAAATTAAGTGTCAAAATTTTATGTTTAATCATATTATATTTAACTGGATCTCTTAGCTCCAAAGTTCATGAAATTATTTCAGTTAAATATTCTAAGAAAATTTTGAAAACATTTTGCGCAAATGTAAATCAGTTTCTTAGTTTATAAAATGTTTCATTTGACATTACTAAGCTATAAAATATGAAGCTTTTTAACCAGGAGAACCAGATTCTTTTGTTTTGATGGATGAATTAACTTTTAATAAAATCAATAGAAAAAAATTTACCAGAAATATTTATTGCAATCTAATCATCGCCAATAATAATAAAACTGAATAGCAATTTAAAACTCTTTTTAATCTTTGCAGGACTTGAAAAGTCAGTTCAACCTGTAAATAATAATACACAATTTAAGCGCTTTTGGACTAGATCGCTGGACTATTTCGTCTTGATCTCAAGGGAAAGGTTATCATGAGGTCTATGAATAATAAATTAAGTTCATTTTTCTCATCAGCCACGGTGAACAACAGGTTTGTCTTCTACGTTTATTTATAATATTTTAATTAGAGCTTGTGATTTAAAAATTTTTCTGCGGCTCATTTTGGAATGATGAGAAGATTATTAAAATCAATTCCCGAAAATATATTTCAGGAGTCTGTCAGTTAAAGTATAAACTTCTAAACTGGTATATGCTGAAAACTCATTCTTATAAAAATACGTTTTTGCACTTTGTAACATATCGTAGAGACATTAGGATATTTGGAAGCAGGAGGTGTGAAAGGGGACTCGAACCTCGGACCTCTCGTGCGTGCTGACCATTACACCACGGAAGCATGTTAAGAAGGCGGGAGAAATACCTTATATACTCCCCCCCTTAAAAAGACGACTTGGGATTAGGGGACCCAATCGCCAAAATCCTGGTGGTGGCGAATCATCATCTAACACCTTTTTTAGTTCGGGCGCCACTGTAGATTCATCAGATTTTTTTTTTTTTTTTTCAGTTTTTTTTTTTTTTTTTTTGAAGAAAGAAAAGTAAAGAAATGTGCAGTGCCTTCGCCAGGATTCGAACCTCGGGTCTTTCGGATACGCGCCGAGCTTGCTGACCATTACATCACTACGTAATGTTAAGAAGACGTTAGAAATACCTTATAATATTGCTAGTTTTAGTTGCTATTTTTTTTTCGAAATAGACTAAACAAATGGGATGGCACTGCATCTACTCCTTTTTCTTTTTTAATTTTGTTTTATATGTGGCATAAATATAGTTATTTAGGTTCTATTAGTTTTGCAATTTGCTTTATTTTTGTGTGTGATTTTTAGCTTTGCGTATGAAATGTCATTTTTTATTGGAGTATAAAATATAATATTTTTATTTACTTGATTGATATGCATCGAGAAGAAATCAAACATTGGACATCAAAAGGGCTTACGTTATAACAAATACTTATTTTGTTTTTTGAAAAAAGACAACATATTTTTTCCATTTTTCGAAAATGTAAATAGGCTGCATTCCAGTTCAACGGAGTAGTTGGATCTGTTCCATACCGTGCAAATAGCCATCGTTCAGAATATTTCATAAACAAATTTAAACATCATTAAAATCACGACCTTTTTGTTAAACAAGTTTCATCCAAATAAATATTCACTACTTTTCTTCATTCTGTAGAGAACTTTCGAGAATCAAATACATCAGGGGAAATCACATAAAAAAGGGGACTTTCGAAACAATTCTTTTCCCCATTTTCTAAAAGTGTGTCTCCCGTTTTAGTTCACTAAGCTTTTTTGTACTCGCTCCAAATAGTTTCTCTTCCGCAATACAAGCAAAATTTTCAAGTGATTTACATTTTTTCTCACGATATGTTATATCCAGGAGGGAGCAAATTTAGTTATTCGCCGAATATTCGAAATGGTAAAGCGTTCCATCTGTTGAAAAAAAGAAACAAGCATTTGTAAAGCTCGCAGCTCAAAATGTCTTTCCTCCACCTTTTCAGTCTCATGTCTTCGCTCCCTGCTATACACCAAAAATGCTTAATATACCATACTCCAGCCTGCATCATAAAGCTGTGATACAGAAGAAAAAAAATGGTCAGATACATTTTTTATTGCTGAGTTGCGTATGATAGATGCATGGACATTTCATGCGTTGAAGAATTTCGAAGAGAGCTATTCTAAAACACCGTAAGGTTTTACGACTGTGCAATGAATAGTGAGAGCGAGAAGTAAAAAAATTCCTCGCTCGGAATGGGTCTATAAATTTTCTCAGATTACGAGGATTTCGAAATAAAAATGAAAAGTATATTTCCAATCCTTCCTTTTTGCAGATAAACCTCACATACTTAGAATATTTTGTACAATAGATTTTCGTCTCTGAAGTAGTATTAAACCATACACGTATCATTAGGAGATTTAAACTCAAGATTTCTGGGTATTTCTAGAGGCAGTTTACGTAGATAATTGTTTCTGTAATAGATTTAAAATGCAGTTCGTTAATGTGATTACGATTTCAAACTTTATGTATGTAAGAATACTAAAAATTTAAATTAGCCGCAGGCTATTAATTAATTATCATGACGGGATAGACGAAAAATTGAAAACGTGAGTCTTAATATAAAGCTTTTGTTGGTAAAAGCATTCGCCTTCGCTAACGTTTAAATTCAAAATTAAACCTTATATTGTTCTTCTCCATCTCTGAGTCAAAGCATACATTTTTATTCAATTTATAGAAAAGATTTTTTATTTCCATGGCGGGACGTTGCCGTTTCGACATTGGCCACTCCTAGGGCCGAGAATGGTGGCCATTTACTATAGAGGAGCCTACTGGGCAATCACCGTTGCCTTCTATGAAGAGGCAAACAATTTCCATCCATGCCTTCTCCGGGATTCAAACCCGGGCCCTTTGGTATCGCAGTCAGCTCCCCTAACCACGATATCGTCTGGGAGGCCATTTTTTATAGAAACGATTGCGACACATGAATCCTCACATCTTGATGCTCATCATGTGTACCAAACAAGGAGTTTAAATGCCATATCTCTTCTGTTAATGATTTCTATTTATTATACGCAATAATCACAAGGATTTTAAAGTATGTGCCGACAGTGTAAAATTTAGAATTACACAACGCGTCCGAAGTCCTTAGTTCGACGTTTATTTTCGAAGTCGTTAGTCGTAGTCATGTACTTCCAGTTTAAAAAAAAATGAATTAATACGGAGGAGCTAAAAAAGTATAAAATTTCAGTTTTTAATCAAATTTAAAAATGGAAATGTATTCCAATATATTCTATGCCAGTCGTCTTCAGAGTTTGTCGACTTACCTTATGACTTCAAACTTTGCCCTTAAGGTGCCTTAATAAGGTGTTTCAAAGGACCACCGTCCCAGCCTTAGAAAAATATATCTTAAAATAATATTTAACGTAAATCAATAAGCATTTTATGTAAAGAAAATTACCATATTTTTATTGAAATAATTTAACATAATATTAATGTAATTTATCCATTAATAACAGTAACTCGTGGTCCAGGTGTCACCTACCCTTGCATTATAGTACTTAGTGGCTGAGGTGTACTTGCATTTCAAACATAAATAACTGTATGTGTACATTTTTTAGTTAATAAACACTAGTCAACTAGTTTGAGTGATTTATAATTTTCTTTCCGAATTATTATTTTGATTCTCAGAACTCCGGGATTTGACTCATGGAGCCCCGGAGTTCTGCGGAACACTGTTGGAAGACAACTGTTCTATGCTAACATGCGCAAACATTAATACAACAATTGCAGTTTATGAATGTACGCTTGGAAATGCTTACATTAATGTAATATTTAGTATACCATATTGTATTGCAGAGTCATTAGGTTATTTTGAAACAAGATATATAAAAAATGTACAATGCTGTCCCCGGGACTCGAATATGGACCTATCGAATAGGCGCCGAGTGTGCTACCATTACACCACGAAGGCATGTTGAAAGGGGGAGTAAATCCTTAATATAATAACTAAACTATTAACATAAGGCTCGAAATTCATAAGCACACGTTCTAAAATTGTCGAAAATATATACTTAACTTCTGTTAATTATATATAGTTTTGGGGGTAAGAACTAAAAGTTGGAATACGACATAAAGATTAATAAAAGGATTAATAGTAATGGGAAAATCTTATGTAAATAAAGAGCTTCGTTTCCTTTATTTGAGCTAAGGAGTGAGTTATTACATGCCGGTGAATATCTTCCCCTTTTTTTCTCTTATACTTCTTTGCTACGCAAATTATCATCAGAAGCAATTATCTGGTGTAGAGGTAGAGGTAAGTGAAAATAACAGACGCCCTTTAAGCCAATTTTGTCTCCGATAGAAGAGAATTATGTTATTTTTCTTTTCAGATAGCAAATTTCACTTGCAATCAATGCAAGAACTTCTCAAATATTGATAATGAAATAAGAGAAACCTTTAAAAATCTGAGCAAATAAAGTTGAAAAATGAGTCTGAAATATTGACTGAAATATTCAATGCAAACATCCTGAATACATAAAAAAGAATTTATCACAGTAGAGGTCATTTGCGTTCGTAAAATTGGTTATTTCTAAATTTATGTGTCATTGTAGAGAATAAAAGCGTTTAAGCTAGACCCAAAAGCAAGGTAGTCTAACGAAGTAATTTCTTTTTATTTTGAACTTTTAAAATAGAAAAAAATATAATTACAATTTTTAATCTAGTTTTATATTTTACTATATGCTTGACATTAAGAAATAGAATTATGTCACTTTACTGTCTTTTTATTTAAATAAATAAGCATATAATATAGTAATGATAGTTTTTATTTAAATAAACAAAGATAAACATCAAAATTTTTCTTTCATTATATGCTTCACATTAAGAAAAAGAATTCTGTTATTTTTGCCGTCTTTTATTTAAATAAATAAGCATAATATATTTCTTCGATCATAAGGCGCACATTTTCCACGTACAAGTGTTATCAAAAGCGAAGTGCATTGCAAAATAGATGCCGTCTTAAAACTGTAGAGTTTTGCAAATTATTAATTAGTAGGAATAAAAATATTTTCAATTTGCTGATTTAAACGCATGTATTAATTTTGTTAGTAATTTAAACTCGATTACAAAAAATATATTTTCTAGTTTTATGTTAGCATTCCCTTTTTTTCATTTACTTTCTTTTCTTAGAATCTAAGACGTTTTTGAGTTATTAAAAATAAGATTAAGGGGAAAGTTTTATAATAGAATGTAAGGTTTACCTTATGTTTATTAACAGTTATTTTAAGTTTTGTATCTTTCCTATCTTATTCTAATTTCAACTTACAATTTCCTACCAGAATGTGAATTCAGAAACGCAGATAATGCAAATGAGAATGAGTACTATTTAAGTCGTGACTTAACCGACTTGAACAGAGAGAGTCTGATTTCCTGACTAGCGCGCGTTTGCCTTCTGGCTACATCTCTCTTACCTATTATTACGCTCGGTCATATCTTAGGCCCTTACTAGGCTTCGCCGATTTAATTAGTACTTAGGGGACAACTAACTAGATTCTGATAGTTTTGGCTTATTATTTAAGAGCTTTAGTTAAGTTAGTTTTAGTTCAATTTATTAGTATTTATGTTCAAGCCCAAGTGGCGGTTTTATTGTAAAGTTCCAAGCCGGAACTGATTGTAAATATATTGAGTAATAAAGGTTTCAAACCCTTCTCAAGTCTTACGTATTCTGTTCACACACTTAAGCGATTATTCGCTTGTTAAGTGTTGTGGGGTTGGGGGGTTAGGGGTTAGGGTTATTCAATTATGGCAAAGCACACGAGGGCTATCTGCCTAAGGAGAGGGATGCCTTTGTGGAGGACTTTCTAAGGGAAACTGGCTCCTATACACGTTACACATGGGGAAAACCACGAAAACGCCCATGCAGCCAGCCCGTTCGCGGGATTCGAACCTCGGATCGAACTACCAGTGTTCAGTGTCTTTACCGCTCGGCCGCTGGTGGGCCTGTGGGGTTGGGAGTTAGAACTTTAGATTTAAAGAGTTGAACCTCACAAGAAGAAATAAGGCATTTAATTGCATAAATATCTATTTCACACATAAATTTCACTTTTAAACTCTAAATATTAAAGCTTAACAGTGACTGAGCGCTAAAGCCGCTCAACACTGGTGTTCCGTCTGGGATTCGAATCCCGGTGAAAGAGCTGGCTGCATCAACTTTTTTATGGTATTGTGTGAAACGTGTACATGAACCAATTTCTCTTTAAAATTTCTGCAGAAAGGCATCCTTGAGGCAAATAGCAGTCTAGTGCTTCGCTGTCGCTTAAATATTAAGTTTGATACAGCGATTTATTCATTTTGTTTATGTTTAAAGAAACAATATAATGAAATTGCTGGTATACGTAATAAATTTTACGCGGAATATTTCCGTTTATAACAGTTTGCTGCTACTGTAACATGTAAAACTAGAGTGTAATCAAAGAGAGTATGAAATGTAAAAGTTATTTGCAATTGTGGTATGAATTAGTTTTCTTGCTTGTGTAATCGCATGCTACGAGTGACAGAAAGTACTGATATTAAAATAGCTCACATCAGAGAGTCTCTGGGGTCTATTCTTGCTTTTACATATCAAGTTTGCCGACACAGTAAAATGGATATTTAAATTATGTCAATGCAGTCGAAGACTATCTGTTAAATAATAAGAATACTTTCGTGGAGGACGTTCTAAGGAAAACTGGCCGGCACAGTAAAGTAAACGACACAGATAAAGAAAGACAGTCTGTTTATCAGCAGAACATATGCCTCAATAATAACATTATTGTTACATTAAAAAAACACAAAACGCAAAATAATGCGGCAGATATTCGTCAGTATTTAAATCCTTTTTTATCGTATTTTTGTTTTTCTGTACTGTTGTTGCCTTTTGTATTGTTTTACTTTAACATTTGTGTATTTATTGCTTTTAGGATAATAATTTTAAATGTTTATTTGTTATACTGAATGGGTGATCATTCCATTCTGAACACAGTAACGTTTGAATTGAAAAAATAGCTCGAAGAGAATGGAAGATAGGGCAATTTGGATATTATTCCGAGAACAGCCTTGCTTGCGCAAACTTGGCTTCTTTAAGGGTATGGGCGACTGTCCCGATGGAAAAAAATCTTCAGATTTATTTTGCCACGCCTTTTTAATTTTTCTGTTGTATTTTACATCCTCTGATTCGTTATATCTGATACGATATCAAAGGAAAAACAAAATCATTGGTTTGTCAGCCGTCCTGAAATCGAGAGGCTTTGACTACATGCACGGTGCAGAACGCTAAAATATCACTAGTTTTCAACGCTGAAATATCACTAGTAACACTGTCTGGAAGTTATGGCTCTTGTACTGTCAACTGGAACGAATTATTGCGTCTGCGATGTCAGAAGCATGTCTTGTGTCACAACGTAAAAGCTTGGAAGCAGTGACTTGCGGGAACCGCACACACGATTTTCTCATCTCTGTGTGGTACGCCGCAATTGAAGTAAATAAGAGAAAAGCATTAGCTGAAGACGCGATTTAAGGTTTATTCTGTGAGTGACTTGCGAAACTTGACAAGTGTTTTTCGTTAACTAAACGTAACGGCATTTTTATTACCTAACAGGGGAAACTGCTTAATAAAGGCGTTCTCCTTGAACCATTTTCAGTTATTTATTTTACTGTATGCGCTGTCGTGCAATTTTTAAAATAAATCGCACGCTACTGCCTGCTTAATTGGACTTACTATTTAGAAACATTTACGAACTCTTAGTTTACAATAATGCTTGCAGAATAAATGTCATGGAAAACATGATCGCGATCAATAACATCGACAAGGATAAAATGAGGCATATATCGTATATGCTGATACGTACAAAGATGAGTCTCTTAGAAACGAATGAACACATTTAGAACTTATTATTGTAAGAAATCATTTTCTCATTATTAGTCTAGCATTTAAACATCATTTTGTCAATGTTTAATTATTGCGAAAAACTGCGTATTTAAAATGCGGGATATCCCACTGAAGCTGAGTTAAGTATTTCAGCAAAGTGTTGGTAAATGAAACATAATATAGATTATTCCAGTTCATCGTTAGATAGGTATAATTTACACTGGTGTGCAAAAATTAAGGACGAAGTCGAAAAATTAGCATATCAGCTGAACGAAGAGGCAGAGCGGACAGAAAGACCAATCAGGAGATTAAGTAAGGTGATGTACGGTAGCACATACGCAGATATGCAGGTAGACGTAATGGGGGAGTGTCTGAGTAGTATAAAGCATGTTGTCGGTGTAAGATCAGTATTTCTTGCAAAGAGATTGCAAGCCGTACAGCAGTTAAAATCACACCGAGTTGCTGCCTCAGCGAGAAATGGCGAATAATTAATCGGTTAGACGAAATCTTGATGCTTTTACCCGAGGTCGAATCATTGGGAAGTTGGAGGAAGGCCGCAGTGTGACAAGTGTGGCTGCAGAGTTCGGAATTGCTCACAGCATCGTTTCACGACTTTGGAGACAATTTCAAACTACAGGAACAGCTATCCGGGGGTTTAGTAGTGGTCGTCCACGAGGAACCACACCCGCAGATGACCGGTATATTGCCTTACAGGCCAGAAGAAACAGGCGGCAGACAGCGGGAGAAATCGCTAGACACACGACACAGGCGACTGGACGACCGATATCGCGTTTTACCGTGGCCAGAAGACTGCACGGTGGTGGTCTGTTTGCACGACGCCCTGTACGGTGTGTACCTCTAACGCCTGCCCATCGGAGAAGTCGTTCTCTGTGGTGCCGGGAACACCGGAATTGGAGAGACAATGAATGGGGACGAGTACTCTTTACAGATGAGAGCAGATTTAGTCTGAGTTGCGATTCTAGACACATACACATCTGGACAGAGCGGGGAACACGCAATAACCCCTTCAACATCATCAAAAGGGACTGTTTTGGAGGTCGCGGAGTTCTCGTTCGAGCAGACATAATGCTTGGTAGCCGGACCGACCTTCATATCTCCCAAGGAGGTTCGTCACCTGGGACTGCTATTGTAACGAGGTTCTTCTTCCTTACATGCGTCTTTTCACAAGGGCTATGGGTCCTCAGTTCCTCTTCATGGACGACAACGCTCCACCTCATCGCACAGTTACTGTCGAAGAGCTGTTGGAGAGTGAAGATATTGAACACATGGATTGGTCGGCAAGGTCTCTGGATCTAAATCCCGTCAAGCATGTACGGAACTTACTAGGGAGACCCGTGGCAGCACGTAACTTATCGCCAGTAACGATTCCGAAACTGCGATTGGTGCTACAAGAGGAACGAGCAGCAGTGTCTCAACAGCTCATTAACAACCACATATCCAGCATGCACAAATGATGTGAAACCTGCCTAGCAGTCAGGGGAGATCATATCCCGTATTAAAGACCGGATGTTTCTTGCTGGACACCCATCACAGGGATGTTTCGGCCTTCAGTCGCATTGCGCTCCATGCTACTTTTTCAATAAAGCTTCTTTTTATCCCTCTGATTTCTCTTTTAGTAAGTGTTGCTTACATTACTCATGTCCTTACGTATTGGGGATCTTACGGTATTAAATGTGTTGATTTGGAAAGCTTTTGTACAAAGTTATATTGAAAAAACCGTCTTGTCCTTAATTTTTGCACACCAGTGTGTATACTGTATCTGTTTTGAAATTGCTCACCGTTTAGTTCCCCGAGAAAAATATGCTTATTTATATGGTCATATGGTTAAATTACGCGCTCATCTCTTTTCTGTAAATTATTATTCAAATAATTGATCAAATTCCTTTTCAGTCATCTCTTATTTTTAAGGAAAATCGTATGCTGTTCTGTACATTATTTGAAGACTGAAATATGCTGTTTATTCTTTTAGATTTGAATACTCAATTTATATACTTTTACAAGCATAAAACTTAGGTTTATTAGTCATCTTTGCGAAATACCTTCTTGAGATTAATGATGTAAGTTATTAAAAGAGAAATTAAAAGCAAATTCGTTGCTGAAGTAGCTATTTCCTTTAATTTTGACACAAGGCATCTACTGGCTACATCATTTAGATTTCTTTATGAACAGTGTGTTAGGAAGAGGTTGCAAATTATCTCTTAATGTTGCCCTGTTAATAAGAGCTGTGATTATTACATTTAATGTAATAGAACTAAAAAAGCCTATTCTGCCCTGATTTTCCACTAGTAATTGATATATCAAGCCAATTTGTGGCGCGTAATCTCCTGAATGGCTCTTTAAGCGTTCAATTTAATGTTACTGAACATTCTGGAAGGCAGTAATGAAAGTTTTCGGGTTTCATTCCTTGATTATATAATTTATTACTATCTAGCTTTTGAGGAAATAAATATTATAATGTGAAACCGTTTAAAGATATTTTACTTCAAAAACTAATCAAGGTAAAACAGTCCCCCTATTTTACTACACAAATGCTATAAAGATAAGATTCTACTATTTCATTTTTATTATTTTAGGATAATCGATAATACTCTTCCTCGGATTCGACATTTGAACTTTTAAAGAACAGAATTGATATATGTAATTAACATTACAGCTCACAGAATGTGTGAGAAATAGCCTCAAATGCAATTTAAATAAACTGTAGTATTGCATTTGACTGGACTAGTATTTTGAAGGTTTCCGATGTTTCTAATCCTTCCCTTCTTTCGAAGATAAAGGCTATTATGCATTTCTGTATACCGGCGTTTCTATTATCTTATATTCTCATATACTATTTTATTTCTTCCCAGAAAATTATTATTTTTACATAATAGAAACTTTTCTATAGAAGTTCATAAATGTTTTCTATGACCCTTTTTCCTGCAGTTTGATATCGTCCTTTTTATTCGTATTACAGTTAAATTTGGTATGAAATAATGATCTGTTCTGCTAATAATAATATTCTTGGGATTGTGTTTTCCTGTTCCTGTGCATTGTTTTCATTCTTTAGATGTAACCAGGATATACTTCCTATAATTTTGTGCTTGATTCTGTGTTGCCATTCATCTAATGTCAACCAAAGCTTACATTTATGCGTGACCTTAAATTCCACAGATTCTTTTAAAAATTACGATAAATATCGAAGTGCGAGAGTAAAGCTAATTAAAGAAACCAGTTTCGATCATACTCCGATGTCGAATGTACGCAAGTATTGTAAAAATACTAATTTAATTAAATACTCTCCCTTTAATTATGTGACAGATCTAATTATATGTCTTGTCTACTTTGGTCCAATGGCAATTTCGTCCCTCATAGGCCAGTTTTCTTCCATTCAGCATCGGCTGTATTCGTATAAATTCGACTGAATTTCAATCGTGTGCTTGGAACAACTTTATGCATGGGGCAAATGCGTATTAATCCTCTTAATCTTTATTACAACACTATAAAACTTTCTTTTTTAATCATGTCGACAAATATTGGTAACTAGTGCCGGTCCTACGCTGTTGCTATTCCTGAGTAGATATCAATTATACCCCGTATCAGTGCTGAATAGGGTCAATTCTACGCTGCGTCTGTCTTCCACGTAATTGAATGCAAACAGTACGCATTTTCTAATAAATTCCGGAAAACTGTGTCAAGAGACGAGTAGTATTATGTAGCAAAAATGTCATTTTGCAGCTAAATAAAGCAAGACAGCATTTAGCTCCTAAGTTTGAAGCCATTATTGACCAGTTGCATTGAGAGGTATATTCCGTCTTTTAAATTTATTATAAGCATTCTTTTTTTCCTTTTCTAATCCGAAATGATCTATTAATCTCGAAATGGGATTTTGCACTAGTTTACTATAAATGGCGAATAATTTTATAAATTGCTCACACCAAAATATTATCGGCCTGTATTATTTTTGGAGAAATTAAGTAATGAAGAATCCTTATATACGTATATTCCTCTCACTGTAAGAAAACAACGGTACCTACAGCCTCTAAATTTTGAATAACGTAGTCCTTCACCCGAAAATGTGCACTTGGAAATCTGAATTTTGAATTTGTTTTATTATTTGTTTCATATTTTATAAAATTAATGTAGTTTTGATTAATAACCTCACGATTTGAAAGCGAGCAGTGCCAACACTATACGGAATAAAATAGTTTTATGTCTAGCGCACGAGACGGTCTATCGGTAATTCTAAAGATATGCTGTTTTTAAATATTTTGCGATTATGCTGTTGAACTGAATTTTATGTGGCGTAAGTGCGAAGAAGACATCCTAATTAATACTGTAAATGCGAATGTGAATTTGCTTGTGTGTTTGTTTGTTACGCTTTCGCGCCTTAATTACTTAACCGATCACCATGAAATTTTCAAGAAATATTTTTGATATATTAGAAAAGATTATAGGCTATAAAATGAAACTTATCTGTTGAAACTTAAACTATATAACAGATTTTATAGCTTAAAATGATTTGTCGTTGTATAAACATTAAATGTTGAAAGTTTTATAACGATAAGTTAAACGATATAAAAATTTGTCCGCGCGCGCAGGTGCGTGGCTTAAACCACGCAAAAATTTTTAACCTTTTCTAATATATCAAAAATATTTCTTGAAAATTTCATGATGATCGGTTAAGTAATTAAGGCGTGAAAGCGTAACATTTATTAATTAAGAGTTTATTAAAGCGTTGATTAATTCTTATTTGTTTAATTTAACTTATTATTTAAAATCCTCCAGGATTTCCGGCTTTTGGCTCTTCTTTCACAAATATTTTTCAGTCAAATGTACGTAACAGTTTTACTAGATTTCGTGGCGATACACTCCGCGTAAATACAAAATATTCGCAGCCTATATGTAGTGAAAAAAGGCATTTAATGAAATTTTACGTGGAATGTATTTTTAAAATTCACGCGGAGTTGAAACTTATCAATGCGAACGAAGCCGCGGGTAAAAGCTAGTATTTAATAAAGTTAACGCATAAAATGTTAATAATAAAAAGGCAAAAAGAAATTGTTAGCCATCTTACTAAAACTAGATATTGATATGATGAACTGAAAAAAGACTGAAACAAATACGAAAATATATGCTAGCACTTAATAATGCTTCGAAAATTCTAAACATATGCCTCTATGCAGCTTTTAAAAATTTTCGGATTTAGTTGTTGAACTGTATGTGGCGGAAGTATGAAACAAACGAATCTTAATAATAAAGCTGAAAAGTGGGGAAAAACATGCCTTAGAGCAGGAGTTAGAAGAAGTGAGGACAAAACAAACTGATAGACTGCGAATTCAACAAGAACGTAAAAAGCCTTAACAAACTCTTTTGGTCAACCGTTAAATTCTGAAACTTTTCAGATTTTTGTCTTTTCTTTTCTTTGTTTATTTTTTATACTGTTTCTTCTGAGTTTCTGAAGAAACACTTTGAAAGTTAAACTCTTTTACAAAGATTTCAAAATGATGTAGGCAGTTCTCCAAGGGTTCAGGAACTAGACACCAAATTTTCACGTATTACGTTGAAAAATAATGCAGGTAATTTCCCTTCACCCCTCATCATTCTCCAGAAATTTAATCAGTCTAAGTAATAACGGAACATTTTACATATACTATTGAATAACAGAAACTTAGCTCTGTTAATTACGGAATATTTTATTGATTTGTTAACGAAAAAACTAATACAAACTAACGTTCTTCATTTGTGAATCGTGTACTAACTACAGTTAATGTTAAACTGTATGTATAATGTAAACATAATACAATTAACAGTATATTCAGTTAACAATAAGTATAATGTAAATATAATACGTTGTACTTGTGTATGCATATGAATATATTGCACTCTCTGTAGTTTTTTTAACTGAATTCCGAAAGTAGTAATATTTCATATGTATGTGAAGTAATATTTCATACGCAAACATCTAATGAAATAAATAGAAAATAAAAACAAATTCTGAAGGTTAACAGCGTTTGAGCAATCTGTTATAAGTATTTCAAATGACCAAGTATTGCTAGTTTTATTTTGACTGAAACGCGCAAATGATAGAAACATTTGTGTAAAAATTTCTCAGTAAGCAGTTTTGCACTATCGTTCATCAAACAGTTTTGATTGGGTAGCCAGAATCGAAGGTAACAGTACTTATTTTGTTGACATTTAGCAGCCCAGCTTCCTAGACTTAAATTTGTGCTTCATTCATTACGGGGTATAGAAAATATTAATTAACGGGAACAACTAATTATTGATGAACTGTATCGGAATAAACAGTCGAATCGATGCATTTTAAAGCTGATTAACGTTTTGATAATATTGTTTCTAATTATTTAAAATTAAAAGGCCTTATATGGCAGACGAACACATGCATTGGTCGCAGTTTGGTGCTGAATTATTCTAAATTGAAAATGATTGCATGTCAAATGCACGCCTGAGGTAAAGGTATTAAACATATATTCCATCTTTTATAGACACCGAGGTCTTATGGTCTACAGAGTGTCGTATTTTGAAAGATTAAAAATAATTCGTCATCGGAAGTGTAATTCAGACCTTGTATGATAAAACTTGGCAAACAAAAAAAAATATTATTGGTTACAAACATAAATGTTTTACACAACATAAACTCAGAATAGGTCAGTGTTGCTTAAAATGATAAGATAATAAGTTTACATGATCCCTATGGCTCTAATTATTGGCCTAATTTCAGGAAAGCAGATTAGTACTTCTAGTTGAAGAACGACAATAAGTATGGTTATGTACAGCAGATACAGAATGTTGAAAATTTGTAGCTAGTTGGTATGGCGAACAATTACTTTGTAATTGAAACGAATCTGTTTAGTTACAGTAATGGCACAATGGTTGTAAACGTTATCAGTTTCACATGCTATACGTTTTATCCGTTAGGTACGTTATTATTTAAATTCCATAAAGATTATTTTTATGAAGAAATAGAAATATTAGTTTGAAATATCCTCATTTGTTACTCTGTGAAAAAATACGTAAATGTATTTTTCCAAATGGAAAGACAAATCTTATCTGAAGGAAGTGGGATTTTGGGTTTTGGAGTTTGACAGACTTATAGTTATTAATTCAGTGATAGGGATATCGGGGAATAATAATCACACATCAGGAAATATGGAAAATCCGACTTAATAAAAGATTTTCTTAATGAAAAAAAATAGAAAAAAAATTTTTTTACGTGTAATTTTAATGTAATAAAGAAGAAAAATCTAAATTACGTCCAAAAGGGCGTTTTTTTAACGTTTTGTATGTTACCTTTATTTATTAAATATCATGTTCTACGTACCCAAAACCATAAAATTCAGTTCAACAGCAATATCGCTAAATAATTTTAAAATGAGTATATCTTTAGAATTTCCGATAGAGTCTCGTGTGCTGGAGATATTTTTTTTTCTTATAATGTTGCCATTGCTCTTTCGGAAATCGTTTAGTTTTTTAATCTAAAATTCGTTGAAATGTTACAAAATATGAAATCGATAAAAAACAAATTTCAAATTCGAAATTAGGGCTTCCACATGTCCATATTCTATGAAAGATTACGCTATTCGTATTTTGATGATTCTAGGTACCGTCGTTTTATTACAATGCGAGAAACGTACATATATTCATGCAGATTCTCCATTATTTAATTTCTTTAATACAGGCTTTAATATTTGGTGGCAACAATTTGAAAAGTTATTTGCCGTTTATAGTTTTCAACGTAAAATGCGAAACGAAATTAAAAGTCCTTCAAGACAAATTCCCCCCTTTGGACTAATAAATAATTTCGTATCAATTACTTCGAAATCATTGAATAAGGTGAAACTGGTGGGAGAAGAATTTAGCGATAAGCATAACCCTAAAAACTTAAAGATGTCAAGCGGTTGGTATTAAAAGAATGAAAGATCTTCTCTGATAAGAAAAAGGAAGTGATGACATAGAGCAACGTTCCTCGAACATGTTTCAAGTGGGTACCACTTTTACAGGTTAGAAATTTTCTACGGACCACCTTATACTTTCGTCCCCTTCTGAATCAATTATTTTAGCGTATGCTATTATCAGTATTGTTGTATTTTTAAAATTTAAAATATAGTTGATTAAAATTTATTTAACTTAGTATTAACTGAAGAACATTTATATTTGCATTTTTAAAATATAGTTGATTAAAATTTATTTAACTTAGTATTAACTGAAGAACATTTATATTAAATTTTAATAATTCAAGATTATTAGGGTTTTGATAATCTTTTGATTACGAACTAAATATTCAATAAAAATTGAAACTAATATCAATTAGATGGGTGAGCCTGTCAGTTCCTGCATATAGCTGTTCTGTGTTTGGATATTTACTACAACAGACATAATGCTTTAAATCCCAGTAATAAATAGTAATATAATAATAGCCAGTAATAAATTCCATAAAATGTGAGTCTTCGAAGGAAAAGTGATTGTATATTTAATTACGAAACGCTGAGATTTTTAACTATAGTGTAATATATATACAGTTCATTGAATTTTATTTTTTGTCCTTTTTGGAAAGCTAGGAAGAGTACGAGGGCAGATTTCAAAGACCACTTGTGTTCCGCAAATCATAGATAGAGAAACGCTAATAATAAAATTAAACGCTAAAAATATGAAGAACTGCAACATAGTGATTAATACAAATAAGCTAAAAATTTTTACCTCTTGACTCCAGTTTTGTTGGAACTTAGTCCAACAGTATTGAAAGCTTATTACTGTGAATGAACGTGGAAAAGCATCTACCACACTTATCGCCATAAACAATAAAGCTTTAGACAATTCGGAATAAAGCTACTGCGATGAAACTATTGAAGTCAACGTTAAACGTTTTTCTTATGTTAATTATTACGTTGACATTCTTCCTTTGTTTTACTACTAAACAGCACAAAGGCATTTTTTAAATTCCTACTCTTAGCTCACACTCTCCCTATATCTTGTTCAAATTTTCAATCATTAATAAAATACTTTTTATTCATCCAATCAAGTTCAAAAACTTGTAGTGGATGACACTTGATGTTAAAACAGGTTTTGTTCACATTTAAATGTCAATTCCTGTGTATCGGAACTAAAGATGCGCTGTTTTTATTAAATATATTACAGGACTTACAAATAATGACTGTTTATTATTAATTCTCACATGCTGTAAAAATTGATTTTATAACAACTCATAAATAATAGTACATGACTCTGATAAACGGGATTGTGATATTTAACAAACATAAGTGGCAACAGTAAGACAGAGTCCTAAAGCTTTTTAAAGTGTATGCAATTGAAGAATTGTAGTTATATAAAGAGAGTTGGATGAAGCGGATGTAATGTCCCATTACGTAGCGAAAATTCTTCCCATATTTCTATGTTAACGTGATAATAATATATGTTTAAAATATGACCTTTTAAAATGTCTCTTGTTTCACAAACGGAGAATGCGAAAAGAAAGCGAAAAGAAACTACAACACAATGCAAGCGACGATTAGAGAAAGAAAAACATAAGCGCCAAGAAAAGCTTCCTACGAAAACTCTTCGCAGCAGGTCAAGCATATGTCGCCTTGAGTCCTGTGAAATCATTAGGTGGAATATTAACTGAAGAACTGGGCTGCTCGAAACTCACTGGAAAGGTTCTTTGTAATAATGAAGCATTACAAGAGATGGATAGAATGAGAAATTATAGACCATCATCAGCTTCATAAATTAGAAACGAAAAACAGTTAATAATGTTTGTAGAGACATTAGGTTATTTCGGAAGCAGGAGTGAAAAATGAGCAGCGCCTCCGCCGGAACTCGAACCACGAACCTCTGAAATATGCGTCCAGCGTGCTGACCACTACACCACAAGGACATGCGAAGAAGGCACGACAAATACCTTATACTTCCCTTTTTAAAGGGCAACTGGGGTTTTCGGTTACCTAATCACCAAATACCAAAACCACCTTTTAGTTCGGCGCCACTTGTAGAGATTAGGTTTTATTTTGATGCAGGAGTGATGAAAAATGAGCAACGCTTTCGCCGGGACTCGAACCACGGAACTCTGGAATATGCTCCCAGCGTGCTGATCACTACGCCACGAAGGCATGCGAAGAAGGCGGGAGAAATACCTTATATGTTAATAAAAAGTAACTAAATTAAAATATTTCTTTGTTGACCTAAATAGGAATTGACTTGAAATTTTTTTTTATATTACTTGTTCAAGAATAAAGAACATATAAATGAAAGCTAATGTAAAGGATATGACAGGCAACAGATTAAAAAAATTCAGGCTAATCTTTGGAATATGGTAACTGGTAGTTTGGCGACTTTTGGCGTCATTTTAGTAAGGCGATAAAAATTATAATAATAACAATAATTTTTATTAATTTAATGTATATGTTTATTTATATTTTAATTAGTGTTCTTTAATTCATTTATATTTTAATTAAATGATAGTCATTTTGTGCATTATGCGTTTGTAGCATTTTGCAATCCATTTCAGTACAAGTAAACCTGCATGGAAATAAGTTAAATATTTGACACTAAGTATTTGCAACCATTTTTAATGTTTGCCTTATAAATTCGCAGGTGACTTTTATAATGGATAATTTAGAGGGAAAAGAAAATTAATGTAATATCTTGCATATTTTATTTATTTTATACGTGCAAATGTTCATCCTTGGAAAGGGTATATGCAAGCTGAACATATAAAAGCTTGCATAGTATACATACTTTTTAGCGATGAGGTAATTTCATATATGTCCTTTTTTACCAGCTTCAAAGATTCACAAAATTTTCCTGCATTTTCGTGGAAATTTTTCTAATTTA